>OU343160.1:224890055-225490055 GCA_910595825.1 Philhelius pedissequus | reverse complement strand
AACGTCACTGGTAATTGTTCCATTTTGAATTCTCAGTTCAAAAGAATCGCAGAGTTCAATTGTTCTCTTTCCTCTTGAATTGCTTATTATATCTTTAGATTGCCTAGTGATCACCTTTGCATGATTCATTGTTCCCGCTACTTGTAGCGTTCACATCTCCGATCAGCTTAATTTTCGATGAATCCATAGTATTAAATATCTCGTTGAGTCTTGCGAAATCCTCATCCCATTTATTGCAGTTCAAGTACAAAGGAAGTATCAAAAGGGATTTGGTGTTAAATTCCAATTTAAGGTACGTTAGCTGGTTTTGGTTACGGAACCAACATTTAAAACTTACTAACTCTTTTTTGAAACCCAAATAACATCCTCCACTTGCTCTTCCTCTTTACCGAGAATAATTTTGCAAGTTTAGACAATAAATTAATAAAAAATATACGGTCAACTGGTTTACAAATTTATAAAAATCATTAAGAGTGCTTTATTGGTCAGACCTGACACATTATAACATAAAATTTTAAAATATTTTTGTTTACTATCTAAATTGCTTGAAATTAATTTATTTATACTACGGCAGACGGCATTAACACCGTCTACACTTTGACATAATACAGTTAAGATATTAGCGCATATCGAACACATACGATCGATACCTAACGGGCAGCCAGGTGACCTGTATGCACAAAAAAAAACATTATTTTACAAACGAGCATAGGATTTGCGCATCGAGAAATAAGGGAATATTTCTCTAACGCATGAACATCTGTGCAATTGCAGCTGCAAACGACATCCGTCGTCAACAACCAACATGAGCAGAACAATCAGAATTGCGCATCGAGAAATAAGGGACTTTTTCTCTAAGGCAATGAACATCTGTGCAATTGCAGCTGCAACCGACATCCATCGTCAAAAACCAACATGAGCAGAACAATTGGAATTGCGCATCGAGAAATAAGGGACTATTTCTCTAAGGCAATGAACATTTGTGCAATTGCAGCTGCAACCGACATCCATCGTCAACAACCAACATGAGCAGATCAATTAGAATTGCGCATCGAGAAATATGGGACTATTTGTCTAAGGCAATGAACATCTGTGGAATTGCACCTGTATTCGATGGACTTTATAAGCCAGCCAAATATGCATCTGGGAGGTGGAATTGAACTTTATGTGCCATGGTGTGCTAACCATTATAGTTCGAAAGCAAATTAAATTTATTATTATATACAGTCCACTTTTTTAAATACTTGTTTCACAAATAAAAATAAATGTTTGCTCGAAACAAGGTTTTCTTTTCTTGATTTGAACATTTGGTCACTTCGAGTCGAATTTTAAGCCAGCGCGGTAGTGCGATGCATTTTTGAAAAAAAAAAACGAGTATACATTAGAGATTTAGTGACGAATGTAGTGTGGTGCTTTAAATAAAAACATTGTGCGTATTTAAAAAAAAAATAAACAACTACGTGTGTAAGTTGTGTGAGCGTGCGACAAATTGTGCAAAAACTTGGAAGTGCACATTCCATTGCGTACGGTCTTACGGGAAGAGCAAACAAAACAACAGTGCAAAATGGGCGATACAGTGCGCCGAGAAATCCACCGTTCATCGCTGATGCGTATTGCAAAATTTTGCGGCGAAGCAGGCTTTGGAGCTGAAAGCGAGGCTCTCTTAAGTGCTAAATTGCTTGCTGCAGAAAATGCCTACAGCAAGTTTTTAGAAGAGCATATTTGTTTGGCACAGAAAGCAGCGGACGATGCAGAACTAGCCGTCCACGATAAATAATTGGGCACGGTAGATCATTTCCAGACTATCACAGCTAGAATTAGAGGGCACATAGAGCTACAGCGGGAGAATGCAACCAGAGCGAATCTTGAGAGCGTACCGACACAAGCGAATGTCATAGAAGTGCGGCAAGAGCAGTCGTTTAAAATTATGACATTCGAAGGAGATATCACGAGGTGGCGCGAATTTCGGGACCAATTTGTAACTGAAGTGCACAACAGCGGAGCCTAAGGCAACGTGTCCAAAATGCGCGATCTTGTGCAGGCTTTGCGTGGACATCCCGCAAGAGTAATTTCCAGATGGCGAGTGACCGAAGATAACTATTCGGATGGTTGAAAAACCTGAACGAGGTCTACGACAACGAGCAAAACATAGTGGATGGGCATCTAAATGCGCTACATGCCATCCCAAAACTTGATGCGGAGTCTGCAAAAGCCCGCGGAATTCGTGACATGTTGAACGAGGCTAATGTTCACCTCAGTTCACTACGAGCCTTAGGACTTGACATCTCAACATGAGATCCAATTATAGTAAACATGTTACGCATGTATAAAAATAAGAGCAGGTGCAGGGCGAGAAGTACAAGCGAACGCGCTACTTGACAGCGGTAGCCAGATTAATTTAATAACAGAGCAGTGCATCCAGCGTATGGGCATCTATAAAGATAAGTGCGATCTACAGGTGAGCGGAATTGGAGCTGAAACAAGCGTGAGACTTACGGGTGTCATCGAAATGAACATAATGTCTACAACAAACCCGAACTTCGTAATGAGCTGCAAGATGTACACCATCAAACGAATATCTTCGTACCTAGCGACGACAAATGTACCCCAAGGCCAGACACGATCGGTTCTCTTGTTTAACGTATACACCTGTCGGTTACGGCTTTATTACACGGTGGGCCTACCCACGTACGGACTCAACTTGAGGGCATGAGTGTTCCTTATTACAAACATCTATCTATGAGCGACAACACACAACACCGTCACTCATAGTATACGCGAATTGTATACAACCACAGCCACTGCGAGCTCTCCGAAGAGGCCTTCCCAAGACTTGTATTTTCGGGCATTAGCGGGAAAATAGTAGGATACGAATCCCCGCAGTACCGAATTACGGTATTACTGGAGTCTTTTCATCCACCTAAGTGAAGAATGCACTACCAGAAGCGAATGACTACCCAGGAACGATAATCCTGCCCTTTTTTTATGTTTTGTAACTAACTTAGGGACAAGGGAACCCTATGTAGAAATTATTCCTCACCATCGGGATAATGGATCATCGTATTTCTACTTTAGACAAGGCCATATAGACCTTGCCACATGGCTAGTATCCCACAACTAGCCATATTAAACTTTCGTTCTTTGCTACTATGGAGATGTCCCCAAGCAAGCCTGGTTCGCATCTCCACAACCTTAAATGACAACTACCTTCCAGGATAAATCCTGAAAGGTAGCAAACCGATCATTAAGCCGACGCTTACTCAAGGACTGCATATAATAGAGAACTAATATATACCCTTGCTTGCGCAAGGAGATGATGGCACAAGTGCCATACATCTATCAATCCTCTAGACCTTTTTCTCTTGAAAATGTAGTTTTAGCTACACACTTACATCTGTGATTACCGAACCACGTACATGCTGCCGCAGCAGTTGCCTTAATTGCTATGTCTATAGCTCTATACTTACGTCTCTGCTAGGCTCCACAGTGCTGACCGGAATCAGCTAGCTTCACCTAGCAAGTACCTTTGATAACTAGTGAGATCACATACTTGGGCAGACTCCTTACACTCCATATACCTGATCGTCTACCCAAGCAAGCGACCTCTTTCCTCTGCTGGCCTGATGTTCATGGCTAACTGTCAAGCAGTAGAGCCATTCCCACCTACCTTTTACTACCTTTCTCTACTTTATCCTGACCAGCCCACACCCCCTTCCGAGCGTTTTACCCCACTCTTCCGGTTCGTGGACTGGTCACCGTCCTCATCTTGGTAAGCAGGGGCTTCGTTTCCAGTTCCATAGAACCTTCCACTTACCGCTACCACCTCAGAGCTCGCCTTAACCAGATAGATTAGCCGCCCAGTGCAGAATAGCCTCATTAAAGAGAGCTAAACATTCCTGAAAGTTGCCCATCTTCCACCACGAGGAGGGACTATCTTGGCTCATCACGACGGACCAGGAAGAACGGCTCCATTGCAAAGCAACTTCCCGTATATTCCCTTAAGGTCCGCCGATCAGACTTCCCGGAAGATACCCCCAAGGCCAGACAGTTGATCTCAGCCATATGCAATTGGCTGATCCTATGTTCGACAGATCCGCCAGAGTTGAGCTTTTACTCGGAGCGCAAGTATGGGCAGATGTAATCATAGGGAATGTTAGAAGATACGAGAGCGGACTCACGGCACATAACACCCCTCTGGGATGGATCATTTTTGGACAACTCCGATTATGCGAAGAACGTGCAATACGTGCATTGGTCGCAGTAGAATCGCTGGATGAGCAATTGGGCGAGCAGATTTAAAGATTCTGGGAGACAGAAGAGATGAGCAAAGTGCCAACAATATCCGCAGATGACAAATGGGTCGAAGATAATTTCTGCGAAACACATTATCGAGACCCATCAGGACGGTACGTGGTTACGATTCCTATCCATCCAATGGCAAAGAGCTTAGGAAGTTCAAGGAGCATAGCCATCAAAAGGTTCTATCAGATGGAGAGAAGACTTGAACTAAACCAGGAGCTAAGGGAGAAATACGTGAGCTTCATGCGAGAGTATCAGGCCTTGGATCACATGAGATCTGTCGACAAAGAAGAGCTGAGCGCAGACGGAATAATTTATCAAATTCCCCACCACTGTGTCACAAAGAAATTCCTTGTAGTTTTTGACGCGTCATGCAAAACCTATAACGGTGTTTCGTTAAACGAGCTGGAATTACCAGGAGCAAGGCTTCAGGACGATCTCTAAGCCATTATCACTAGATTCCGGTGCTTTAAGGTGGCGATAACTGCAGATGTCCAGAAGATGTACATTCAAGTGCGAGTAGACCCAAGCCAGTGCAACCTGCAGAGAATATTCTGGAGAGAGTATCCAAACGAAGAGCTTCAAGAATTCTGGCTAACCGTGGTTACTTACGGCATGACGTCGAGCAGTTTCAATGTCATCAGAGCACTCAACCAATATACATAAGACCATAAGGAGAAGTATCCGTTAGCATATGAAGCAATTATAAACAACTTCTATGTTGATGGCATGCTATGTGGAACATATGAAGATAACGGAGCCATTGCGTTGATCAACGAAATTATTCCATCAATACGTGCAGGTGGTTTTGAGCTCGCGAAGTATATGTCATCAAGTGAAAAAGTACTATCGGAGCTAAACAGCGCGAAGAGCAGCAAAAACGAGCTTACTATTGCAGAATGCTTTCATGGGTCCATACTTGGCCTGGTATGGAACTCCGTGACGGATGAAATCCGATTTAAAGTGCGCATCGACGAGGGAAGTCGAAAGCTGACCAAACGGGCGGTCCTTAGCGAAATTGCCAGACTATACGACCCAAATGGGTACCTGGCACCTGCCATAGTGCGTGCTAAAATCTTCATTCAACACCTGTGGCGTTCAGGAGTGCGGTGGGATGAGCAGATACCCGCAACCATAGTTCCTAAGTGGGGCTCATTTTAAGAGCAACTACCGTATTTGGCGCCTACAAGCATCCCTATATGACTGGAAATCGAAAAAGCCAACAAAACAGAGATTCATGGTTTTGCTGACGCATGAACAAGAGCTTATGCTGCAGTTGTTTATCTACGAACAACCTTAAGCAATGGTGAGACGAGCTGTAATCTGGTAGCCTCCAAAACCAGAGTAGCGCCTTGAAGACCATATCCATACCGAGATTGGAGTTATGTGCAGCTGAACTTCTATGCAAGTTGGTTGAGCATGTGACCAGCGTATGGAAATCCCACAATATACACAAGACCTACTGGAGCGACTCGATGGTTGTATAATACTGGATTTTCAAAATACCTTCTAAACTCAAGACGTTCGAAGCCAACAGAGGTAGTGCTATACAAGAGCTTACTGGTAGCTACCCCTGGAAACACGTGCCATCGAGCGACAACCCAGCGGATATAGCATCGAGAGGAATTGCAGCATAGCAGCTGAAAAACACAACAATTTGGTGGGAAAGTCCCCATTGGCTTAAGGGTCCGCAGGAAGAATGGCCCAATGTGCAACCGCTTCTTACAATAAAACAAAGAGCAGGAGCAAACGCAGCTTTAAAACCAGTTATCGTTGGAAGGATAACTCAACATACACTAACCGAGCTTAGAATCAATAACACCAGTTTGTTGGAGCGCAGATCAACACTAAGGAGCATATTAAATATCACATTCTTGGTACTTCGTTTCGTATCAAAGAGCAGTGAAGATGAGCCGAGACCTAATGGAGCAGTAATACCAATCGAGCAGGAGGCAGCTCTTACATATTGGGTGAAAATAACGCAACAGCAAGCATACTATGAAGAGATACAGCAGCTGGTAAGCAAAAGGCCAGTCAGCAAATCGAGCAGCATCGCGACAGTAGCCCCGTTTGTCGACTCAGAGGGAGTCATAAGGGTAGGAGGCCGACTACAAGAATCAGAGCTACCATATTCCAGCATGCATCAAGCCATTCTGCCATCTAAGAGCAAGTTGAGCAGTGACATCATCAGAGAATCACATCATAGAACATTGCATGCCGGAGTGCAACTGTGCATGCAGTATATTCGCAGACCGACAACTGCGACAAAGTGCGGAGCATCGGGCAAATCAGCTTCCTCTGGAGCAAATACGTGCATTGGGAAGCCAATGGAAGTTCATAGTACCAGGTGCACTAGATACAGGCGGCATCTGGAAGCCGGTGTAAAATCTGTAAAACACCATCTACGCAAACAAATTTTTACATTTGAGGCACTAGCGACAACACTTGTGCAAATTGAAGCATGCCTTAATTCGCGACCACTGAGTGCACTATCGGACGATCCAGGAGACTCTACTGTACTCACACCTGGACACTTTCTCATTGGTGAACAAATCGTGCAACCACTAACAGCACACATCACTAGCATAGCACAGAGCAGGCTTAAGCTTTGGGCCATAATCCATCAAATGCAACAAAAAAACGAGTTGCACCCAAACAAACAGAGTATTTCAACGTAAAAAATACTTTGGATAGAGCTTTTTTAAATGGACATGGACATTTCACTATGTTTTATCATAATGCTGGAGGTATGAGGACAAAATCAAATGAATTTTTTATTGCTGCTGCTGATTGCTCATATGACATTATCGCTCTCACCGAAACTTGGTTAAATGATAATTTTCTTTCAATTGAATTCTTTACACCTGATTTTAATGTCTTCCGGAAAGATCGATCTTGTGAGCTGACTGGTTTAAGTAGAGGAGGAGGTATTTTATTTGCTATTCGCACCATTTATTCAAGTAAAGAAATTATTTTATGTAATATTTTTATTGAGCAAATTTGTGTCTGTGTAGACTTACCAATTTTTCCAGAAGCTAGAACTATTCATGTTTATTTTTTTGTTTTTTATATTCCGCCTTCATCTGAATATTCTATCTATGATGCTCATATAAAAAACAGAAAATATTGCGAAAAATATTGATGAAAATTCGTACTTTGTTATTCTTGGAGATTTTAATTTACCTGATGTTAAATGGTTATTTTCAAAAGTTGAGAATCAAATATTTCCTTACAATATATCTAAAGATTTCGAACATAATGGTATTGATAGTTTAAATGCTTTAAATATGTACCAAATAAACAGCGTTTACAATTCCATAGGCAGTATTTTAGATTTGGTTTTTATTGATAACAATCTTGAAGCTTACTTAGATGAAGCTAGTTATAATTTGCTACAAAACAGTGTTCATCACAAAGCACTTGAAATTACTTTTAATTTTTCCGTTGTAATAGAATCACAATCTTGTAATGTAGAGCAGAAATATAATTTTAAAAATGCTAATTTTATATCTATGAATAATTATTTAGAATCAGTTGACTGGCAACTTCTTTTTAACTGTAATGATCTCGAGCTAGCTTTTACTATGTTTCGGAACATTTTAGATTCAGCTATTTTAAATTTCGTTTCTATTAGTAATTCAAAAAATTCGAAAAGACCAGTTTGGTTTAACAAAAGTCTATCGAGGTTGACATATGCTATGAATAAGCTTCATAAGAAAAGTAAGATTTCGGATGTTTTTCGTGAAAAATTTTATCAAACTCGAAAAGAATATGAATTTTTGAAAAAGTTTACTTATAAGCAATATAGTTGGTCTCTTGAGTCGAAGATTAAAAATAATTCTAAATGTTTTTGGTCATTTCTAAATACAAAACGTAAATCGCTAGGGATTCCAGCTAACATGTCGTATAATGGCGTCTCTTCTGATAATCTAACTGTTATCTGTAATCTGTAGAAGGAGTACTCAGCGTGCGTATCGGGCCTTCTTAAGCTTGATCACATGGAATAGGTAGATGTCAGCCAAGGTGAAATTCTCTAATCATGCTTCCACTATGTTATACCACATCATGCCGTGCTAAAGGAATGCAGCACAACCACGAAATTTCGGGTAGTTTTCGATGCTGATTTCAAAACTACAAATGGGACTATGTTGAATGAACATCTTTTGGTTTGACCTAAAACGCAATCAAATATAATGGACATTATATTGAAGTGGAGAAGGTTCAAGATTACCTTGACGGCTGACATAGAAAAAATGTATCGGCAGATCCAGATGAGACACTTTTTATCAGCTGATTTAATGACGAGACAACAAGATGAATATTCTGCAGCTATATCGAATAAAACCCGTAACATTTGGAACAGCGTCCGCTCCTTATCTGTCTACTCGCACGTTGAACAAGCTTGACGATGACGGAAAGGACAAATATCCATTAGAAGCCCGGGTGATAGGTCACGATATGTATGTTGATGATGTAGTAAGTTGAGCAGATTCTGTACAGGAAGCTCAACAATAGGTAACTGAAATTAAACACCTTCGAGCATCAGCTGGCTTACACCTACGCAAATGGGAAAGCAATTCTAAAGATACCTTGGTCAATGTTGCACCCCAGGAACGTGAAGTTGATTTTCTGCTGCCTTTCGATTCGTCTGAACACATTAAAACCTTGGGCATAAAACAGCTTCCTTGCAGTGACTCATTCACTTTTCAGTGGACTCAATCCGAAGCAACTGGAGTCAACAAGCGAACCATTTTGTCAACCATTGCAAAGCTTCTTGATCCACTTTGCTGGATTTCTCTATGCGTTGAAAGGTTTGTCATGGGATGTTCTTATACCACTCGATCTGCAACGGGAATGGGTTTCTCTACGAGAAGATTTGCCAACTCTCGACAAAATTGGATTACCAAAATGGATTTGTACTGAAAAAGAGAATTTTGAGTTAGAATTGCAAGGTTTTAGTGACGCTTCTATAATGGCATACGGGGCAGCAGTTCATATTAGGGTTCCGAACACAAGCAACATAATTTACACTCACCTCGATATGTCTAAAACTGTGGTGGCTCCTCTTAACACAGTTTCACTTCCTAGTCTTGAGTTATGTGGGGCTGTTATGTTGGCTTGCCTTCTGTGCTATGTATAAGATATTTTGCAGCTGGGCGCAATCAAAACTTACGCGTTGACTAATTCCAGCATTACTTAATATTGGATAGCTGCACTGGCATCAGAATATAAGACTTTCATCAGCAATCGAGTAGCCGAAATTCAGAGATTAACTAACGCTAACATCTGGAATCACGTTCCAACTCAACTGAAACCTATAGACTTACCGTCGAGGGGAGTTTCGCCATCAGAATTAAAGGTCAACAGTCTTCGGTGGCGAGAACCAAAGTATCTGCCATCAAATTGGGAGTTCTATTTTCCAAGTCAAAAAACAACCTATGAAACTGAAGAAGAAATACGACCAGTGAAAATGCAACTACATTGCGCTATACAATCTGAAAATAAAGTTGCGAAATTATTTCAAAAAATTGGTACGAATCATCGCTTATTCCCGGAGGATTGTTCAAATCTGCCTGAAAAGCTGCAGATGAACCAGTTAATTGGACCACTTACCACTTTTGAGTTATAAGACGCAACGTTTAACTGCATCAGAGCTGCTCAAAAAGAAATGTTTCCTAAAGAAATCCAAAACTTAATCAAGCATCCTTATTCATCGAAACATTTTGGATCAATGCATCCGTTCATCGACAGAAACGGTATTCTTCGAGTTGGAGGACGGCTTCAAACTTACAGTACGAGAAACAACATCCAGTCAATCTCAAACCAGAACACGTCTTTTCGAAATTGATCATCCAATAAGCTCATAAAAAAGGCTCCACGGTGGATTGCAGCAAATGGTTGCATAGCTTCGCAACAAATATTGGATTTTGAATTTGAAGAGAAGCGTGAAGAAATAATTCACAAATGTGTAATTTGATTTCGGTTCAAGGCTAAGAATTTACCAGCTGCTAGATTCAGAGTATCTCGGCCATTTTTACTCACCGGTACAGATTATGTGAAACCGATAGTAGTAAAAGCCTGGAAAGGACGCTTAGGTAAAATCTATAAAGGGTATTTTGCCATATTCGTTTGTCTAGCCACCAAAGCAATCCATTTGGAAGCTGTCAGCGACATGGCGACTCAGGCATTTTTGGCAGCATACCGAAGATTTACTGTACGTTGAGGCGTCTTCACTGAGATGTATAGCGACTGTCGAAATAACTTCGTTGGTGCCAATACCGTGCTCAAAAGAATGATGAAGGCGGCAAGAATCGATTGGAAGGAAATTACAAAAACGACAACTAACATCGGAACCAAATGGAATTTCATTCATCCGGCTTCTTCCTACTTCGGTGGATGATTATGCGAAGCAGGAGTGGTATCCGTAGAGTTTCATTTGCAAAAGGTAGTCAGAAATGAGACCCTTACATTCACGCTTCAGACTGAAATAGAAGCATGTCTAAACTCGAGGCCTCTTTGTCCAGTTTCCGACAACCTTGATGACTTCGCCATTCTCACACCAGCACACTTTATGTTTGGAATATCAGCCCTACTAATTCCAGAACCTCATTTGGCCAAAAAGGTTTCCAACCTTGGTACGTGAAAAAAAAATTAAAATTGCGTTGTGCATATTCTGGAAGTAGTGGAGCAGTGAATATTTAGCTCGCCTTCAGTAACGACCGCAAAGGTTGAAAACCGAAACAGAGCCCCAAATAGTAACTTCCTGAGTTCCAGGAAAAGATGAGCTGACTCGTGTCGTCAACATAAAAACCCAGTCTGGAGAGTTCAAAGGACCAATTACAAAAATTTGCCTACTATCGTCAAACAAAACTGCAGATAAAAACGCAACTAACTAACTAAGACGAAAATCTTAAATCTAGCATACAATCAACAAAACAGTCGTACAAAACTATCTTACTAATTCAATCAGAACTGCTGTTGAATACGTCGACCCTTCTCCCAACGATTGATTAAGGATAAATTAACATCGGCTAAGTTCGGTTCAGGAAAAAAAAGCTGAAAATTAAACTCCATGCAAAAAATGGCCAGATGTTAGGGCTACTGACTCTGAGGAATTATTTGACTTAGGAGAAATTGGGCGTGAGTTTAAACACCCTCCAATCTTCCCTAATACCATACAAATTTCTTCGAATGTAAACTTAGAGCTGGTCCATAGTTTTCTCAAATTGGTTTTGAAGCTTTTGAGTCCAGCCTCCCAAATCTGGCAAAGGCCGCTAGAAAGGCTTCAGATGACAAATCGCTGACTGCTTCGAGGTGAATTGCCTTGGTCGAAATTCAGACAAACGCACAGACATACCCTTTGGACATGCGACAATTTCGTGCATTGAAACTTTTAATGATAAATGGGCCTGCAAAATCGATGCCAGTGAAGGTGAAAGGTGGAGAGAAAGTGCTTCGTCCAGGGGTAAGGCCGACGCCATTAGTTGCTGGCTTAAAAAATTTGCCGTGTGAGGCGTAGCATTAAAGAATTGCCCCCATGCAATGAAATGTCATGGATGAATTGCGTGGGGAGATAAGAGAGTCTAGCGTTATAAGGCAGAATACGATGATATCGCTAATTATAAGGAAGATTGGATTGAGATAATCGTCCATTGACCCTAAGAAGATGATTAGAGTCTAAGAAAGGATTAAAAGAGATTAAGGAGCTTTTCGAATTAATGGGTTCACCTTCCGTGAGAAGTTAGTGTTCAGTTTGATAAAAAAGACCCTTGAGATAGCAGTATTAAGCGAACTTTGTCAAATTCCATCTCGTCGGCGGCAATAATATTATGATAAGCGTGTTAGTGATTTTGTCGTTTGGAAAATTTAAAATAAAAGCGAAAGATATACCAGATAGATAGATAGATAGATAAGATTGATTTTTATTGACTTACAATCTGAGTTTAACATTAAATACATACAAAAATATACAAAAATCATTATGACATGGCATTTGCTGTCTGCCAGACTAACAA
Source organism: Philhelius pedissequus (assembly GCA_910595825.1). Classification (NCBI taxonomy): domain Eukaryota; kingdom Metazoa; phylum Arthropoda; class Insecta; order Diptera; family Syrphidae; genus Philhelius; species Philhelius pedissequus. The sequence continues at coordinate 225,477,741 of OU343160.1, read as the reverse complement.
CTATAATACTTATATATAATTCATTACAGAGTTACCACAGTTTTACATTACATATTTAAATAATGAAATTTAAAAACATATATACATTGAAAAATTCAAATAATTTACATGTGTGTCTTTATTTATTAAAAATCTTCGTTAATTATTCTTGCTCTATACCTTTCTTTCTTTCTACGCCCATTTCATTTAACTCTGCTAATACTTCTTCTTCTGTCAAAAAATCACTCCCCAACATGCTTTTCCTCGATTCTCTAAGAGTTGGGCATCTTCCTACAAAATGAGTGAAGTCTTCTCTTTCCTTCAAGTTGCAAATGCTGAATTCCAGTGCTAAATCAGGTCTATGTGGCATGAAGTTCAATTTAAGGAGTTCACTGACCATTGTAGCGATCACATTAACTTTATTAGAACACCAGAAGTAATTTTTTTCTGCCAGATTATGGTTGAGCCTGCTGTAAATTGCTCTATACAGGTAACTGGAAGCTTCTGCTAAGTATTCTGCTCTACATTTCTCGTCCGTCCTTGAAATTACATTGTAGAAGAGAGCCTTATAATCAGCAATGCTTTCGAAATTTAGATTGAAACCTAAATTGCATTCTTCAGCTAGTTCTGTCCACTCTCTGTACCTGCTGTTTTGATCATGAATGGCCTTGATAGCTATTTTCCATACCAATCTGGATTCAGGTAGTTTTAAGGTATTCATTAGAAAATCGGCTCGTAGTTTCAAGGCCTTTATGAATAGAGGTGACAAACCGGTCTCGAGCATTATAACATAATTTGGCGTGTTAGTAGGGAGACGGAATATCCGTTTTATATAATGCGTTAAGAGCTTATCTATCATATGAGACTTCTTACACCCCATACTTGGGCGCCATACAACAGGATACTCTCTGACACAGCTTCGAATACCTTGTGCTTACTGCTATGCGAAATGTTTCTGTTCATGAAGCATCTTTTCCACGAGATATTAATGGCTGTTTTCGCTTTTTAAAATTTTTCCTCTAAATGCTTCTTGATGCTCAAATTTCTCGAAAAAATTACACCTAAGTACTTATAATCGTTGACACATTCTAAAGTTTCACCGTTAGATGTCTATTTCTCGTTGGAGGCATTTCTACCACTACCTTTTCTAAAGATCATCACTTTGGACTTTTGCGTATTAACAGTTAAGTTCCATAAGCAACATTAATGGTATAATCTATTAATCATGAGCTGTATCGCTTCCGCAGAATACGCGAACATGACTATATCATCCGCAAACAACAAAGCCTTAATGTGTACTCCTGCGAACTCCACGGCGCCGGGAAGGTAATCAATGAGATCGTTAATAAACAGCGAAAACAAGGTTGGGCTCAATGAGCAACCCTGCCTTACTCCCGATGAGGTTGCAAACCATTCTGACAGCTCTGCATCGATCCATACTGCCGCCTGAGTTCCTCTATACAGATTTTCTAGTACCCTTCCAAATTTCAGCGATAATCCTGCGTTATAAAGCTTGTAAAATAAGGCACCTCTATTTATTATGTCGAATGCCGCTTTCAAGTCAGTGAAAAATACATACAGCTTTCTCTTTTGTGCGCTGAAGTTCTCTGCAAGACTGTGAAGCATAAAAATATTGTCAATTGTAGAGTAACCTGATCTAAAGCCAGCTTGGAATTATTTCAGTATGTTCTGTGAATTAATCCACATACTGAGTCTTTTCTGCATCATCGTAGTAAGAATCTTGTATGTTGCATTCAAAAAGGAAATGCCCCGATAATTCTCAACATCTGAATATGATCCTTTCTTATGTATAGGAAATATAATTGCATCTTGGAATTCCTTCACCACCATATCACCTCCCATTACTTTATTGAAAAGCGTTAAAAGCCGGTCGTTAAGTAAAGAAGTTCTATATTTATATAGTTCAACTGGAATGCCTGCTGCTTTCCCATCGATAGTCCTTAGTGCTTGCTCCAATTCCTGTGCTGTAAACTGCGAATCCAATATTTCATTGGTAAATCGAGGTGTTGCATAATGCCAGATTGTTGGTGTCGTAACTGGATTCAGGAGTCGACTGAAGTAGGCTGATAGCACATTGGCACTAAGATTTTTGCGTAAAGCCGGTTTTTACCATTTAATTCCCAAGCAAATTTCCAGAAATCTGTTGCATTCTTACTGGTGCGCAGCCTGGCCGCTCGACATTCTTCATACTCCCGTTTTTTGGTTTTACACAGTTCCTTATAATTCTTATTGGCTTCAATGTATCTGTTTCTGAATAAACCTTGTGAAGAATTTCTGAAGCTTCTCAGCCATGGGAATGATATTTTGCGGGCTTCTGGCATACTTCATCAAACCAAGGCTCCTTCTCCATTTTGATGATTTAAACTCTAAACTGTTGCTGCGGATAAGACGCCTTAACGGATTTGTCCAACATGAGAAAGTCGTCATTTTGGCGACTGTGGAGATTGGTGTCTAGACGCTGTCTGTAAATTGAGACTTTTGAGTGTTTCCAGTTAATTCTAGGCAATATTTGTCCGTTATCATCCTCTTCGCTCATTTGTCCAAACATCCGAAATGTAACAACCACTGGAAGATGATCTGAGTATGGCAATTCTTCTACTTCAAAATCAGTCCCAAATCGTTCCCAATCTTCACATATAATTGAATAGTCAATAGTTGATGATACTTGGCCCCCAACAAAAGTAAAATTTCCCGAAACGTCACTGGTAATTGTTCCATTTTGAATTCTCAGTTCAAAAGAATCGCAGAGTTCAATTGTTCTCTTTCCTCTTGAATTGCTTATTATATCTTTAGATTGCCTAGTGATCACCTTTGCATGATTCATTGTTCCCGCTACTTGTAGCGTTCACATCTCCGATCAGCTTAATTTTCGATGAATCCATAGTATTAAATATCTCGTTGAGTCTTGCGAAATCTTCATCCCATTTATTTCAGTTCAAGTACAAAGGAAGTATCAAAAGGGATTTGTTGTTAAATTCCAATTTAAGGTAGGTTAGCTGGTTTTGGTTACGGAACCAACATTTAAAACTTTCTAACTCTTTTTTGAAACCCAAATAACATCCTCCACTTGCTCTTCCTCTTTACCGAGAATAATTTTGCAAGTTTAGACAATAAACTAATAAAAAATATACGGTCAACTGGTTTACAAATTTATAAAAATCATTAATAGTGCTTTATTGGTCAGACCTGACACATTATAACATAAAATTTTAAAATATTTTTGTTTACTATCTAAATTGCTTGAAATTAATTTATTTATACTACGGCAGACGGCATTAACACCGTCTAGACTTTGACATAATACAGTTAAGATATTAGCGCATATCGAACACATACGATCGATACCTAACGGGCAGCCAGGTGACCTGTATGCACAAAAAAAAACATTATTTTACAAACGAGCATAGGATTTGCGCATCGAGAAATAAGGGAATATTTCTCTAACGCATGAACATCTGTGCAATTGCAGCTGCAAACGACATCCGTCGTCAACAACCAACATGAGCAGAACAATCAGAATTGCGCATCGAGAAATAAGGGACTTTTTCTCTAAGGCAATGAACATCTGTGCAATTGCAGCTGCAACCGACATCCATCGTCAACAACCAACATGAGCAGATCAATTAGAATTGCGCATCGAGAAATATGGGACTATTTCTCTAAGGCAATGAACATCTGTGCAATTGCACCTGTATTCGATGGACTTTATAAGCCAGCCAAATATGCATCTGGGAGGTGGAATTGAACTTTATGTGCCATGGTGTGCTAACCATTATAGTTCGAAAGCAAATTAAATTTATTATTATATACAGTCCACTTTTTTAAATACTTGTTTCACAAATAAAAATAAATGTTTGCTCGAAACAAGGTTTTCTTTTCTTGATTTGAACATTTGGTCACTTCGAGTCGAATTTTAAGCCAGCGCGGTAGTGCGATGCATTTTTGAAAAAAAAAAAAACGAGTATACATTAGAGATTTAGTGACGAATGTAGTGTGTTGCTTTAAATAAAAACATTGTGCGTATTTAAAAAAAAAAATAAACAACTACGTGTGTAAGTTGTGTGAGCGTGCGACAAATTGTGCAAAAACTTGGAAGTGCACATTCCATTGCGTACGGTCTTACGGGAAGAGCAAACAAAACAACAGTGCAAAATGGGCGATACAGTGCGCCGAGAAATCCACCGTTCATCGCTGATGCGTATTGCAAAATTTTGCGGCGAAGCAGGCTTTGGAGCTGAAAGCGAGGCTCACTTAAGTGCTAAATTGCTTGCTGCAGAAAATGCCTACAGCAAGTTTTTAGAAGAGCATATTTGTTTGGCACAGAAAGCAGCGGACGATGCAGAACTAGCCGTCCACGATAAATAATTGGGCACGGTAGATCATTTCCAGACTATCACAGCTAGAATTAGAGGGCACATAGAGCTACAGCGGGAGAATGCAACCAGAGCGAATCTTGAGAGCGTACCGACACAAGCGAATGTCATAGAAGTGCGGCAAGAGCAGTCGTTTAAAATTATGACATTCGAAGGAGATATCACGAGGTGGCGCGAATTTCGGGACCAATTTGTAACTGAAGTGCACAACAGCAGAGCCTAAGGCAACGTGTCCAAAATGCGCGATCTTGTGCAGGCTTTGCGTGGACATCCCGCAAGAGTAATTTGCAGATGGCGAGTGACCGAAGATAACTATTCGGATGGTTGAAAAACCTGAACGAGGTCTACGACAACGAGCAAAACATAGTGGATGGGCATCTAAATGCGCTACATGCCATCCCAAAACTTGATGCGGAGTCTGCAAAAGCCCGCGGAATTCGTGACATGTTGAACGAGGCTAATGTTCACCTCAGTTCACTACGAGCCTTAGGACTTGACATCTGAACATGAGATCCAATTATAGTAAACATGTTACGCATGTATAAAAATAAGAGCAGGTGCAGGGCGAGAAGTACAAGCGAAAGCGCTACTTGACAGCGGTAGCCAGATTAATTTAATAACAGAGCAGTGCATCCAGCGTATGGGCATCTATAAAGATAAGTGCGATCCACAGGTGAGCGGAATTGGAGCTGAAACAAGCGTGAGACTTACGGGTGTCATCGAAATGAACATAATGTCTACAACAAACCCGAACTTCGTAATGAGCTGCAAGATGTACACCATCAAACGAATATCTTCGTACCTAGCGACGACAAATGTACCCCAAGGCCAGACACGATCGGTTCTCTTGTTTAACGTATACACCTGTCGGTTACGGCTTTATTACACGGTGGGCCTACCCACGTACGGACTCAACTTGAGGGCATGAGTGTTCCTTGTTACAAACATCTATCTATGAGCGACAACACACAACACCGTCACTCATAGTATACGCGAATTGTATACAACCACAGCCACTGCGAGCTCTCCGAAGAGGCCTTCCCAAGACTTGTATTTTCGGGCATTAGCGGGAAAATAGTAGGATACAAGTCCCCGCAGTACCGAATTACGGTATTACTGGAGTCTTTTCATCCACCTAAGTAAAGAATGCACTACCAGGTTTTCTTTGGCGAATGACTACCCAGGAACGATAATCCTGCCCTTTTTTTATGTTTTGTAACTAACTTAGGGACAAGGGAACCCTATGTAGAAATTATTCCTCACCATCGGGATAATGGATCATCGTATTTCTACTTTAGACAAGGCCATATAGACCTTGCCACATGGCTAGTATCCCACAACTAGCCATATTAAACTTTCGTTCTTTGCTACTATGGAGATGTCCCCAAGCAAGCCTGGTTCGCATCTCCACAACCTTAAATGACAACTACCTTCCAGGATAAATCCTGAAAGGTAGCAAATCGATCATTAAGCCGACGCTTACTCAAGGACTGCATATAATAGAGAACTAATATATACCCTTGCTTGCGCAAGGAGATGATGGCACAAGTGCCATACATCTATCAATCCTCTAGACCTGTTTCTCTTGAAAATGTAGTTTTAGCTACACACTTACATCTGTGATTACCGAACCACGTACATGCTGCCGCAGCAGTTGCCTTAATTGCTATGTCTATAGCTCTATACTTACGTCTCTGCTAGGCTCCACAGTGCTGACCGGAATCAGCTAGCTTCACCTAGTAAGTACCTTTGATAACTAGTGAGATCGCATACTTGGGCAGACTCCTTACACTCCATATACCTGATCGTCTACCCAAGCAAGCGACCTCTTTCCTCTGCTGGCCTGATGTTCATGGCTAACTGTCAAGCAGTGGAGCCATTCCCACCTACCTTTTAATACCTTTCTCTACTTTATCCTGACCAGCCCACACCCCCTTCCGAGCGTTTTACCCCACTCTTCCGGTTCGTGGACTGGTCACCGTCCTCATCTTGGTAAGCAGGGGCTTCGTTTCCAGTTCCATAGAACCTTCCACTTACCGCTACCACCTCAGAGCTCGCCTTAACCAGATAGATTAGCCGCCCAGTGCAGAATAGCCTCATTAAAGAGAGCTAAACATTCCTGAAAGTTGCCCATCTTCCACCACGAGGAACGGCTCCATTGCAAAGCAACTTCCCGTATATTCCCTTAAGGTCCGCCGATCAGACTTCCCGGAAGATACCCCCAAGGCCAGACAGTTGATCTCAGCCATATGCAATTGGCTGATCCTATGTTCGACAGATCCGCCAGAGTTGAGCTTTTACTCGGAGCGCAAGTATGGGCAGATGTAATCATAGGGAATGTTAGAAGATACGAGAGCGGACTCACGGCACATAACACCCCTCTGGGATGGATCATTTTTGGACAACTCCGATTATGCGAAGAACGTGCAATACGTGCATTGGTCGCAGTAGAATCGCTGGATGAGCAATTGAGCGAGCAGATTTAAAGATTCTGGGAGACAGAAGAGATGAGCAAAGTGCCAACAATATCCGCAGATGACAAATGGGTCGAAGATAATTTCTGCGAAACACATTATCGAGACCCATCAGGACGGTACGTGGTTACGATTCCTATCCATCCAATGGCAAAGAGCTTAGGAAGTTCAAGGAGCATAGCCATCAAAAGGTTCTATCAGATGGAGAGAAGACTTGAAGTAAACCATGAGCTAAGGGAGAAATACGTGAGCTTCATGCGAGAGTATCAGGCCTTGGATCACATGAGATCTGTCGACAAAGAAGAGCTGAGCGCAGACGGAATAATTTATCAAATTCCCCACCACTGTGTCACAAAGAAATTCCTTGTAGTTTTTGACGCGTCATGCAAAACCTATAACGGTGTTTCGTTAAACGAGCTGGAATTACCAGGAGCAAGGCTTCAGGACGATCTCTAAGCCATTATCCCTAGATTCCGGTGCTTTAAGGTGGCGATAACTGCAGATGTCCAGAAGATGTACATTCAAGTGCGAGTAGACCCAAGCCAGTGCAACCTGCAGAGAATATTCTGGAGAGAGTATCCAGACGAAGAGCTTCAAGAATTCTGGCTAACCGTGGTTACTTACGGCATGACGTCGAGCAGTTTCAATGTCATCAGAGCACTCAACCAATATACATAAGACCATAAGGAGAAGTATCCGTTAGCATATGAAGCAATTATAAACAACTTCTATGTTGATGGCATGCTATGTGGAGCATATGAAGATAACGGAGCCATTGCGTTGATCAACGAAATTATTCCATCAATACGTGCAGGTGGTTTTGAGCTCGCGAAGTATATGTCATCAAGTGAAAAAGTACTATCGGAGCTAAACAGCGCGAAGAGCAGCAAAAACGAGCTTACTATTGCAGAATGCTTTCATGGGTCCATACTTGGCCTGGTATGGAACTCCGTGACGGATGAAATCCGATTTAAAGTGCGCATCGACGAGGGAAGTCGAAAGCTGACCAAACGGGCGGTCCTTAGCGAAATTGCCAGACTATACGACCCAAATGGGTACCTGGCACCTGCCATAGTGCGTGCTAAGATCTTCATTCAACACCTGTGGCGTTCAGGAGTGCGGTGGGATGAGCAGATACCCGCAACCATAGTTCCTAAGTGGGGCTCATTTTAAGAGCAACTACCGTATTTGGCGCCTACAAGCATCCCTATATGACTGGAAATCGAAAAAGCCAACAAAACAGAGATTCATGGTTTTGCTGACGCATGAACAAGAGCTTATGCTGCAGTTGTTTATCTACGAACAACCTTAAGCAATGGTGAGACGAGCTGTAATCTGGTAGCCTCCAAAACCAGAGTAGCGCCTTGAAGACCATATCCATACCGAGATTGGAGTTATGTGCAGCTGAACTTCTATGCAAGTTGGTTGAGCATGTGACCAGCGTATGGAAATCCCACAATATACACAAGACCTACTGGAGCGACTCGATGGTTGTATTATACAGGATTTTCAAAATACCTTCTAAACTCAAGACGTTCGAAGCCAACAGAGCTAGTGCTATACAAGAGCTTACTGGTAGCTACCCCTGGAAACACGTGCCATCGAGCGACAACCCAGCGGATATAGCATCGAGAGGAATTGCAGCATAGCAGCTGAAAAACACCACAATTTGGTGGGAAAGTCCCCATTGGCTTAAGGGTTCGCAGGAAGAATGGCCCAATGTGCAACCGCTTCTTACAATAAAACAAAGAGCAGGAGCAAACGCAGCTTTAAAACCAGTTATCGTTGGAAGGATAACTCAACATACACTAACCGAGCTTAGAATCAATAACACCAGTTTGTTGGAGCGCAGATCAACACTAAGGAGCATATTAAATATCACATTCTTGGTACTTCGTTTCGTATCAAAGAGCAGTGAAGATGAGCCGAGACCTAATGGAGCAGTAATACCAATCGAGCAGGAGGCAGCTCTTACATATTGGGTGAAAATAACGCAACAGCAAGCATACTATGAAGAGATACAGCAGCTGGTAAGCAAAAGGCCAGTCAGCAAATCGAGCAGCATCGCGACAGTAGCCCCGTTTGTGGACTCAGAGGGAGTCATAAGGGTAGGAGGCCGACTACAAGAATCAGAGCTACCATATTCCAGCATGCATCAAGCCATTCTGCCATCTAAGAGCAAGTTGAGCAGTGACATCATCAGAGAATCACATCACAGAACATTGCATGCCGGAGTGCAACTGTGCATGCAGTATATTCGCAGACCGACAACTGCGACAAAGTGCGGAGCATCGGGCAAATCAGCCTCCTCTGGAAATACGTGCATTGGGAAGCCAATGGAAGTTCATAGTACCAGGTGCACTAGATACAGGCGGCATCTGGAAGCCGGTGTAAAATCTGTAAAACACCATCTACGCAAACAAATTTTTACATTTGAGGCACTAGCGACAACACTTGTGCAAATTGAAGCATGCCTTAATTCGCGACCACTGAGTGCATTATCGGACGATCCAGGAGACTCTACTGTACTCACACCTGGACACTTTCTCATTGGTGAACAAATCGTGCAACCACTAACAGCAGACATCACTAGCATAGCACAGAGCAGGCTTAAGCTTTGGGCCATAATCCATCAAATGCAACAAAAAAACGAGTTGCACCCAAACAAACAGAGTATTTCAACGTAAAAAAATACTTTGGATAGAGCTTTTTTAAATGGACATGGACATTTCACTATGTTTTATCATAATGCTGGAGGTATGAGGACAAAATCAAATGAATTTTTTATTGCTGCTGCCGATTGCTCATATGACATTATCGCTCTCACCGAAACTTGGTTAAATGATAATTTTCTTTCAATTGAATTCTTTACACCTGATTTTAATGTCTTCCGGAAAGATCGATCTTGTGAGCTGACTGGTTTAAGTAGAGGAGGAGGTATTTTATTTGCTATTCGCACCATTTATTCAAGTAAAGAAATTATTTTATGTAATATTTTTATTGAGCAAATTTGTGTCTGTGTAGACTTACCAATTTTTCCAGAAGCTAGAACTATTCATGTTTATTTTTTTGTTTTTTATATTCCGCCTTCATCTGAATATTCTATCTATGATGCTCATATAAAAAACAGAAAATATTGCGAAAAATATTGATGAAAATTCGTACTTTGTTATTCTTGGAGATTTTAATTTACCTGATGTTAAATGGTTATTTTCAAAAGTTGAGAATCAAATATTTCCTTACAATATATCTAAAGATTTCGAACATAATGGTATTGATAGTTTAAATGCTTTAAATATGTACCAAATAAACAGCGTTTACAATTCCATAGGCCGTATTTTAGATTTGGTTTTTATTGATAACAATCTTGAAGCTTACTTAGATGAAGCTAGTTATAATTTGCTACAAAACAGTGTTCATCACAAAGCACTTGAAATTACTTTTAATTTTTCCGTTGTAATAGAATCACAATCTTGTAATGTAGAGCAGAAATATAATTTTAAAAATGCTACTTTTATATCTATGAATAATTATTTAGAATCAGTTGACTGGCAACTTCTTTTTAACTGTAATGATCTCGAGCTAGCTTTTACTATGTTTCGGAACATTTTAGATTCAGCTATTTTAAATTTCGTTTCTATTAGTAATTCAAAAAATTCGAAAAGACCAGTTTGGTTTAACAAAAGTCTATCGAGGTTGACAAATGCTATGAATAAGCTTCATAAGAAAAGTAAGATTTCGGATGTTTTTCGTGAAAAATTTTATCAAACTCGAAAAGAATATGAATTTTTGAAAAAGTTTACTTATAAGCAATATATTTGGTCTCTTGAGTCGAAGATTAAAAATAATTCTAAATGTTTTTGGTCATTTCTAAATACAAAACCTAAATCGCTAGGGATTGCAGCTAACATATCGTATAATGGCGTCTCTTCTGATAATCTAAATGTTATCTGTAACTACTATGCGTCTTTTTTTCAATCGAATTTTATTGAGTTAAACCTTAATTATGTTCAAATGGTTAGTAGCTATAATTCTAGTATTGAGGCTGGTTGTCTGTATTTATCTATTGATGATGTATTGGAAGCACTGTCATCTCTTGATAACAGCTTTTCTGTTGCACCGGATAATATACCACCGCTTCTTTTAAAAAACCGTTAATTACATCTAGCTGCCCCACTCTGTTATATATTCAATTTGTCTTTAAGACAAGGTGTATTTTTGGATACTTGGAAACATTTCTTGATAACTCCTCTGCACAAGTCGGGATCGAAATCTGCTGTTGAAAATAATAGACCAATTGCTAAACTCCAGCTGATACCTAAAGTATTTGAAGCAATAGTAAAAAAACAAAATTTATAATTTGACTAAAAATCAAATTTCTGAAAACCAACATGGGTTTATGAGCGGACGATCGACAACAACTAATTTATTTCTATTCACTAACTACTATCTTCGTAGTTTAGAAAACCGTTATCAAGTTGACGTTATTTACACTGATTTTTCCAAAGCTTTCGACCGGATGCAACACAATGTTCTAGTAAAAAAACTTGAATTATTTGGATTTCACTCCTTACTTCTAAAATGGATCCATAGTTATTTAATTGGACGAAAACAATACGTCAAAATTGGTAATATGCAGTCAAATGAAATTGAAAATTTTTCCGGTGTACCTCAAGGCAGCCATCTTGGACCGCTCCTTTTCATTCTTTTCATAAACCATTTGCCTAGTTACATTTTAGTTGCATTAAATCTCCACTAGATGCATGCAGAGTTCAAAATGATCTTGATAATACAGTTCAGTGGTGTAATCTAAATGGATTATATTTCAATAATAATAAATGTAGTATTGTAACTTATGCAAGAATACTCAATACTATTTGTTTTGATTACAAAATTGATGGTCAATACCTAAAAAGATTAATGAGTCAAAAAGACCTTGGAGTTATTTTTGATTCTAAAATGAATTTTTCGCTTCATATTGACCAAGTTATCTCCAGAGCCAATTCGATGTTGGGTTTCATAATGAGAAATTCAAAGTGTTTTGAAGATCCTTACACTCTAAAGACTCTTTATTTATCCATTGTTAGACCTCTGCTGGAGTATTGTTGTGTTATTTGAAATCCATATACTCAGACAAGCATCTTTCGTATTCAAAAAATTCAGGGGTGGAATCGGCTAAGGTGATTTGCGATAGTTGATAGTCACAAAAAATAAATTTGGGCTGCGTAAGGTGACTGTCACATGTGATAATCACATTTTTGTGACTTTTTCTTGTGACAGCTATTTTGGTGTCATTTTCATATAAAATTCATTTGTTTTCTAATTTTGTAAATTTGTAAAATTGATTTTATGACTTCACAAAATCCGAAAATAGAAACCATATATGTACATGTGCACATTACATTTAACAAAGTATATCCGATAAAATAGAAGTATGTACATGTAATTGGATAAAGGCATTGTTTTTCTCACACATATTTATTTCAACTTTCAATTTATTTTGTTATTAATTGGCATTTAGAATAAATTAATAGTAGGAAAAATTAAAAAACTTTTGGCATACGAGCGAACCATTTTTATTTTCTCAGTTTGTAGAACAAAATTGGAAATATCCTAATTTAATCTCGCGAACTCAATGACTAGATTCTACTTTTTATTTTAACTTTTTTGGATTGTGAGATAATTATAACATTTTTTTAATATTAAAAGGTTAATAACGTTTAGGCACTCAACATTGCATGAAAAAAAAAACAAATAAAACAATTTGCAGACAAACAAAACCTAACATAAGCACATGGATTTATATCAAATTTTAGTACTTCTCTTAAAGTGGTGCCAAGTTTTGTCTAATTTTTTGTGATCACCTTACACAGACGAAAATTGTTATATGATCACATGTGATTGTCGAAAATGTGACAATCACAAATCACCTTAGCCGATTCCACCCCAGAAAAGGTTTACTAAGTTTGCTTTGCGAAAAACATTGAGAAATGCAAATCTTCCGTCTTATGAGATCAGATGTGCCTTTATTGATTTAAAACCTTTAGCACTCAGAAGGAAACTATATTCAGCTCTTTTCGCTTTTGATATTCTCAATTCAAATATCAACTGTTCGATGCTACTTTCAATGTATTATATTTATGCACCTTCTCGTTTTTTGCGACCTATAGATGGAAATTTCGTATATGTTCCTTATCATAGTACAAGTTATGGAAAACATAATCCAATTACCAGTTCTTGTATTGCTTTAAATGATTTTGATCTTGTCATTGACTTTAATAAAAGTAGGATAATATTAAAAGAGATATATTGAATTCATTATAAATATTTTTATTTTAATACTTTTGTAAATAGCTTATTTATTCCTTAGTTTAAATCATGTATATAGTCTTTATAAAGTTATGTAACTTGAGTGACGAAATAAATAAATAAATAAATAAACAACACTTCTGGACGATGTGGAGCGAGGAATACATTCACACGCTACAGCAGCGAATCAAGTGGAGAGCGGAGCATGACAATGTTGCAGTTGGCGATCTAGTCCTGGTTAAGCATGAAAATATGCCACCGACGGTTTGGCCTCTAGGACGAGTCACTGCTGTTCATAATGGCAAGGATGGGCTCGTGCGGAGCACAGAGATCAAAATGGAGCACACAACACTTGTCCGTCCGGTGCAAAAATTGTGCATACTTCCTAAGGATGATTCTTCGGCCAGGAATTGAAGACAAGTCTTCAATTGGGGGCGGAATGTCTAGACTTAATAAAGTTAAAATATGATCGCATCTCGAACACATACGATCGATACCTAACGGGCAGCCAGGTGACCTGTGTGCACAAAAAAAAAACATTATTTTACAAACGAGCATTGGATTTGCGCATCGAGAAATAAGGGACTATTTCTCTAAGGCGATGAGCATCTATGCAATTGCAACTGCAACCGACATCCATCGTCAACAACCAACATGAGCAGAACAATTAGAATAGCGCATCGAGAAATAAGGGACTATTTCTCTAAGACAATGAACATCTGTGCAATTGCAGGTGCAACCGACATCCATCGTCAACAACCAACATGAGCAGAATATTTAGAATTGCGCATCGAGAAACAAGGGACTATTTCTCTAAGGCATTGAACATCTGAGCAATTGCAGCTGCAACCGACATCCATCGTCAACAACCAACATTAACAGAACAATTAGAATTGCTCATCGAGAAATAAGGGACTATTTCTCTAAGGGAATGAACATCTGTGCAATTGCACCTGCTAGGTTAATCATCTTTGTGTTGATTTCAACCAAGTTAGACTTTGTAGCCAAGTGTTTCAAGCGGTCATCAAGTATCGATGCTAGTTATCGTTCCAAAGATTTTACATCCACCACTTGCATATTGCCAATTTTGGGAACATGCGTGTTGGGATTATCAAACATTGGTTGTATTTCGGGTGAAAGTTCAGTACACGGTCGTTTTTATGATTGGGTGGCAGACATTTTTTTATTAGTTTTAAACTGGATGTTGTTATTTGGCGGGGTTCTTTGTTGTCCATTCTTTTACAAGCTTAAATATACTTTAAAAATAAGTAAATGTTGGCTCACCTCTTAACAAATAAATTATTGGGATTTTATTTGAATTTTTCACAATTCGTTATGTTTTTAATTATACTTTTTCACTTTATTTTTGCAAAATATCACGGAGCTTATTGGAAATGTTGACCAAACTTTATCAAGCCAGAGTTGCCAAAATACCATATAACACGCAGTTCGCGGAGTAAGTCAGAAAAATGATTAAGAATATCTTCTGTACTTTCTTGTAGTACTAATGACACAACCACTTTTTGTTCGAGATCTTCCACGCATGGAGAGATTGGTGGAGATACGGCCACTGAAAGATAGGCTGGCAAAGCCAAAATGGACCTTTCCACAAAACGTATTCATTTTTAAATTTGAGTCATAATTTCGCTAGTGCGATTGGCGACGAAAGTTTTGCACGTACATAGTGGTTTTATAAGCCAAGCTAAGACTATGGTAGCATCAGTCCATAAAAATATTTGATAAGAGTGGACTGGGAGGTTTGAAACATAGAATTTTATCAATTTGGAGAGCAGAAGTGCCTCACGCAACTCTAGGCGTAGTAGTGTCACTGATTTGATTGGTGCTACCTTGGACTTCGCGCAAGCCTTTTCGGAGGAGTCACAGAAACCGTGGAATTGTTTTTCAGATGAGGGACGATATTCTACCCAGCGGGGTATTTCATTGAGTTGTAACCTCGGTAATGATTCTGCAAAGGTTTTCCAAGTTTGAAAAGTCTCCGGTTTTAGGGCTTCATTCCAACCGGTCTGTTCTGACCACACATGCTGCATTAGCATTTTGGCGATAATCACCACAGGGGCCAACCACCCTGCGGGATCAGAAAAGCAAGAATTTTCAGAAAAAAACTCCCGCTTTATGGGACTTTTCGATAAAACAATTTGTTTAATGGAAAAATAAAAGAAATCTTTTTTGGCGTTCCAACGTATTCCTAGAGTCTTTCTTTGGCTGTCAACATCGAGTCTAAGAAAATTCTCGTTCAGCACATGGTCCCGAGGCAAATGATTGAGAAAACCAAGAGTGTTAGAGGTCCACTTACTAAGTGGAAAACCCGCTGAGTTTGGAAGATGTATAAGCTGCGATTGGGCTTTCCTTGCTGATTATATGCAATGGGCACCGGACAACACATTATTAAAGTAGAATTCAGACTCAATAATTTTCGGAGCGAGAGGGAATTCGTGTTTGCCGATTTTTGCCAACAATTAATGCTGAACGTGACGGTAAATAATTCGAAATCCTCGACTTCAATGTTCGGAGATGATCAAAAAAGTATTTTCTGAAAAGGCGTATGTCTGCATTAAATACAATCTTGTAGAAACGCCAACGAATTATTAGTCAGGAAAGGTCTTGTTGTAAAATTGGTCCTGGATATAGAACATCGTTTAAGTTGACGCAATTCGAGGAAGCATTGGAGGCATTGAAAACTACGCGTACTTTTGTGGAGATGCTTGCGGGCTTTATGACCGTGTAATGCGATAGATAAAAGGATTTTACTCTTCTGTTTTCAACGTTTTCCAATGGGCTAACATTTCGCATATGATTGATGGCAAGATACTCAGCAATGATTTTAATATTGATATTTTACCTCAGGATTTGAACTAAAAGTTTTTTCGGTTCTAGCAAATTGTTTTAATGCTATAAACCTTGAGTGACCTAAAATAATTTTTGGAATTTGTGGCTTAAAGGGAAGACGCACAACAAACCTACCGTCGTATCGTCTGCGGTTTGTGGTCTTATATAATTCCTCGCAGAAGCAATCCTCCTTCGATCTGACAACTGTCGAGGGCAATTCCTCTAATTCCCAAAATTTACGTAATTGAGTGTCTAGTGTGCTAAACTCACTCTCGAAATCTGCCGTAGTGCTAAACGATTGAAAAGTTTCTGGAACTGGTCCCGACAAGTCCCATACAAACATGGAGTTTTGCGCGAAAAGTGAATTTGACATGTGTTTTATGCCATGTCGAATGATTTGGGGATATAAATCGGCTGCTATAAGCAGGTCTACTTGAGGCGATTTGTTAAAAGTAGGGTCGGCTAAAGTAAGACATTCGAGGAGACTGGTATCAACTATCGAAAAAGACGAACTTGGAAGATTGTTCGTTAGAGTTTTTAACACAATGGCTTGAGCTGGTAGGTTGACTTGAGGAGTGTTGAAGCCAGTAATTGAAAAGGAGCACAGTCTCTTTTAAGTCGTTGCGAGATTTCCATTTATTCCGGAGATTGTAGTGCATCTATCCATGCAAGGTAAATTGAGACGTTTTTGGACAGTTGCCGAGATGAAGGATACTTCTGAGCCTGGATCAATCGATGCTCTTACCGTATGCACTGTATCTCCTCCCACAATTCCAACTAGTGCAGTTGCCAGCAAAATCATTTTGCTAGTACTCACGATAAAGTTTTGAGCATTTGATTGAGGAACGAAAGGCTGAGAGGATGCTTATATTTGAGGATCTTTCACCTCTTGCTGTTAAGAAGTGGACTGTATCATATTTGATGCGGAGGCTGTTGGCAAGTGCAAAAGAGTGTTATGACGTTTCTTGCAAAAACTGCAGGAAAGGTTACTAGAGCTAACTTTATAGAGAAGATTTTTGATGACTGCTACCCAAGCAATTATTGCACATTTTTGGCTGATGTACTTTTTCGATTCGAGAAAGGACCATCATTTCATAGCGGAAAATATTGGGCATTCGTATATAGAATGGTTGGCTGAACAGATTTCGCATTTGTTAGATCCCCGCGCCTTTGCGAGAAACGTATTGACTTTTTTTGGCTTCTGGGTTGGAGTTTTCCTCGGAGGGCTCTGACTGTGTATCGGTTTTGAACAAGTAGTGTCTGAAATCGACTCTTGGGTTTGAAAGTGAGGGCTGGCGTATTTGTCTAATTTCTTACACGGTGGGACTTTTGTAGGGTCTTCTAGTGATTGTTCCTAGCGGCCAAGTGTGTTTTAGGAAGTTTGGTTCAATAAGCGAATTGACTTGGCGGATTTTTCCAATGGCGTGGGCAAACTTAAAAGGTTTTTTACTTGTTTGTTGACTAGGATGCGTGTATTTTAATAAGCCGCGCGAAAGGCTTCCCAAGTTAAAGAAAAGCTGGCATTGGCCAAAATATACTGATTTACAATTCTAGACTCATCACCCTGCGTTTTGCATCGCAGATGAAATAGTTTGTCTACATCGCTTAGTTTCGCATGCTGTATATACACTACATATAACATATTACGCAATGCCTTCCACGAAAGATAGACACCCTGTAATATATCAGTACCGCATGGTGGAAGTTTTTTGCAATGAGAGGATACACATTTTTAGGATGGATCATTCGGAGAAAGCCCATTCTTATTATCAATAGAAATATCAGGTTTTAATTTATTTTGTAATTCTAACAACATGCCAAAGCAATTAATATAAGTCTCATTACTATCCTTATATTTGGACTCAATAACCGTCATGTCAAGTTGTTCCTCCTTATCGGAAGGCCCAAAGCGGGCACATGCGGAGTATTTTTCCTTAGCGCCATGCCACAAATTTATCAACTCTTTGCTTCTTGCCTCTAGAGTCAGGTAGGTGTGACTTTTCTCAGGAACATCTTTAGCGGATTCATGGAATTTTACCAACATATCCGTGGCAATTATCAAAAGCGAAATAAATTAGAAAGAAGCTTTAGCGTATTTCTGGCCTTTACAACTAAAGCGCTGAAAAAATTATGAAAAGAATGAGAGCAAAAATCGAAAAGGATTTTCGGCCCTTTTCAAATAAAGCGGTGAAAGCGCTCTAAAGAAAAAAAAATCAAAGTTGAAAATAGAAAATAACTTAAAATCGAAAGCAAAACATTTGAAAAGGATTTTTGGCTCTTTTTCTAATAAATCAATGAAAACGCTCTGTAGAAAAAAAAAATCAAAAAAGTAAAAATAGAAAATGGCTTAAAATCCAGAGCAACAAAGTCGAAAAGGATTTTCGGCCCTTTTCAAATAACTCAATGAATACGCTCTGTAGAAAAAAAATCAAAGAAAGTTGGAAATAGAAAATGGCTTAAAACGAGTGCAAAAAATTCGAATAGGATTTTCGGGCCTTTTCAAATACCTCGATGAAAACGCTCTGTAGAAAAAAAATCAAAGAAAGTTGAAAATAGAAAATGGCTTAAAACGAGAGCAAAACATTCAAAAAGGATTTTCTGCCCTTTAAAAATAAAGTGATACAAACGCTCTGCAGAGAAAAAATGAGAAAAAGTTAAAAATATTTTTAAATAGAAAATTACTTAAAAAGAGTAAAATTTGAAAAGGATTTTCGGCCCTTTTCAAATAAAGCGATCCAGAGGCTCTGTAGCAAAAAAAACAGAAAAAGATGAAAATATTTGCAAATAGAAAATAAATTAAAAAACGACAGCCTTTTCAAATAAAGCGATACAAACGCTCTGTAGAGAAAAAATGAGAAAAAATCTAAATATTTTCAAATAGAAAATGAAGTAAAAAACGAGTTGAAAAAGATTTGTTGTCCTTTTCAACTAAATTGCTGAAAAAAAAATATAGAGAAAAACACGAGAGAAGAAATCGAAAATGGTATTCGAGTCAAAAAATTTGAACAACAGAACATCGCCGATGGAAGTCCGAGCATCCAAAAAAAAAGAACTTTGCTTTTTGCTCACGTGAATGTGCGACCTCACGGAGGAGCACCCCAAATGATTTCAGTGAGAATAAACACAATGATTGATGACTTTGAATGCCCAACAACAACTTGAGTGTGCTACCACCAAGTTTGTTCTCAATTATTTTTGGCTGGAATTATAGCTATTTCACGACCTGCCAAGGTCGATCATCAGATTCCTTTGCTCTAGTGGTGCTGGTCTACTTTATCATTTTAATTGAAAAACTTCTTGTGCCTTCATCGTGTATTGAACCATAACTAGCCGCTTAGTAGCCAACGCACTTCGCATCACTCCACCGAGCCCACATGATGAGACCCAACCTAATGCAGTTTTTTTTTGTTTATCAATTGCATTGAAACGATTAGCGCTTTTATTAGCCGCACAAGTTTGTTGTTGTTTATTCGGGTTCTTTCTTATTTTCTCCTTACTCGTTTATAAGCCATCATTTTTGTTGTTCATATAAGGAGGGAGATTTTTTTATGTGAAATATTTTGACACTGGTCGTTTTTATTTGTGTTATATTCAGTTTTTGTATGATTACATACTTGCTTTTTAAAGCCATTTTTCGTATAATTTTATGACTTTGAATGCCCAACAACAACTGAGTGTGCTACCACCAAGTTTTTTCTCAATTATTGTTGGCTGGAATTATAGCTATTTCACGACTTGAATCTGATGATCGACCTTGGCAGGTAGTGAAATAGCTATAATTCCAGCCAAAAATAATTGAGAAAAATCTTGGTGGTACCACACTCAAGTTGTTGTTGGGCATTCAAAGTCATCAAATTATACGAAAAATGGCTTTAAAAAGCAAGGATGTAATCATACAAAAACTGAATATAAACACAATGACATGAACTTAAAAAATTAACCGCGGTCGTGAAGAGTGAGTTTGCGACGGATTCCTTATATATATATATTTTATATATAAAAAAACAAAAACGTCAATCAATGTTCAAAAAGGAAAATCGCACTTAACTGTACGAACTTTGGTATTGACTTTCATTAAATTTATGTTGAATAAAAATGTTGATTGCAGAATGATGAATTTATTCTTATTTCTTGGTCCTTCTCTCTTTTCCCACACCATTCGAAGCGATGGTGGATCTCTGCCACCAATCGAAGCATTGGTGGTTTTCTTAAGTTGTTTGTTGAGGTGAAGCGCATGTCCAAAACAATTTTTTAGGAAAAAACCACCTGGCTGTTGGTCGCGATAGTAGCAGCGAATGAATTAGCGCTGTTATTTTAGCAGCACAAGTTGGGGTGCAACAAAAAATGTCCGTTGCTTTTCTTAACGGCGTGGACGTGACGATAGCAATGAACGACTTTAGGTGCCACTAAAATGTTCGGTGCTTTCCTTAACGTGATGGCTACGAAAGGAATTCACTTCAGCAGTATATACAAGCTAACAAAAAAAGTGTCTCGTTAGCTTTGTGGCGTGGCGTCGTGATGAAAAAGAGAAAATTCCGTTTTTCAGCAGCCCGTACAGCTAACACATGTCCCGTTAGCTCGGTGGAGTGGCGTCGTAATGAAAAAGAGAATTCTGTTTTTCATCAGCACGTACAGCTAACACAAATGTCCCGTTAGCTTGTTGGCGTGGCTGTGGTGAAGCGTACAAAAATATAAATGCTGCTTCTTTGCGGCGTGTTGCAACGTGCGGTGATGCGAGTGGCCAGCGGCAGAGCAAATATCCGGCTCGAAAGAGACCAAATGTTCGGCACAAATTGATGGCCCAAAAAGGCAAATAACACACAAAAATTACGAGGCCGGGAGCGCAATGTTTCGGCAGAAAATGTGTGGCCAAATGTGTCATGCGGCAGCAAGATCAGGCAGCAGCGTCCCTTTGGTCGTGTCAGCAAACAAAATCAGCACCTCCTTTTGATATTCTCCTGGTCAGCAACCATTCAATAAAAACACGTTTTTTATTTTCGAAAAAAAAAGAAACCAGTATGTCTTATACAATTTTTATTTTTTTTTGTTTCGGAGAAATTATTTTAATTAAAAAAAAGACTAAAGTTCTGGGAAAAAGCCCACCGCTGGGTATAACGAGAGTAATGAAATGAAAAATGCACTTTCGTTAAACGTGAAGATGGTTATGGTTGGCATGGCAGGCCACACCCAAAAAAATGCAATAATCTATTGCAATCTGTTGGGTGTATCCACCGATGCCAACCATTAACCAGATTAGTTCTGTCCATGCGCAATTGGGTCACAGATGACGTCAATTGCGCATGAACAGTATCGATACGCAATCAATCTTCACGCAGTGCAATACTTAAACTGGGTTGCTTAGCTCGAATGTATTTTCGCAGTTGGAGCAGCTTGGTACGCCTAGGGCGCATCCTTAAGGGATAGTCGCGGCTTATAGAAATACCGGTTCCTTTAAGCTCCTTGGATTCTTGAAAACTTTAAATGCATTTTGTTTACTTCAAAATTCTGCCAAAACAGTGACAACGTTTGCGTCGTCATCAGCTGCAATTGGTCTTAACTCATGTGCACTGATAATATCATCTGCATGAGATATATTTCTACAGATGTTTCCTGCTTGTTCCAGTTGGTCTTGTTGTCCACTCTTCAAACGAATGATTAAATTGTGTTCATTTGCAGATATGTATCTGTAGTTGGTCTATTTCGCTCTGGAGAAGATTGCATCTATTGTTAAGGGCATTTGCAGTGCCCCTTAATTGGTCATTTTCACTTCTAACCTCAACAATTTGCCGCGCAAGGCTGAAATGTCATCGTTTGTGGCAAGATTTATAAGATTTGATGCAAATAATTTCTTTAATTCCTCTATAGTCGTAGAACCAACTAAGGAGTCATATTTTTATCTTTGTTTGAAGTGGATTGAAGTTTTTCCGAAGATGTTTCTTCCAAATTTTTTTTTTTTTTTTTTGTTCATCAAGAATTTAAGAAGGTACTAAAATCTGGATATAATATATATAAATGAACAAAATGTGTTCTCCGCTACTTAGCCCTTGATAGATATGTTTATAGATGAAATTCAATATTTTTTTGAATTTTACGTGATCTGTAGCTAGTTTAGCAGACACTTGATAATTTTTGTATTGGCTTGTTAAATTAATTAAAAAACTGTATTTTTTTATCAAGAAGTAAGCAATTTGTACTTTTATATTCAGCCAGAGTTGACAAATTCAGTAAAAATCACTAATAATCACTAAAAATGTATCGTTTTATTTTACGTGTATCCAAAAAACATATTGCTATTTTATAAAGACGAAACCAACATTAAGTTTGTCCGCGCTAATCTCAGAAAGTAGTTAACCGATTTACTTGCAATTAATTTTATAAATTTCCGTAAATTCTTCTAAAAATGTAATTATATATATAAAGTTTATAGTCTTATCCAAATTTTAAGCCCTAAATCATTTCTTAACTGTATTCATAAGATGAGAAATTAATTTACAAATTATAAATTTATCAAATGTTTGTATTTTTGAATTTATGAATTCGATTCGAGAACAATGACTGGGTTGCTGCATTTCTTATGCATTTTCTTTTATTTACATATTTGCTTCTAAATTTCAGTCCACTCAATTGTTCGCATATCGGAAAAACAAGTAATAATATTTCAGGTCTTAATCATTTTTTGGGGAGTAGAGTGGCTTTTAATTACGTACCACAGCTTTCGTTTTCGAACAAAAAAATAACAGATATATGAAAATTAATAAAATATTTGCAATTTTTGCAAAGCCAAAAAATGGGTAAAGGAATTGAATAGCATGTGTTGTGCTTATGCTAAAGAAAGCATTCCTTTTATAGCCGAACCACCTGAACCTTTAAAAAGTATGCTCAATGGAGATCATCCACATTCTAGGAAATTCCAGGATAATTTGAGATCATATAATAAACTTTTTCAAATGGCATATTTCAGTGCAAAAGGATCTAAGGGAAAGTGTTTTTTCTCATGGCCAACTTTACGTAGCCCTTCAAAAAGTGCAGGCCCAAAAACTAATTAGTATAGAAGTAAATACTCGTGAAAATAATAAAATAACGCTAATATTGTATATTCAGAAGCTTTGAAATATGCATGTTCGTACGTCTATTTTTTTTTTGAAAACTATGAGAGAACATACAAATCTTTATTTGGTTACGGAAAGCATATGTAGATACACATGTATATCATTATCATTATATCAGGCAATAATATAATAAACATTGCGGTCAGTCTCATTGAGCATTTGATATGCTTTTAGTCATAATATAAAAAAATATATTAAAAGCTTGCGAAGCAACGCGAGCACGGATCGGGTAGAGCGTAATAAAAAGAATTGATCCATAATATTAAGGTAATATATTTTTTGAATTGATAACCCTGCTAGTCAGAATTTGATTAATCAGTTCACCAAGCGATCCATCTACTTTTAGACGTGACAGTGCAGATGCGATCGCAGATGAGTCGACATTATTAAAAGAGCCTTCTATGTCGAAGAAAGCGACCATAGTATACTCCTTATGGTCGAGGGGGTATTCGATAGTTCGTACTAGTACGCATGTTGTGCCGTAGACAAAAATCTCGTATCGATGCTATTACGTAAGTGGATATAAATCAATCCTTCAAGAGTTTTTAGAAAGAAAGCACGATAAAATAATAGATCTGAGGTCTTTTGGAATAACCTGGGTGCATTTACCCGCCTTAAATATGAACACAACCTTAACTTCTGTCCACGGCAGAGGTATGTGGGCCAGATCTAAGCAGCTGTGGAACAGATTCTTCAGAATTGGAAGAACTATATCTGAGTTCGTCTGTAGCTCAGCTTGAATAATACCGTCCGATCCTGCGGCCTTGAAAGCTTTGAAGCTATTAATTGTCCATATTTGTTTTTTCCTTAGTAGTTATACCTTGTCGATAGTTAGATTTGTTATTAGACGCCGTGTGGTCTACAAAGCTAACATCTTGAGAGCTACCTGGAAAATGGGTATCGAATAACAAGATGAGGGATTCTTCGCAAGAGTTGGTCCATGAGCCATCAGAATATTTTAGGCTGCTGGGTATGGATGGATTTGTAGAGAGAATTTTTCTTAGTCTCGATGCTTCTGAGGTTTCTTTTATTTTGGTACAGAAGGACCTCCACGAAGATCTCTTTGTTTTCCTTAATGCTTTCTTATAAAGTTTAAGGGACTCTTTGTATGAGTCTCAGTCTACAACTTTCCTATTTTGTTTAGATTGATTAAAGCGCTCACGGAACTCTTTCCTGAGCGGTACAACCCTTGAATCCCACCATTGTATCTTGCCTTTTCCTCTTACCTGAGTTAGCGGACAACAGATGGCTAGGATTTATTAAGGGCTGAAGTTAAGCCCTTGACTTTACTGTCAAGTTCAGCTATGTTGGAAAGAGGATTTAATAACTCGGGTTTAAGCAGACCTTTAAGTATTATCCCAAATTTGGGCCAATCGGTTTTCTTGTAGTTTCGAAATTCCAAGCGGCTCGGAGTGTCATCATTGAGATTGAATTGAATGTATCTATGATCTGAAGCAAACGAGTGTTTTTTCGATACTTTCCAATTCATGTGCTGAATATTATCTGAGACAAAGGTTATATCTAGAACTGCCTGTCGGTTTCGCGTAACAAACGTGGGTTCATTTTCTACGTTACTTACTATAAGGTTAGTACTTAATATAAAATCGTTCTCGTTCTCCACAGATGGAAGAAATTTGGTTGGTTCAGGTTCCTGGATAATCGGCGCTGCTTCGGTTTTCGGTGGAGGGATGCTTTCCGCGTCTACATCATCTTTTCTATAAACTTACGCTTGGCAATTTTCCAATTATGCGTGGGTAATTCCGGGTTGCTTACGTTAAATATTTGCATTATGTTATCTAACCACCTGCAACTGCAACGAGATTGAGCCATCGATATTACTCCTGTCGATGAATGCAACTACAACTTTCCCTTTCAGTACGTCGCTAAACGATTTAAAAGGACCGTCAACGGGAGTTCTGGTATTAAGCACTTTGTGCCGTTTTTTACCGGGATGGTAACCGCCAGAGATCTTTGTCGCTTTGACGTCGACTCGCCGCTGGTCTAACCATTCGCTAAAATGCCCTTAGCCTATTCTATCTTGGCGTTCAGCTCCGGTTTTAACTCAACCTCCGGATTGTCACCAAAGGTCTTGAGAATTTTAAATGCGGAACGCCTATCCCTATACTTATCCTTCGACAGCCTTTAACGGATATTTTGCGACATAGTCGTGAGAGAACCCGCTCCAGAGACGGAAAAATAATTATTCACTACCCTAGCATTCCTGAAGAGACTAACCCTTTGGAGCGTTCTGTGGGGAGGTTTACTCTGATTGGTAGTCTAAGGATCATTATTCACAATCCCGGCACTACTGAACTTAGGTATTTCTACCTTACCACTACTACTTCTCTCGTTGTGACTTGAATCAGCAGAGGGGCCATGACATGTAACAGCCTCCTCGCTGATACGAATCAGCGAAGAGAGAGTGGTCCGCCAGTATAGACACTTGCATATACAGATCAGACTAGTTAATCTGGAGGTCGCCAGGTATCCGGATATGTCGTTAACGACTGGGCTAGTTTTGAGTTGGGCCCCCAGCCAGGCTGTCATCGGCACGGGTCGTGTAACACCTTAGATCCAGCCCAATAAATAAAATTTACAGTGGGTTGGGAAGGGTAAGGTTAAGGTTAGGATTGTACAGACATCTTTTTCGCTGTACGGCTCAGGAGGGAGTGAAGGTTATGGAGAACAACGCTGGACAGCCATGCGCCTAACCGTCGTGGAGGAGAGTGAATAATTGGACAGTTATACACCGTACCAACGGATGGAGAGAATAGGAGGGGACATGGAACGGTAAGATTCAGGGAGGATTTAAGCGCCCTTTGGTTTCAGGACTCATCTAGAGAAGATTTCTCGAGACATTTTGACCTTACTCAGCTTCTACAACTCAACAAGTTTTACCGTCGGGTAGAAGAAATTGGTCATTACCATCATGTGTTTGGTATGTCAGGACGCAAGTAAAGAAAAAACTATAGTACAAGAAGCTTATTCGAACGACGGAGCAAAGTTTTTAATATATATGTTCAATTATATTAGTGTGTTAGAACATTTACATGGTAATACAGTAAAAACCTATTATATAAATCCACATCAAGTTCAAATTTACAGTGTGATTCATGATATAGTCAAAACTAAGTTATTTACAAAATAAAGACAAAATTGAGTAAGCTTTATGAATTTAATCCTAACGTATGAGTAAATTCTTGGTGTTTAATTCTTTTCAAATTTTTAGTTAGTATCTCTGCCGTCATCTTATCTATAGGTATGTAATTGATAATGAGCAGTTCCTTCTCTACAACATCACGGACATAATAAGCTTTGATGTCGATATGCTTCATCCTGTTGTGAAAGCTTGGGTTCTTGGCCAGCTTTTGTACACTCATGTTAGGCGTATTTTTTTCTAAGCACCGGGAAATTGTACGAAAAAAACGATGAGTGGGATTAACAATATGCATGCTTAATTCAACACAACTAATCCCCGGTGGTGCTTAGCTTAAAGCCAGAGAATTCTCTGTGCTAAGCTTTTGGAGAGGATAAAAACTGTGCTACCAAATTATTTTTCATTAAGTTAGCGATAAAATGTATAGAAACGTCAAACTGACATTTTGACATGTCAGCTAGTTTATCAATTTTGTGAATTGTAAAATTCAAAGACAATTCTTCATTAAATAATAAATGAAATATATTGCGAGAATCGATATAAACACTTTTCCCAAGCAGGAAGGATAAAAGCTCAAGCCAAAGCTATCGGCGTTGAAGTCCAGAATCTAAACAAAATAAAAATAGACGAAAGGCAAGAGTATGTTTCGAGAAAACTATCAAAGGTTGAAATGGCCAGCTCATTTTAAAAGGTTCAGTCACTCAAGGAAGACATTCTTAAAAATACCAATTCGAAAAAAGCTTCCAATGGCCAAAAATACAACAGCATTCGCCTCACGTGTCTTGCCCATTTATCGATCGGTTTTAGTTCTGAAGAATTGGCGACCTTTATTCAGAATTACTGCAACTATGTTGGCCATATGTTCCACTATTTAGCTCGATCTGGTCTCTTGCTACCGCTCGAGGAAGATAAAGTTCTCTAAGTAATCTCGAACTTAATATTGGGCAAATTCCAGCAGAACGAATTCCAAGATCACGAAGGCGGAAAAACTTGCCCGAGTTATGTCTTCAATGGACTTTATATTGCACTCAGTTGGTCTCCATTTTGGTTAAATACACTGTAATCGATGATCTTGCACTGAAATTAGGAATGGTTGAGACAATGCAGCTAAATTTCGCATCCCTGCCTGGTTTAAGTAATATAAAACAAGTACAAGCAACACTTAGGAAAGGCGAGAGAAATAATGTGCTTCCGATGAAATCACGGACGGTTTTTGTTATCGGTGGTGTAACCAATGCAGAAATTGGTGCTTCCCTCAACAACTGGTGTTCCCTCAAACTAAAACAACTAAGCAATATAAAAACATTTTATTAAGTGTATTATCCATTTATTTCTATACCTTATTATTCCTTTTATACGAATTCTTGCGTACGTAACTGAATACTACATACAAAGTAGGCCCTACTACATATACATACATCTGCAAGAGACTTTTGATGCCCTCAACTGTATTGGCTGTTCTGTACGCAATTAGATCGTCGGCGTACGCAATTGCCTGAGTTAGACTACCTATCAGATCGCTGGTGCAAATGCTGAACAGAATCGGCGAGTTAACCGCTCCCTGCTGAAGACCATTATTAATATTAAAAATTGGGGTAGAAGTTACATTGCCACTCTTGACAACAAACTTTCTACCATTTAGCATGTCATAAAGCATATACATTAGAGGTTTACTTATACCTAGTCTGGTTAGCTTTAGATAGAGACCTTCTAACCATACGGTGTCGAAAGCCCATTCCAAATCAACCAGACAGGCACCCGTACACTGCTTTTTAGTTTTGTTCCATTGGATATCAGAAACTAGTTTAGACGCTGCATGAATTGTGTCATGTCCCGCCTTAAGACCGAACTGATTATCCGGGATAATATTTTTGTCCTCCGCCCACTTGAACAGGGCTCTATTAATAACCTTTTCAAATACTTTGCTGATACTTGGAAGAAGACTTATCGACCGGAGATTCGCCGGATTGGAGTTGTCCTTTCCCCATCGCACGGGCATCTGCTATTAAAAATGGTGTGAAAAAATGTATTGTAATTCATCAATTGAGAACGAATGGGCCGATTTGGCTCGAACTTCTATTGAGTTGTGCGTAAGATCCAGGAGAAGGTTTTTGCGAAAGAAAATGTTGGGTAAACCCTCCAGAAAAGTCGAGAAATTTTAAAAATCGAAAATTGGTTTTTGGTATTTAATCGTGTATGCAAATGTTCCGGAAAGGCTTTTGAATGAAAAAATAGAAAATTCTTAGGGGAAAAATCGAAAAATTCTAGAAAAACGCGAACATTTTTTTCTGATATATAGATAAATTTTAAGTATGATTTGATGATTTTGGACAACGTAAAGATGGAAAATTCGTTGTGAAGCTTGTAAGACTTCGGATAATCCTACAGATATTATAAATGTAAAAGTTTGGATGAATGGACGGGTCGGATGGATGGATGTTTTTTGCTCAATAACGCCCGAACGCCTGAACAATACGTGCATCCTGTACTTATGCTTATATCCAATTTATTTAAAACAATGACCTGGTATTTTCGAAAATACCATTCAAATTCCTCACCCCGAAAGAACCAACGGTGCCTCTTTCCTCTTCGATGTTAGCCCCTTCAAATTACGATCCTTGAATAGTTAAAAAAATGGGCGGTAACCAGTGAGCGTGCCTCAGGGCGCCAAGAAGGTTAATCCGCCACTGAGAGAAGATACTGAAAAGAACACGAAATATTTAGGTTATCCATTTTCGTATTACTTTCTGGTTTAAATTTAAACCTTCAATATTACTTTACAAATCAGAAATTCACAATTCCAAAATTACAAAGCCAAAGAACCGATTTTATATTATTTATTTTTAACTAAAAAGAAAACATTTTGTCCATACATATTGTTAAAAATTAATAACATAGTTGTTCGAGATTTAAATATATCTCTTTCGGCTGTTTTGGTCGTAATGTTTTTTTAATGAGACAATTTCGTTTCCTTTCCCGACGTTTCGACGGGATTTTATTAACAAAAATAAAATGAACATATTATACACGTACGAACATTTAGTGTAAAATTTTGTCAAACTTACATTTAGTACGTATTATAGATAAACATAAATAATACAATGAAAGACAAATATAAAGCAATGTTTAAAAAAAAAATTTTTATGATATAAAAAAAAACACTTCGATTGAAATTTAGTCGGCTTTAAATTGTCACGGATTCTGCTTAGTCACCAAAGAGCAGTACACCTATGAAATGTTCTGGATGTCTTGTTTACGATTCATATTGTTTTTGTTGTTAATAATATGAAGCGTTTCTAGAGTATACCGCTTGGAGACATGTTTCTCCCTTTCCAGGATTTCCACTCTGTCAAAATCTGGTTTGTGTCTACACTCTATGAAGTATAAGGCCAATGCTGTCTTCCCAGTGCTTTTTAAATTAATGTCGGATTTGTGGTTGGAAATTCGTTGACGAAGAAGTTGTTTCGTTGTAACGATATAGGAAAGATTGCAATTTTCTTCCGCATTGCCACGACAGTTAATTTTATAGACTACGTCTGTGCACTTATCCTTTTCCGTTTTTGTTTTCATGTTGGTGAAAAGAGGTGAGCATCCTATTGGATTTATACGCAAAACTGACGTCATTAGTACTATTTTTTACCGTCTCTTTAAAGTTTTCTGACAGTTTGGGAACATTAACTATACTCTTATAAATACCTCTCTCTTTTTGCCGATTATCAACAGGAGCCTTGTGTTTTTGGCGAAGTATCAAACTCCGTATGATTTCCATTGGATACCCATTATCTAGGAGAATTTGTGTGATTATTTTCTCATTTGCAGCGTGAAATTCCCGGTCACTCAACGCAAAGACTTTTTGAACTAGATTAGAGGCGCGCCGCGACAAAACGCCAATTTTTGTTGGACTAAAGGCCGTTAAAAGCTATTTTGAATCAATAATTCAACAAGTCCAAATATTATAGTGCTAATTCTTCTACTTGGCTGATGTATTTCAGTAGTATATAGAATTTGTATCATTAAAAAAAAACTTCTTATATAAATAATGCCAGGCCATGGGCAAAAAACAAAAATTTCCAATTTAATGATTAGGAATTCTAGTCTTGTTGGATATAGTTCACACTAGATGTTCTTCACGAAAACTATGTAAGATGAACTGAACTTGTTAAAAATTGCGTATTGACAAAGGTCCTCACTAGTCAACTAATGAGTCCATGTGAGATCGCCGGGACGAAACGCCAATTTTTGTGGGACTAAAGGCCGTTAAAAGCTATTTTGAATCAATAATTCAACAAGTCCAAATATTATAGTGCTAAGTCTTCTACTTGGCTGATGTATTTCAGTAGTATATAGAATTTGTATTATTAAAAAAAACTTCTTATATAAAATTAACTGTCGTGGCAATGCGGACGAAAATTGCAATCTTTCCTATATCGGTACAACGAAACACCTTCTTTGGCAACGAATTTCCAACCACAAATCCGACATTAATTTAAAAAGCACTGAGAAGACAGTATTGGCTTTACACTCCATTGAGCGTGGACACAAACCAGATTTTGACAGTGTGAAAATCCTGGAAAGGGAGAAACATATTTCCAAGCGGTATACTCTTGAAACGCTTCATATTATTAACAACAAAAACAATATGAATCGTAAACAAGACAGCCAGAACATTTCATCGGTTTACTGCTCTTTGGTGACTAAGCAAAATCCGTGACAATTTTAAGCCGACTAAACTTCAATCAAGTGTTTTTTTTTATATCATAAACAATTTTTTTTTAAACATTGCTTTATATTTGTCTTTGATTGTATTGTTTATGTTTATCTGCAATACGTACTAAATGTAAGTTTGCCAAAATTTTACACTAAATGTTCTTATGTGTATAATATGTTCATTTTATTTTTGTTAATAAAGGATCCCCTGAAGAAGACGGCAACCACCGTTGAAACGTCGGGAAAGGAAATGAAATTGTTTCATTAAAAAAACATTACGACCAAAACAGCCGAAAGAGATATATTTAAATCTCGAACAACTATAATAATTCAACCAATTGGTTAATATCTTAACAATAAAAATTAAAAACATGAGAAAAAGACTTAATAAATTCAAATGACATATTTGATTTCCCTCAAACTATAAGAACTAAGCAATATATAAAACCATTTTATTATGTGTATTATCCATTTATTTTCTTATTATGAATTTTTGTGTAAGCCACTGAATACTACCAATGTAGGCTCCCATACATTTATATTTACATATCCATCTTTACAAATCACATAAATCTTATGTATGAATATTGCACCTAAATTATAAAGTTATATGCATGTACCTACCTACCAAACTACATCCTTTATTTTTATTATCATAAGTAGGTATAAAACACCATCTTCAGGAAGATCATCATACAAAATAATCATAATAATTCAAGGCATAGTTACATAGGTACCTGCAAATGTATATTTAAATCTAGGTTATGAATTTTAATTACGTGAGTAAGGAGAGAAATATGTACCAACATAGATTGATGTAATTTAGGTATGTAAATATGTAGGTAGGTAGTAGGTATTATGCAAAAGTTGATGACTCGCACTCGATGCACATGTTTCATTTGAAGCTTTTCCTCTAACATCTTGTAAAGTCCAAAGTTTTTAAGCATACAAACGCCCAACAGTCGGACATGAACAATAAATACACTCTTCTTGTTGGCTTCGGAATACGGTGAGAACTCACGGTGACCTTTAAAGGAGTCATGGCTTTTGTAAAATCCAGATAGACCAGCAATTCGGATGCCATTGACCCTGACTACACCAGCGTAACCCGAATAGTAGATGTTAAAAGCGAACCATCCACCGTAGGGTACTTCTTGCAGATAGTTAAGTGCTTCGTGGTGCCACCAATGAATATGGTCAAAATTGGCGCTATTTTTTCACCGCTGAAATACCTTTGGAGACAAATGAAATTTTTCTTTTCAATTTCTATAAACAAAATTCGTGTTCTAGTAAAATTACTTGTAAGATGTACACAAGGTCCATGTATTTTTTGGGCACAGCCATGTTCTCGAGATCTTCTAGGTTCCTGGTGGATTAGAAATCACCACAACACAACGACAAATCAATAATTTTAAAATTTTCCGCATTTTGTACTGCCTTTTCATTTTTGCGTTTATTTTTATTATATGTATGTATATTAAAATTGACTGTGAAATTATAATTTAAAAAAGAGCATTTGCTGAAGTTGTTATTCGTTCAATAAACAAGAATTAAATGAACAACAAAATGGAGGTTTCTCGGAGAAAATTGTTTTCGGCTGCGTTTTGTTGTATACGGGAGCAACCTTATACAGATTCTCTGCTGCATCCTTTGCATACTTCAATGTGGCTTCACGAATTCTTGATCGTCGTCCACTCCTGCTCAGACCTAAATTTCTAATGACGTAGGAACTGAGCGTCCCGCCCGAAAAGGCAACTCGTCCACTTATAACATGTCACCAGTGACCGAGTAGTGGAGAGCACGAATGGGGTAGGTTTCAAAAGGTTGAATAGTGCGAAAGCTTCTCATCCACTGATTCGGAATTTTATGTATCACTGTATTTGTGAAAATTAAATTAAAAGAAAATCACATCGGCTAAAAACAATTTCCAAAATTCTTGATTTCAATTTTGCAATTACTTGATTCACATTTTCTTAAAACTTGGTTCTAATTATATGATATATGCGGATTGGCAATTCTGGCTTGCAGTAATAGTTTCAGTTTAAACTGCCGCTATATTTGATTTTGCTTTTATAGACTAAATAATAGTAATTAAATTTTCAAAAATCCCTTGTTTAAAGTTAATCATATGTAAGATTGTAATCTGATCGAATTTTAGTGACTTCACTAGTTTTTCCACTTCAAATTTAACAAAATAATACTGCGAACAACGCAGCGTTGCACTTTCTGCATTAATTAATCATGGAAAGATCCCCACCCTCAACACCAATTTCAAAAAACGTTCGCAATAATCAACCTCCGAACAACCGGAGTCTCCACAAGGAGAAAGGGCGGGTGCTCGTCAAGCTACTGCAGTTGGAGCTATGGAAGTGACAGATTTGAGGAAGATGATGCAAGACATTGTGTCAATGATTTCGGATAAAAAGTTGAAGGATTTGCCCACAAGATCTGATCTCGATGCCGTTCATTCTGAAGTCCACAAGCTACAGTCCAGTAATGTAGAATTGCAGGCACAATTGAAGCAATTCGAAGCCCGTTACACCTCGCTAGAACAAAAAATGGAGTTTTTGGAAATGAAAGCCAACGAAAAAAATGTCATCGTCCATATACCGATAAACGGTGAGGAAGATGCCGAGGAAAAGGCACAAAAGTGTTGCTTGGACCTTTTGCAATCAAATGATGCTAGAGTTATTGCAACAACCCGATTTTTGCGGCCATCGAACCATAGAGAAAATAATTAAATAGAGGCGCGACTCGTACCCCCCTTGCCTTAAACACCCGCAAATTTTTTTTAAGGTGAGTAAGAGAAAACTCTCTTAATTTACTCATTTTTTCCTATCCGTGAATACATGTGAGTGGTGGATTAAAAAACCCTTTTGCTCAAACTGACAGCTCATTTTTTTTGTTGATTTGTCATAAGTCAATCTGACAGTTCTCAAATAGCTTACGAGAAATAAAATTATTTACTTTCATTTTCTCAATTGTTTCTTTTTATTTATTAGTTATTTCACAATTTTATTTATTTTAATCAAAAAAAAATAACTGTGTGTTGATTCATTTGATTCGTCACGAATTCGTTAGTGAAGAATAAAACTAAAGAGATATAAGTTCATTTTAAATTATATTATATTGATTTTAATTTATATTGCTCTTTCTAGCAATCAATTCCGCGGAAAGTTTTTCATTTTAATGCGAAACTCGATCCTGTAACATCACTCTCACAATACTGTGTAGTTAGGCGGTACTCGGAATTTACAAGTACATAGTGTTATGTTAATCAAAGCACGTAAATTAATGAGTATCCTTATGAGAATTTGGCCAAATTCTGTTCATTGAGGAGCATTCTTAACTGAAACATCTACACATGATAGATCTAATTTCGGAGGCCGAAATTGAAGCCTACACACTTGGAACCGATTAAACAACCATACCATAGTCTTAGAAGTATTGGATTATGTAACTCATTGTGTGTCGAGAACAAAGATTTGGCCTCGTCTTTTTGGAAGAAATATATCGTGAGTGGCAATATCCTGAACGAGATAGATATGCACATGTTGACCGAAACACCTTGGTCTGTATCTGTAGCTTCTAAGCAGATTTTTGGTCTGTCTGTGGATCAGAATTCAATCAAAGAGAAATAAGGTAAGTTAAATAGAAAAAAAAACCTAATTTATGTATTTTTGAGTATTTGTTTTTCTTTTAATTTTGTAGGACAAACAGAGCCAGGCATTCATCTCAAAACCATGACGAACAATAAGGTTCGACCACACAACAATGAAGCCCAGCAGGAAGTCATTATTGCCAGATATTATAATTAGATACATAGGCTCAATATTTTAAAGTGTTCTCCTTTTATATATATATATGTATATAGCTTAAGAATTGTGATTCACTTGATTTTTTTCAATTACATTTTCTTTAAGGGTGTTCAAAAAAATTCTTTTCTTTTCAAGCGAAATGTAATGTTGTGTGTCTCAATGACACATAGGTAAGTATTATAGCCCTATGCTGAGGTAAATTAACACTCAGAACAGTTACAATCATCGAGATCAAGCAAGTACTTTGGAAATGACAGCTTGTCCAAAGTAGCAAATCCAAGAAATTTCTACTGATATCAAGAAAAATCTTGAAATCAGTACTTACGCTAAGCTCTAATTTCCAAACTACTTGCTTGATTTCGATGATTATAACGGTTCTGAGTGTAAATTAACCTTAGCTTCTAAATCCCTGCAATCATTTTAAATTCAAAAAATTATTTCGAAAAATTGCTATCTAAAAGTAGTTTTTTCGTGCTTTAAAAAAATGAAAAATTACAAAATTACTTTCAGATGCAAATTTTTTGAAATATTTGCTCGAATTGAAAACGGTTTCAAGAATTTACAAGCTGATATAAATTAAAACACACAACAGTTTCAATCATCGAGATCAAGCAAGTACTTTGGAAATGACAGCTTGTCCAATTAGCAAATCCAATAAATTTCTACTGATATCAAGAAAAATCTTGAAATCAGTACTTACGCTAAGCTCTAATTTCCAAACTACTTGCTTGATTTCGATGATTGTAACGGTTCTGAGTGTAAATTAACCTTAGCTTCTAAATCCCTGCAATCATTTTAAATTCAAAAAATATTTCGAAAAATTGCTATCTAAAAGTAGTTTCTTCGTGTTTTAAAAAAAATGAAAAATTACAAAATTACTTTCAGATGCAAATTTTTTGAAATATTTGCTCGAATTGAAAACAGTTTCAAGAATTTACAAGCTGACATAAATTAAAACTCACAACAGTTTCAATCATCGAGATCAAGCAAGTACTTTGGAAATGACAGCTTGTCCAAAGTAGCAAATCCAATAAATTTCTACTGATATCAAGAAAAATCTTGAAATCAGTACTTACGCTAAGCTCTAATTTCCAAACTACTTGCTTGATTTCGATGATTGTAACGGTTCTGAGTGTAAATTAACCTTAGCTTCGCAATCCCTGCAATCATTTTAAATTCAAACAATTATTTCGAAAAATTGCTATCTAAAAGTAGTTTCTTCGTGCTTTAAAAAGATGAAAAATTACAAAATTACTTTCAGATGCAATTTTTTTGAAATATTTGCTCGAATTGAAAACGGTTTCAAGAATTTACAAGCTGACATAAATTAAAGCTCACAACAGTTTCAATCATCGAGATCAAGCAAGTACTTTGGAAATGACAGCTTGTCCAAAGTAGCAAATCCAATAAATTTCTACTGATATCAAGAAAAATCTTGAAATCAGTACTTACGCTAAGCTCTAATTTCCAAACTACTTGCTTGATTTCGATGATTGTAACGGTTCTGAGTGTAAATTAACCTCAGCTTCTAAATCCTTCAATTATTTTATAATCAAACAATTATTTCGAAAAATTGCTATATAAAAGTAGTTCTTTCGTGTTTTTAAAATTAGACCGTTTTTTTTTAAAGGTGAAGTTGAACAAACATTCCCGAAAATAAACAAGGAATCATATACATGTATATATATATAAATATTGTATTAATGACAACACAAAATAATTAAAATTATTATTATTATTCAGTACAAATAAGTTTGCTGCTCACAGAGATATATAGAACATTATGAAGAATAGAATAATTTCATTTTTGCCAGGAACACAATCAATGTTATTTATTATGATCCTCTTTTATTTCAATATTGGATGAGGTGGATGATGAGGTGTCTTGCAGTTTGTGAGGCAGAATCATCTGCAACAGTTGTCGCCTGTGCTTCGCGTCGTCGGCGTTGGTGTGTGTGTCGTCATCGGTCTCATTTACTGCAGCAGATATTTCTCCATTGAACTGAATCAAAACACAAGGCTCCATGGCATAGGCAAGCAGTTTCATAGAAATTGGATTCACACGCAGCAAATTTCCCGCAAAAACTATCTGTAAAATAAAAATTAAACAATCTGTAAATATTTAGAGATTATGAAATCCGATTTTATGATTTTCGACTACTAATGGATGCTATGATAGATTTTTCAGGATTCGCAGTAGATTTTCGATTGCGATGGATTCTGTGATAGGGCCGATTTATAAGTTTTAAATTTCGAGTTTTCTTTATTGTAACTAAACTTTGACGCTGTTAGTATGTAGGTCCAATTATCATTAGGTAAGTTTAAAACCGATGTAGGTAAGTTCTTAGTATAATGAATAGAATTATTGTATGTTTCAGGAAATAGTTACTAGGTACCTACCTAAAAATGTATATTTAAATCTATGTTATGGATTTTAATTCTGTAAATTGGGATGGTAAAATGTACCTACATTACATACATATGTATGTATATGGACCCTAGCTATGTAAATATGTAGGTACATAATAATGTATAATGAAAGTGTTGGATGGTTATGGTTAGGTAGACCCATATATGCATATAAAACTTTATATAATAGTTTTAATATACATAATATTCATTTGATTGTTAAAAATATATATTTATATAAATGTCAGAGAGTCCACTTAGTACATAATGTATGTAGGTTGGTAGCTATTCAGTGACCTAGATATCAGAAACTACTAACTCGATTTGCGTTTTGTACGTAATTTATTATTTTTGAAATGGAAATTGAAAGAATAGTCAAATTTATAAATTTAAAGTTTAAAGTTTATAAATTTAATTTGCTCTGGTCTGATCCAAATTCATAACTTCAAGTTTCTATTTTTCATTTTTATTTATTAGTTTTAAACTAAATTTGAATATTTTTTAATGTAGCTAAAAATTGACGCTATTAGTAGGTAGGTCCAACTATGTAGGTAAGTTTTTAGTATAATGGATTGAATGGTTGATTCAAGGAATAGTTACTTAGGTACCTACATACCTACAAATTTATGTTTAAATCTAGATTATAGATTTTAATTACGGAAATTAGGATGATAATTGTGTACCTACACTACATACAGATATGAATATGTAGGCATGTTAATGTGTATACATACAATGTACATTGAAAGTGTAAGTTGGTGATAAGTAGGTAGATATATGCATATAATTTTATATGATAGGTGCAATATACATAATATTCATTTGATTTTTAATGATATATAGGTATATAAATGTATGAGAGCCCAAATAGTATATACTGTAAGTAGGTAGGTATTCAGTGACGTAGATAGCAAAAACATGTGTATGTATGTAATTAAGTCATTATTATGCGTAAAAATGAAATATAATTAGGTAGAAGAAATGGATATACATATTTATATCGACCGATAGAGAGACAGACGGAATATCAAGTTTGATTAAAATTTCGGGTTCGAATCTTTTAAATTGTAAAATTTGCAAAAAGTAATCCGTAATTCTAGATCACAAAAAATTGATTTTATTGATTTTTAGTAAATTTGTCATAGTAATTAATTTTTTTATAACATAACTTATTA
This sequence comes from Philhelius pedissequus, assembly GCA_910595825.1. NCBI lineage: Eukaryota > Metazoa > Arthropoda > Insecta > Diptera > Syrphidae > Philhelius > Philhelius pedissequus. The sequence continues at coordinate 225,439,363 of OU343160.1, read as the reverse complement.
TAATAAAATATATTAGCAATCCATTAAACAAAAAAAAACTTAAGTTATTCTACTTACTATGAATTCTTTTCATTTTTCGTCGTTGAGTAGATCTACCTCTTTGTTGGTGGAAAAATATTTGCTTTGTTCCTGATATGGAAATTCATCGGAAAGTAAAAGCTTGCGGCAAATTGTTTCCATATTTTTTATAAATAAATTAAATGCACGGTTGGATCATATGTACTTGCTCTTGTGTTCGATCACATTGTTAGTAGAAAAGGTTTAATATTACGAAATGTTATATTAACAAAAGATTATGTCTCACACTATTCTTACATCCGGTGGGAGTTGCTTTGAAGCACGGAATATGCTAGACAATCCATGCATATATTTCTTTTACTGGCAATGCTTTCTCTTTGGAGAATTCGATTGCCATGAAGATGAAGGAACTGTTGGGAGTTAGAAGTTAAATATAACATTTTATTTTTGTGTAAAGTTTCAACTAACTTACCTATAGCTATATGGCTGTTTATTGTGTGTATACACCAATGGATTATATGGCACATTGAAAAATTTTGCTTTGGTGGAGTGGGAGTTTTTTCAGTTTCTGCAGCGCATGGACAAATGTCTCCATTGCAGTGGCCATAGACTTGTGAAGCCACAACTTCCAGAGCGTTCATAACAGCTTCGGTGTCTTTTCGTCTTCCCAAGTAAAGCAAGCCTAGTATCGATGAAGGTGGAACGATTCGATCCAGCGTAAAGAAATTCTTAGTCACATAATTGTACCAAAACGCATGGAGCAATTGTTTTTCAATTTAATCAGAAAGCAATGAATGAGCTGTTGCTGTACAGTCATTTGATGCCATTCTCGCTCAAAAGCTTGTCCAGTCCAAATCCGTCGTTGGCGAAGCCATTTACAAAACTTGCGGCCAAATTCTGCATTCCTGAGTCCACTTGAATCAATAGGAAATTATTTCTTAATTAAACTTTTTTATGTGTACAACAATTCCCAGAACAAATTTCAATCAAAACGAAGAACTAAAACTTGAAAAGAAACACAGATAACATTCATCTAATTGTGTAAGACATTCTAATAAGAACAGAATTATAAAAAAATATTTACGTACTGATTACTAGAATAATATTTAATATATATTATGTATGGTCGGTAATGTTTCATAAGTTAAATAAATATGTATATATATACCGAAGAGAATGTTTTGAATAAAAAAAGGTAACGAAAACCCTCACTGTATTATTTATAATTTAAGTGCAATATGCATATGTACATAAGATCCATGTGATTTTTAAAGATACATAAATATGTATATATAAATGTATGATGGCCTACATCGTATGAAGTATTCAGTTCAGTTATTTTGGAAATATATATTTTTTTTAAAACTCAAAATTTCAAAACCGAATCAATAGATTTTTTCGAAACTTCGTAATTGGTATTTTTTTGACTTTATCTTAATAGTTAAAAAAAACTTCTTTTAGTTATATGCATATAGCTACCTACCCACCTACATCCTTCGTGTTCATTATTATATGTACAATGTTTACATGTCTAGGTTCCATCTATGTATGTACCTACATACATATTACTCTCCTATATTACAAATTTAAAATCCATACTATAAATTTAAATATGCTTTTGTAGGTAGGTACATGTGTAACTATTCCTTGAATCATCCACTCGACAAGTCATTGTACTAAGAATCAAGGTAATCATACTTACATCGACTTCAAACCTGCATAGGATAACTAGATTACCTACATACTAAATAGTGTCAATGTTTAGCTACATGAAAGTTGTTAGCTCCAAGATCAAAACAACCCGTTCCAAAGATATAGCTCAAAAGCTATTCACTGTTCACCTTGAAATACATAATGTGAAAATACTTTGAAGTGTATCTTTGGAACGGGTTATCCTAAAAACTTGGTTGATACCTTTTTGTAATCTACTCTTGATACTCTCAAAATCAGCATCAAAAGTTTTTATGTAGAAGCCTTATTGCAAAAAATCACTCTTGAAATACGCATATTTAGAATGATGTATGCGTATTCCTGGAGCAATTTTTTTTAATACAACTTCTTTACAAAAAATGTTGATGCTTTCTTTGAAAGTATGAAGTGCTGATTCTAAAAAGATATCGCTCACCTTTATTGGACAACCCGTTGCAAAGATATAGTTGAAAATCTATTCACTGTTCACCTTGAAATACATAATCTGAAAATACTTTGAAGTGTATCTTTGGAACGGGTTATCCCAAAAACTTGGTTGATACCTTTTTGTAATCTACTCTTGATACTCTCAAAATCAGCATCAAAAGTTTTTATGTAGAAGCCTTATTGCAAAAAATCACTCTTGAAATACGCATATTTAGAATGATGTATGCGTATTCCTGGAGCAATTTTTTTTAATACAACTTCTTTACAAAAAATGTTGATGCTTTCTTTGAAAGTATGAAGTGCTGATTCTAAAAAGATATCGCTCACCTTTATTGGACAACCCGTTGCAAAGATATAGTTGAAAATCTATTCACTGTTCACCTTGAAATACATAATCTGAAAATACTTTGAAGTGTATCTTTGGAACGGGTTATCCTAAAAACTTGGTTGATACCTTTTTGTAATCTACTCTTGATACTCTCAAAATCAGCATCAAAAGTTTTTATGTAGAAGCCTTATTGCAAAAAATCACTCTTGAAATACGCATATTTAGAATGATGTATGCGTATTCCTGGAGCAATTTTTTTTAATACAACTTCTTTACAAAAAATGTTGATGCTTTCTTTGAAAGTATGAAGTGCTGATTCTAAAAAGATATCGCTCACCTTTATTGGACAACCCGTTGCAAAGATATAGTTGAAAATCTATTCACTGTTCACATTGAAATACATAATGTGAAAATACTTTGAAGTGTATCTTTGGAACGGGTTATCCCAAAAACTTGGTTGATACCTTTTTGTAATCTACTCTTGATACTCTCAAAATCAGCATCAAAAGTTTTTATGTAGAAGCCTTATTGCAAAAAATCACTCTTGAAATACGCATATTTAGAATGATGTATGCGTATTCCTGGAGCAATTTTTTTTAATACAACTTCTTTACAAAAAATTTAGATGCTTTCTTTGAAAGTATGAAGTGCTGATTCTAAAAAGATATCGCTCACCTTTATTGGACAACCCGTTGCAAAGATATAGTTGAAAATCTATTCACTGTTCACCTTGAAATACATAATCTGAAAATACTTTGAAGTGTATCTTTGGAACGGGTTATCCTAAAAACTTGGTTGATACCTTTTTGTAATCTACTCTTGATACTCTCAAAATCAGCATCAAAAGTTTTTATGTAGAAGCCTTATTGCAAAAAATCACTCTTGAAATACGCATATTTAGAATGATGTATGTGTATTCCTGGAGCAATTTTTTTTAATACAACTTCTTTACAAAAAATGTTGATGCTTTCTTTGAAAGTATGAAGTGCTGATTCTAAAAAGATATCGCTCACCTTTATTGGACAACCCGTTGCAAAGATATAGTTGAAAATCTATTCACTGTTCACCTTGAAATACATAATCTGAAAATACTTTGAAGTGTATCTTTGGAACGGGTTATCCTAAAAACTTGGTTGATACCTTTTTGTAATCTACTCTTGATACTCTCAAAATCAGCATCAAAAGTTTTTATGTAGAATCCTTATTGCAAAAAATCACTCTTGAAATACGCATATTTAGAATGATGTATGCGTATTCCTGGAGCAATTTTTTTTAATACAACTTCTTTACAAAAAATGTTGATGCTTTCTTTGAAAGTATGAAGTGCTGATTCTAAAAAGATATCGCTCACCTTTATTGGACAACCCGTTGCAAAGATATAGTTGAAAATCTATTCACTGTTCACCTTGAAATACATAATCTGAAAATACTTTGAAGTGTATCTTTGGAACGGGTTATCCTAAAAACTTGGTTGATACCTTTTTGTAATCTACTCTTGATACTCTCAAAATCAGCATCAAAAGTTTTTATGTAGAAGCCTTATTGCAAAAAATCACTCTTGAAATACGCATATTTAGAATGATGTATGTGTATTCCTGGAGCAATTTTTTTTAATACAACTTCTTTACAAAAAATGTTGATGCTTTCTTTGAAAGTATGAAGTGCTGATTCTAAAAAGATATCGCTCACCTTTATTGGACAACCCGTTGCAAAGATATAGTTGAAAATCTATTCACTGTTCACCTTGAAATACATAATCTGAAAATACTTTGAAGTGTATCTTTGGAACGGGTTATCCTAAAAACTTGGTTGATACCTTTTTGTAATCTACTCTTGATACTCTCAAAATCAGCATCAAAAGTTTTTATGTAGAAGCCTTATTGCAAAAAATCACTCTTGAAATACGCATATTTAGAATGATGTATGCGTATTCCTGGAGCAATTTTTTTTAATACAACTTCTTTACAAAAAATGTTGATGCTTTCTTTGAAAGTATGAAGTGCTGATTCTAAAAAGATATCGCTCACCTTTATTGGACAACCCGTTGCAAAGATATAGTTGAAAATCTATTCACTGTTCACCTTGAAATACATAATCTGAAAATACTTTGAAGTGTATCTTTGGAACGGGTTATCCTAAAAACTTGGTTGATACCTTTTTGTGATCTACTCTTGATACTCTCAAAATCAGCATCAAAAGTTTTTATGTAGAAGCCTTATTGCAAAAAATCACTCTTGAAATACGCATATTTAGAATGATGTATGCGTATTCCTGGAGCAATTTTTTTTAATACAACTTCTTTACAAAAAATGTTGATGCTTTCTTTGAAAGTATGAAGTGCTGATTCTAAAAAGATATCGCTCACCTTTATTGGACAACCCGTTGCATAGATATAGTTGAAAATCTATTCACTGTTCACCTTGAAATACATAATCTGAAAATACTTTGAAGTGTATCTTTGGAACGGGTTATCCTAAAAACTTGGTTGATACCTTTTTGTAATCTACTTTTGATACTCTCAAAATCAGCATCAAAAGTTTTTATGTAGAAGCCTTATTGCAAAAAATCACTCTTGAAATACGCATATTTAGAATGATGTATGTGTATTCCTGGAGCAATTTTTTTTAATACAACTTCTTTACAAAAAATGTTGATGCTTTATTTGAAAGTATGAAGTGCTGATTCTAAAAAGATATCGCTCACCTTTATTGGACAACCCGTTGCAAAGATATAGTTGAAAATCTATTCACTGTTCACCTTGAAATACATAATCTGAAAATACTTTGAAGTGTATCTTTGGAACGGTTTATCCTAAAAACTTGGTTGATACCTTTTTGTAATCTACTCTTGATACTCTCAAAATCAGCATCAAAAGTTTTTATGTAGAAGCCTTATTGCAAAAAATCACTCTTGAAATACGCATATTTAGAATGATGTATGCGTATTCCTGGAGCAATTTTTTTTAATACAACTTCTTTACAAAAAATGTTGATGCTTTCTTTGAAAGTATGAAGTGCTGATTCTAAAAAGATATCGCTCACCTTTATTGAACAACCCGTTGCAAAGATATAGTTGAAAATCTATTCACTGTTCACCTTGAAATACATAATCTGAAAATACTTTGAAGTGTATCTTTGGAACGGGTTATCCTAAAAACTTGGTTGATACCTTTTTGTAATCTACTCTTGATACTCTCAAAATCAGCATCAAAAGTTTTTATGTAGAAGCCTTATTGCAAAAAATCACTCTTGAAATACGCATATTTAGAATGATGTATGCGTATTCCTGGAGCAATTTTTTTTAATACAACTTCTTTACAAAAAATGTTGATGCTTTCTTTGAAAGTATGAAGTGCTGATTCTAAAAAGATATCGCTCACCTTTATTGGACAACCCGTTGCAAAGATATAGTTGAAAATCTATTCACTGTTCACCTTGAAATACATAATCTGAAAATACTTTGAAGTGTATCTTTGGAACGGGTTATCCTAAAAACTTGGTTGATACCTTTTTGTAATCTACTCTTGATACTCTCAAAATCAGCATCAAAAGTTTTTATGTAGAAGCCTTATTGCAAAAAATCACTTATGAAATACGCATATTTAGAATGATGTATGCGTATTCCTGGAGCAATTTTTTTTAATACAACTTCTTTACAAAAAATGTTGATGCTTTCTTTGAAAGTATGAAGTGCTGATTCTAAAAAGATATCGCTCACCTTTATTGGACAACCCGTTGCAAAGATATAGTTGAAAATCTATTCACTGTTCACCTTGAAATACATAATCTGAAAATACTTTAAAGTGTATCTTTGGAACGGGTTATCCTAAAAACTTGGTTGATACCTTTTTGTAATCTACTCTTGATACTCTCAAAATCAGCATCAAAAGTTTTTATGTAGAAGCCTTATTGCAAAAAATCACTCTTGAAATACGCATATTTAGAATGATGTATGCGTATTCCTGGAGCAATTTTTTTTAATACAACTTCTTTACAAAAAATGTTGATGCTTTCTTTGAAAGTATGAAGTGCTGATTCTAAAAAGATATCGCTCACCTTTATTGGACAACCCGTTGCAAAGATATAGTTGAAAATCTATTCACTGTTCACCTTGAAATACATAATCTGAAAATACTTTGAAGTGTATCTTTGGAACGGGTTATCCTAAAAACTTGGTTGATACCTTTTTGTAATCTACTCTTGATACTCTCAATATCAGCATCAAAAGTTTTTATGTAGAAGCCTTATTGCAAAAAATCACTCTTGAAATACGCATATTTAGAATGATGTATGCGTATTCCTGGAGCAATTTTTTTTAATACAACTTCTTTACAAAAAATGTTGATGCTTTCTTTGAAAGTATGAAGTGCTGATTCTAAAAAGATATCGCTCACCTTTATTGGACAACCCGTTGCAAAGATATAGTTGAAAATCTATTCACTGTTCACCTTGAAATACATAATCTGAAAATACTTTGAAGTGTATCTTTGGAACGGGTTATCCTAAAAACTTGGTTGATACCTTTTTGTGATCTACTCTTGATACTCTCAAAATCAGCATCAAAAGTTTTTATGTAGAAGCCTTATTGCAAAAAATCACTCATGAAATACGCATATTTAGAATGATGTATGCGTATTCCTGGAGCAATTTTTTTTAATACAACTTCTTTACAAAAAATGTTGATGCTTTCTTTGAAAGTATGAAGTGCTGATTCTAAAAAGATATCGCTCACCTTTATTGGACAACCCGTTGCAAAGATATAGTTCAAAATCTATTCGTATTCTATATTAAATAATATGTGTCTAAGAATCACATGAATCTTATGTATGCAGATTGCACCTAAATTATAAAGTTATATGCATATAGCTACCTACCCACCTAAATCCTTCATTTTCATTATTATATGCACATGTTTACATACTTAGCTTCCATAAATATATATATATATATGTATATTTTACTATCCTAACTTACATAATTCAAATCCATAACAAAGATTTAAATATACATTTGTAGATTGGTATTTACCTAAGTAACTATTCTTTTAATCATCTATCCGACAATTCATTATACTAAGAATTAAAGTAATCTTAACTACATCGGCCTTTACAGCTTTAATGTCTAGATACATTAAGGTTGTTAGCTACAACAGCAAGTTCGTGCTATCCAGTCTTGCATTTTATTTAATAATGACGGAGAAAAAGCAGGAGTTTTTTTTTTATTCTATACTATACTATACTATGAGACTTACCTTCTCCTTCCATTCCTTGATCATATCGGTACTATCAGCTGGCATTTGATCCGTATAAACCATACACATGTATCCGGATTCGCGCAAGCATCTCTCAACTTCCAGTACTTCTTCTGCCGAATTGCACAAGACTGCACAACGCTCGAACTGATATGCGCACTTATCCAAACATTTCATAACAACCGACATCTTTTCGGAGTTACTTTGCAATTTAATGGAAACTTTAGCCTTGGCATAGACTGCAGCTTCTAAATAGTCTGCAATGCACAACAAAGGCTGATTAGCAATCCTTACAAAATTAATAAATCGCCGAGTCCATGGCTTGGAAGTGACCACCAGTTGAAATGGAATCTTTTCATCTTGAAGAACTGGAGAGATAAGCTTGAAGAGGGTTTCATCAAACTCGGGATTCTCATTCATTATGCTCTCCAAACCATCGATAACTAAAGTTTTACTTGGCGTATGTTGAGCAAGTTTTCCTTCTCGTGCGACCAAGTGTACGCTTAGATGCGATACATTTTATTCAATCGCATGTGCTCCATTTCTTGGTGGATTTCTGCTGTAAACAAGGCATTCTTCATGCGTTCAATTGGTTTAACATTGTTTTTACTGTGAGCCAATACAAGATGCTTAACGAAATTTGTTTTCAAAGTAGCTTTACCAATGACTTCGGGAAGATTAAGATTGGTTTGATATGATGGAAGATAAGAATTAGTTAAATTACGAAAGTATTCTTTTTGAGTTAATATGGATGGATCGGAATTTTCACTAGCAAAGGACAAAATACAAAATAAATAAAATAAAACTCGCGCACTTCCAATATTTGTTTTGAAATGAATATCTTTTTTTTTATTGTTTTGTCATCTGTCAAAATACTCACCTCAAATTGAGTAAACTGGTCTTTTCTTGTGGTGGAATTTTGGCACGTACGCATTAATATGCTATGGTTTGCTTCTACTTTTTGATTGGATTTTCTTCATTTTGAACATAAAATTAATAAATATTGCTTAATTTGTAAGCCAGAATCAACAAAAAGCTTTTATTAGTATGTTTTATGTTTGATTAAGGCCTTTAAAAATACAATTTAACTAAAAAGCAATTCATTTTTCAATTTTTGAATTTAACGGATTTCCATTTTAAATATATTAGGTCACCATATCTACCAAAATTGGGATTGCGCACTCCTCCGTTTCGATAAGCCTGTGTTGGTGTCTGCTCCATTTAAAATGCACGGGCAACTAACTCATGCTTGTCGAAACGGAGGAAATCCTCTCAATTTAGCTTGTTGGGTGAAAGAGAATAAACCCCCGAAGTCGTGCCTCTATATTAGTTTCTCTATGCATCGAACAACGAAGGGAGGATATGGGACGCTTGCTAGGTTCAACGATTAAGGGTAAGAACACTGGAATTTCCGTACATAGGGATTTAGCACCAGCGGCAAGAGCCCGAAGAACACGTTTAGTGCAGTTAAAAGCGGACATTTTTAGGAAAAATAAACATCTAAGAACCAAGATACGATGACAAACATTGATGGTGGAAGGTAAATCTTTTTACTTTGACAATGGAAACAAACTGAAATGTGACGGCGGCGTTTGCGGAATGTCATTACTAGACCAGATGACAAATGCCGTTTATAATGAAGGCATTCCAGGTCAGAGAAAAAAGTATGCTTTCAACCATGATCCACACGCGTCATCTTCGATGTCGCAACATTGTATTTAATCTTAATGCCGTCTGGCCAACACTTATGGAAGTTATAAATAATAATATTAATAATAATGTGAAAATTTTAAGTATTTATAGAGTTCTGTCTTACAACATAGCAGGACTTAGCAATAAGTGCATTTTTGATAACTTTGAAATTATGTTTTTGTACGAAACATATTTAATAGATAGTAACTTAGCTAATTATGAAAACAAGTTCAATAACTTCGAACTTCGAACACAACCAGCAACAAGAATACATTCGAGAGGAATACCAAGTGGAGGGTGTATTTTCGGGTATAAAAAAGATCTGGATGACATGAGATGCTAGTTTATACGGAATGGAGTACTGACGTGTTTGGATTTAAGGATTTGTGACGAGATGTTTCGTATAATACCAACATATGTCAACTGTAATCACTTGGATACCGATTTTGGAAAAATTAAGGAATGTCTGACTTGTGGAGATATAGGAAATGTAATGGTTGTTGGTGACTTAAACGCAAGAGTAGGTAATGAAAGAGGTGCGAAGAATGAAAGAATGGGGCGAGATAGGTAATGGAAAGACACAATCAAAAATGTAAGAGGAATTAAATTGCTTGACCTATGCAACTCATTTTTCTTCGTATTATGAATGGTACAAGCGAAGGAGATAATTTTGGAGAATTTACATTTGTCGGTAAACAAGGAAGTTCGGTCATAGATTATAGCTTACAAGCTGGGGATTGGAGTTCACTTGTTACAAATTTTGAAGTTGAGAAGAAGCCATTCTCAGATCATGTGCCTGTTATTGTCTCATTTACCAACGATCAAGAAGAAAAAGGAATAAGTCTAGACCTACAACTTCTACCTAAGCTGCACTGGATTAATGTAACTGCACCGAAATACAGAACTCGGGTGGATGCACTTCTCCTGACTGAAGTAAACGATAAAAGTCTGAACGGAATCGAAAAATGTATTAAAGAAGCACATCAAAAACCGAACAACTTTGGACAAAGAAAAACGGCATTTAGAGAACCATGGTTTGATAAGGAATGCATGCAGGCAAGAAGACTATCTTACGCGTGGCTTCATTTAAGCGGTCCAATACGAGCTTTTCAAAAAACCTGTTTGTTGAAAATAATCGGAAATATAAAACACTCTGTCGTAAAAAGAAAAAGGATTATTATGAAGACCAAGCAAAACAGTTCGCAATGTGTAAAAAGTCGTGCAATTATTGGAACCTGGCTCGAAAACTAAATGGTACGAAATATGTCATCAGCGATGGACTTGATTCAAACAGACTGCAAATACATTTTCAACAATTGCTGAATTCACAATCTACAAATGCGTTTATGACCCATTACGCCCAACCGGGTTTCCAAAATAATATCCTGGACATACCAATAACGCTTGAAGAAGTATGGCTTTCAATAAGAGATCCAAAAGATGGAAATACTGCAGGTTCGGATGGAATACCAGCGGAATTCTATAAATATGGAACACAACAACTTATAGCGAATCTAAAAGAAATATTCAACCGAATCTTAGAACAGGGAACCATTCCTAACCAGTTCAAAGCAGCCCTGATATTCCCAATCCATAAAAAGGGAAGCACCGAGGATCTGTCGAACTATAGAGGAATCTCGTTTCTAAACACATCTTACAAGATTTTTACTTCGGTACTCCTAAAGAGGCTGAATAAATGGATAGATTCGAGTAACCTTCTTATAGTGAGTTTCAAGCTGGTTTCAGAATGGGATACTCAACTGTAGGTCACATTTTCGTGCTTCGTACTATCGCTGACTCGTTTCTATCGAGAAATAAAAAACTTTGTACTTTTTTTGGGAATCTCAAGTCTGCTTTTGGCACTGTCGTCCCAAATACATTATTCTTTAAGTTATTTCAAAAAGGAATGTCGCTCAAATTCGGACGAGTATTGCAAAATTTATACATGGACACCAAAGCAGCTGTTTGGAATGGCAAAAGCGTATCCGACTGGTTTCAAACGAATTCCGGAGTCAGGCAGTGTTGCGCACTGAGCCCAAGTTTATTCGCACTCTTTATCGAGGATATAATTGAAGCATTGCCTGGAGGTATCGAATATGCAGACACCACAATAAAAGCACTCCTCTTTGCGGACGACATTGTCTTGCTTGCGTTTATACGACAGTCGCTTCAGTTGATGATAAAAAGACTCTCTGATTATTTTACGAGATGGAATTTGGTGGTAAATTTAAATAAGTCGAAAGTGATGGTTTTTAAAAAGGGTGGAGGCAGAGCTGGGGCAAATCAGCACTGGCATTTCAACAATGAAACATGGGAAGTTGTTCAAGAGTACAAATACCTCGGAGTCTGCTTTACAAAAAACCTCAATATGGAAAGGCACCTAACCGAAAAGCTCTTGAAAACAAAAACAGCTATAAATGTAGCAAGGAAACAATGCTTCAGCCATAAGGATATTGCACACAGCAGCAAATTTATAGTTTTTGAAGTAATTTCGGAATCGGTCCTGTTTAATGAAGCGCAGGTGTGGGAGGGAAAGAAATATGAGCAAGTGGAAAACCTCCTCAGATTTTATATTAACCGGATTTTTTGCCTTCCACCAAACACACCAAACTACATGATTATGTTGGAAACGGGCTTATCACCTTTGTTTATCAAAACGTTTAAACTTCAAGTCGATTACATCCTTAAAGTTTTAAATATGCCAGATGATCGTCTTCCAAAGAAAGTAGCGCTTCAAACTATTCAAACCCAAACCAGATGGTTCAAGGATTGGATAGAATTAGCCGAGCAGGTGGACTTTGAGTTGAATTACAACGAAACTGTTTCATGGAAACCAACTGTATATAGTTTGATCACCCGTTTGGACGAAGCCGCAAGGGAATCGTACATGGATCAAGCAGCAGGATCACTGAACCGAACGATTTATAGTAGACTGGACTACAACCTCAACCAAAGAAACTATTTTCGCGGCGATTATACAATAGAACAGGTTTCTATCATGTTCATCAGAGCTCCTTAATTTGAATTATATACCACACCGCGAAGACTTACTGCTAATATGTAACCTTTGCAATATGGGTGAACGGGAGGATGTTCTCCACTTTCTTGGAAGGTGTGCAGTACTAAGAGAAACAAGAAGATACACGTTAGGCAGCGACTATCTATCAGAGGAAGCAATCTTGGACCTCCTTCACGAAATGGATATATATAAGTTATTTATGTATTGCAAAACAGCACTCAGGTACAAAAACCAAATATTAAATGAAGCGTTTTAGTATAAACTGTAACTTACTCTACTTTTATAAAGAAATAATTAGTTGTCAATCCGGCAGACGGCAATGCCATGTAATTTAGATTGTAATTAACAAAGTGTAATAATATTTTGTAAGAAAAATAAAATCTAATTTAATCTAATCTAAATCTATGAGGCAAACGTGATGTTTGTTTTTTTCTTGCATTACAGCTGTTTTCAAATGTCATCTTGCAAATTAACAGTGCTGCCAAGTATTTTCACTAAGTGCCTTGGTCGTTTTTTTCAACCAATTCCCCGGGGATTGCAAAAAAACGCACCTGTTGTCAGTGAAAAGCGACTACCAACAAGCGGCTTGAAACGCATCTCCTCTAGAAAACACCGCAATTAAACACTGTCTTTAGATGCAGTTAATAGGGCTATGTATTCGGCTTTGGTACTACTAAGGGCAATAGCTGACTGCTTTTTACTGTGCAACAAGACGGATTCACCAGCAAGAATAAATACAAGCACAGTGTAAGACTTTCGATCGACACAGTTTCCACCCCAGTCCGCCACTACATAGCCGGTCTGAAAATAAGTAACTTTCATGTTTATTGTTGTATTTAGAAACCTTAATAAATGCGTTGCAGCATTTAAATGTTCGGCATGTGGATTTGTGTTGAATTGCGTTAGCTTAAAAACAGGGAATTTCTTGTACAGACACCCAGGTACGTTACGGAACCAATAAGCGACTGATACAGCTTAGGATCCATATTAGTACATTGTGAATAGTCATCACAATTTTTAAAGCTAGTATATCCTGGCTCTAGGAGTTGTACAACTTCTATTCTCTACCATTCCGAAATCCGCCAAAAGGTTTCGGATCAATAGTTTTTGCGAAATTTGGATTCCATATTTTCCCCCGGTGATCTCCATTCCAACAAACTGGTTCACAGGTCCCTTGTCAACAACTTCAAACTTGTCGTCGATTTTGTGTTTGGCATTCTCCAAAGTCCTAATGTTAGAAGATGCTAGTAGGATACCGTCGATGCAAACTGTTACGATATTTATCCCACCTCAACTATTCAGCACATAAGCGCAAGCATCCTTGTTGCACTCACAAAACCAATTTGTGTAAGTGCACAACCCAGTTCCATATTCCCGTAACGTCCAGATTGCTTTAACCCATATATCGCCTTTCGTAATTTGTACACTTTACTTGCATTAGTTGCATCAAGAAAACCCTCGGGCTGGAACATAAACACCTCTTCTTCCAACTTTTTTTTTCAAATATGCTATTGCGACATCCATCCGGTGTACAGAAAGGTTATATTCTGCAGCTAAAGCTAGTATCAGCCGTATTGAGGAGTATCGAACCACAGGAGAAAATATTTCCTTATAGTCTTCCCCATATTTTTAACTGCAACCTTTCGCCACGAGCCTTATACCTAACCGGAACTCCATTGTTATCACGCTTGTTATTAAGAACCTATTTAGATTTTAGAGGTTAGCGATACTTTGGAGCACTCAGAGGCTCACATGTTTGACTTTTTATCAGTGAATTATACTCCCATGCCATTGCAGACCTCCACAGCTCAGTGTCCGGTCATTGCATTGCTTCTTTCACGGTGAGCGGGTTAACTGTTTTGCTCATATCATAAATTATAAGTTTATTATCATAAGAACCTACCGTCGTATTTGATCGGAACTTCGTCCTATATCCCACATCCTCAACGAATTCTGATTTGATTTCCAACTCATCACCTGCAGCAGTTTCTTCAGCAACAACAACAACATTATTAGGCTCATTGACAGTCGCGGATTCGACGAGCTTAGCTTTATTTTCTTTCATTTCAGGACTTGTAGTTAGAGGGTCGTTGTGCTCTTCATCATCGGATGAACTGAAGTCTTCTTTAGGAGGAACAAAACCAGCAACAGCAGCCGCATCCTGTTATGTAAATATGTAGGTATGAAGTAGGTACTATGCAAAAGCTGATGACTCGATGCACATGTTTCATTTGAGACTTTTCCTCTAACATCTTGTCAAGTCCAAAGTTTTTAAGCATACAAACGCTTAACTGTCAGACATAAACAATAAATAAACACTCTTCTTGTTGGCTTCGGAGTACGGTGAGAACTCACGGTGACCTTTAAAGAAGTCATGGCTTTTGTAAAATCCGGATAGACCAGCAATTCAGATGCCATTGACCTTGACTACACCAGCGTAAACAAAATAGTAGATGTTTAGAGCGAACCATCCACCGTAGGGTAGTTCTTGCAGATAATTAGGTGCTTGTGGTTGCCACTAATGAATATGGTCAAAATTGGCGCTATTTTCTCACCGCTGTAGTACCTTTGGAGACAAATGAAATTTTTCTTTTCAATTTCTATTAATAAAATTCGTTTTCTAGTAAGCTTACGTGTAAGATGTACACAATGTCCATGTCTTTCTTGGGCAAAAGCCATGGTCTCGAGATCTCCTAGGTTCCTGGTGGATTAGAAATCACCACAACACAACGACAAATCAATAATTTTAAAATTTTCCGCATTTTGTATTGCCTTTTCATTTTTGCGTTTATTTTTATTATATGTGTTCAACACACTAGGCGGCTGAAAGAACTCCACTGGTGTTCGGTACAATAGTCTGGCCCAAAAGAACTCCAACGAGCGGCACAGTGGATAGCCCGCAAGAATTCCACGGTTCCGCACAATATGTAGGCCGAAAAACCTCCTCTGTTCGGCACAATAGGTAGGCCGAACTAACTACACTGTTCGGCACAATAGGCGGGCCAAAAGAACTTCGATGAGCGGCACAATGGGTAGGCTGAAATAACTCCTCTGGTCGGCACAATATGCAGGGCGAAAGAACTCCTCAATAAATAAGCCGAAAAGACCCTAATGTTCGACACAAAATTCCAAATCGAAAAGAGAAAAAAAAACAACTTTGCGCGTTTTATTACCTTTAAAATTTTGTATTTCTAGTTAAATTAGTCACTTTTAAAATTTAAAAAAAAACAAATGGATATAAAGGAGCGAGAACATTGTTCATATATGTTTAACTTTATCGACAAAAAAGAATTAGAAAAAATTAGTTCGACATGCTTATGGCCAAGAACAATTTAGAATTAATTTTATTTCTTAAACGTGAACATAGTTATGGATGGCATGGCCGGCCACACCCAAAAAAGCTGCAATAATTATTGCAGCTTGTTGGGTATGTCCAACAATGCTAACTATTGAAACCAGATTAACTCTGTTCATGCGCGATTGGATCATAAGCAATTGATTGCATGCAACTTTAGCCATCAACTGCAGATGATACCAATCGCGCATGAACATTACTCCCCCTCTTGGCGAGACACTCCAAAAAAATGGTTATGAACATTAATTTAAAAGTTTATTAATGGAAAAGATACAAAAAGTTTAAGTATAAAGTTCTTCATTAATTGAAAGGCATATAACAACTTAATTACTTGAGAGGTAAACGGAGCCTCGCTTAAAAAGTGACCGGGCGTTAATGCTACTAGATCGGAAGGGTTATTGGACATAGATGAGATTGGGCGCGAATTCAAGCATGCTTCAATGCGTGCTAGCACGGTAGAAAATTCCTCGAATGTCAATCTGGTACTGGTTCCCAGTTTCCTCAAATGGCTCTTACAACTCTTAACCCCAGCATCCCATAGGCCACCCATGTAAGGTGCGCCCGGAAGAATGAAATTCCATTTGAGTTCCTGAACTCCATATGTGGCGCTAGTTTTTTGGGGAATGGAAGTGAGAAGTTTTTTGAAATCCTTCCGCAAAATAGCGTCAGCTCCTTACAAAGTTGGTACCGTTGTCTGAAAACAATTTCTTGGGCAAACCTCGCCTCGCCGTAAATCTGGCGAAAGCAGCCAAAAAAGCTTCCGACGATAGATCACTTACAGCTTCGAGGTGAATAGCTTTAGTGGACAAACAGACAAACACACAGACGTACCCCTTGGTCATACGGAAATTTTTAGCAATACAGGTCCAGATTACGAATGGTCCTGCAAAATCGATTCCTATACAAGTAAAAGGGGGAGAAAACGTGCATCGTGTTGGGGGTAAAGCAGCCATCAGTTGCTTGTTTAATACCTTTTTACAAAGAGTGCAGTTTTAACACTGGCGAATACAGGATTTAACACAAGGTTCTTGAGTTTCGGAATCCAGAAAGATTGACGTACGAGTCTAAGCATTAAGGAGTTTCCACCATGTAACGGGATGTCATGAATGAATTGCGTGTGGAGGTAAGAAAATCTAGAGTTATAAGGCAAGAGAATAGGGTGCCTTTCATTATAGGATAAATCTGACTGAGACAGCCGACCGTTGACACGTAGCAGAGCATTTAAGTCCGGGAAGGGGTTGAAAGAGAGAATTGAAGTTTTAGAGTGGATAGGTTTGCCGTCAATAAGACTGGTATATTCTAAAGGATAATACTGCTTCTGAGATAAAAGTATTAACCGATTTTTTACGAACTCCATTTTTGAGTACGTATTGTTTTGAGAGGTGTAGTGACGATTTTTTTCTTTTCTAAAGTTTAAAGTAAAATCGGAAAAGATAGCATATAACTCGCATAGCACGGGGTAATGTTGAAAAACGATCAAGAATATCTTTTGAATGTTTTTGGTTTACCAAGGAGATGACAGCTTTTTGTTCCAGGGCTTCCACACAAGGGATGACTGGCTGTGTTTCCGGTCATTTTGAAACTGGTTCCCACAGCCATGATGGACCATTCCACTAAAACGTGTTTAGCCTCAAATCGGATTGCATGAAGCCACGAATAGCTAAATCAGCTAGATTGTCAGCTGACTTGACATGCCTCCAAGGAACGTTACCGACGTTATCTAGAATTTCACCTGTGCGATTTGCGACAAAGGTTTTCCATACGCTTGGCGGTTTTTTCAGCCAGGCCATGACGATGGAAGAGTCAGTCCATAAAAAGGTTTGATACGAATGTACCGGGAAATTTGGAATATAATTTTTTATAAATTTTGAGAGAAAAAGTGCCCAACACAACTCAATGCGTGGTAAAGACTCGGATTTGATGGGTGCAATCTTAGATTTTGCACAGATTAAGTGTCAGGTGATTTTTCCGTCAGATTGTCGTGTACGTATGTATAACGCGGCGGCATATGCCTTTTCAGAGGAGTCACAAAATCCGTGAAATTGAACTTCGGATGAGGGGGAATATTTTAACCAACGAGGTATTTAAATACGTTCTAAGTCAGATAACGAATCCGCAAAGTTTCGCCAGGTTTTTGTATTGCTATCTACATCGAGCTTCAAAAAATTCTCGTTTAAAATGTGTTCACGAGGAAAATGGTCGAGTAATCGAGGAGAGTTTGAGGTCCACTTCCGAAGTGGAACCTCGCTGACTGGAGAAGCTTTATAAGTTCTGTTTGAGCTTGTAATGCTGAGTGAATATTATGAGCACCAGACAATACATCATCGACGTATAATTCTGATTGGAGAATCTTTGAAGCTAAAGGGAATTCGGTTTTTCCAGCATGTGCTAACTCGAGGAGGGTGCGAATTGCCAAATATGGAGCACAATTAACCCCAAATGTGACTGAGAGAAGTTCAAAATCTTCAATTTCTAAGTGGGGAGATGTACGAAAAAGAATTAGTTGAAAGGAAGTGTCTCGAGTGTCGACCAAAATTTTTCGATACATTTTTTATATATCCGCATTAAACACAAATTTGTAAAACCTCCAACGAATAATTAAGGAGGATAGATCTTGTTGCAAAGTCGGTGCAGGGAAGAGCAAATCATTTAAACTGACACCTGTCGAGGAGGAAACGTTGAAAACGACGCGTAGTTTGGTTGAAGTACTTTCTGGTTTAACGACCGTATGATCCGAAAGATAAAATTACGTTATTTGGCCGTTTTCAACGTTTTCCAATGGAGTAACCTTACGCATTTGATTAAGAGAAAGGTACTCAGAAATAACTTTCGAATGTTCTTAATTGTTTAAGTGCGATAAACCTAGAGTAGCCATGATGGGTTTTTGAGGCGTGTGGTTTAAATGGAAGACGAACCACGAACCTACCGTTAGCACGTCTGAACGTGTTTTTTTTATAAAATTGTTCACAGTAGCAATCAACGTTTGATCGAATAATGGTGGAGGGCAACTCCTGTATCTCCCAAAATGCTCGCAATTGCGTATCCAAATTATTAAAGGCACTATCGTATGCGATGGTAGTATTAAACGACTGAAAAGATTCTGGGACTGGTCCCGACAAAATCCAACCAAAAATAGTGTTTTGGGCTACAAGTGAGTTAGAAATCAATTTAAACCGTTAAGTATGATATAAGGATAGACGTCGGCACCGATCAAAAGATCTACCTGAGATGATTTGTTGAAAGAAGGATCAGCTAATTTGAGGCCAACAAAAAGGTTGGGATTTATTATCGAAGAGGAAGAACTAGGTAAATTATTCGTGAGAGTTTTAAGCACCATGGCTTCAACAATCAAAGTTATTTGAGGAGTTTTAACAGTCGTGAGTGAAAAAGATCATAATTTTTTAGAAGTGATTGAGTTTTCCGCTAATTCCAGAGACATTTCCCACGAATGAAAGGTTTAGCCTTGTTTGCACAGATTCCGAAATGAAGGATATTTCGGAGCCGGGGTCAATAAGTACTCTTACGAATGTTCCGTTTCCATTCCAGCTATACCAACTAGAGCAGTAGCCAAGAGAATTCTTCCTTGAGAAGTAACGGTGAAAGTTTGATGAGAAGCCTGAGGAACATAAGGCTGCGAAGAAGCAGTGTTGCGAAGCTAACTGTGGAGAAGGAGTGGACTGTAACATATTGATTTGTTGTGTGGCAGAAGCGCTCGGAACTAAATGAAGAAGTGCGTCATGGCGTTTCTTGCAAAAGCTTCATGGGTGTTTACTAGAGCAAGTGGATTTCTGATGACTTGTGCCCAAGCAGTTATTGCACATTTTGAGATTGCGTACCACTTCGATTCTGGATGAAACAGGCATAGCAGAAAATTTAGGCATTCGTAAATAGAATGGCTTGCAGAGAAAATTTTAGATTTTAGATCCTCCCTCCTTTGCAAGAAATGTATTGAATTTATTAGGCTTTGAGGTCATGGTTTTTCGTTCCGAATTGTGAGTTACCGTCGGTTTTGAGGATGTGGTGTCTGATATGGACTCTAAAGTTTAGAAACGCGCACTGAGAAATTTGTCCAGGTGTTTCCATGTCGGTATTTTAGTGGGATCATCCAACGATTGTTCCCAGAGGGCAAGTGTGGTCTTGGGCAGTTTGTTACAGCAGGCAAAAACCAAAATCGGTTCCCAATTAGCGGTGACGACGTCATGTGCTGTAAGTACTGTTAGTATATCGCTTATCTTACTTTGAAGTGTTCGAATGGACTTGGAGGATTCTTCATGTGCCGTGGGCAAATTAAAAAGATTTTATACTTGATTATTTACTAGTATACGGGTGTTTCCATATGCGGCATGCAACGCTTCCCAAACGAGAGAAAACTAGCGTTCGTCAATGGAAATTGATTGACAATCCTCGACGCCTCACCTCGGGTCTTAGCACGGAGATGAAAGAGTTTTTCGACTTCGCCTAACTTGAGATGTCGTATATACACCGCCTCAAACATATCTCGAAATGTCGGCCATGAAAGGTAATCTCCATGAAATAAGTCTGTGTCGCAAGGTTGGAGCTTAATGCAATGAGAGGATTGGGTTTTCAGAGATGAACTTTTAGGCTCAAGGATAGTCCTTTTGTCCGAAAGCGAACTTGGTTTTAATTTTTGGTGTAGCTCTAAGAACAGAGCTAAGCAACTCACATATGTCTCATTACTATTTCTGAATTTGGGCTCGATAACGTCCATATCTAAAGGCTCCTCTACTTCTTCAACACCCTCTTGAGGAGGCTGCCACCGGACAACGAGTTGTACCACAGCTTCAGGCAACTCACCACACCACAAACAGCGAAGACTTCGGCGCTCGTCTACATATAACACAGTTGGGTCCGGACATAGTCTACTACAAAAAGTGATGAAGCATAGCAACAGACGCCTCTTCACGCTTTACCATGAGCATGCGACCATACATTGGCACCAAATACAGCAAGCTTATCAGCTTATCAACAAGCTCATCATCCTCACCAAAACAACCAGCTAATCATAATCATGAACACAACGAGTTCATCATCATCAACAACATCCACATCAAGGCAACAAGCACAACAACGAGTTGTACCACAGCTTCAGGCCACCCACCACACCACAAACAGCGAAGACTTCGGCGCTCGTCTGCATATCACATAGTTGGGTCCGGACATAGTCTACTTCAAAAAGTGATGCACCATAGCACCAGACGCCTCTTCACGCTTTGCCATGAGCATGCGACCATACATGGTGACCAAATACAGCAGCTCATCAGAAAAATCAACACCCACATCATCATCATGAACAGCAACAAGATTTATATGGACCCGCCACAACAAACCCACCAACAGAAACGAATCGTAAGCTTCATCAGCCCGCTCATGCAGAACTACCTGATGAAACTCACTCCACGGGAGTACTGTGGCGACACTGCATCGCCATTCGCAACATCTAAGTGTGAACACCAAGTTCCAGAAACTTGACTCCAAGTGTAATTCAACAGGTTGATTCCAACTGTACCAAAAAAGGGAAGAAATAATAACCCTAAATTCCAAACGTACAAAAAGTGCCAAAAGGGAACTTCCCAACATTCAAATAAATTCCTGTCTGGCTTCCTCCAACGATCAAGGAAATATTCCTATCAGAACGGGTCATTGGAATTTGTAATTTAGTTAGTGTCAAAATTATCTGGGACACCACAAATTCATTTAAAATGTATGGTATATTGATATTGGACATGGTTGTGATATCGTGTCTGACTTACAAATATTAACTGAATTTTAGATTGTCTTGTTAGGTTTTCTTATATGAAAAATATTAATTCCCGCTCTTTCTCTTTAATTTTTTCTATTTCAAGAAGAAAATAATTTTGAAGGTCACTCAGCAAGCGGATTGTATTAAAATTTTGTAGATCAATGTATTCTCTTAATATTTTGTCTTTATTTTTCAATTCATCATCAATGTAGGAGTTATTTACTGCTTGATTAGGCAGTATAGGGCTGCCAACATTGTATATACATTTTCCTTCAATATCGAAGTCACCATTCGCTGTTTGCTTAAATCCATCACCAGGAGCTCCTTGAGGACCAACGATCGTTCTTTGAAATTTGCTGGAGCTTCTTCCGCACTTGTCAACACTCATTTTTCTAATAAGTTAAATTTTGTTCACGCAACTCAACTGAAACATCAGGGCATAACAACAATAAAAATGAGATAAATTCGATTGTGGAATTAATTAATTAATTCTGTATGCATTGCCCACTTTCTTTTCTTTATTTTGTGACATATCCTGAACCAAAGCTTTAATGATTTTCTTGTACTTTTGTCCTCTATTGCCTTGAACCTGTGAATGTATATCATGATTTCTCAAATGAGCGCATGTTTTTTGTAATAATTTCTGAAACTGTCTTAAATCTTCAGTATTATAAATACTCTTTCGAGGAATTTTATGTAGAACAAGTTGAAGCAGGCCTTCCGTTCCATGAAAAATTTCATCATCATTTATAATATTATTGTCATCGTCAATTTTAAAATTCGATCTCCCTAACTTATTTGTATTTAATTAAGCATCAAAGTATGGGCCATAGATTTTATCATGATCTGAATTTGAAATGAATGCTCCATTGATCGGAGTACTCTCATTGAAGCTTTTTGTAGGTGTTTTAAATGAAGATTCTTCTTCGACCGACTCTGAATTCAATAATGATAAATTTAAACTTCGCTCTGGAGAAATATTTTCATATCCATCTTCTTCTGCTTCTTTTCTTTGACTTTTAAATTGAAGACGAACAGGCCCAACACAGAGCAGTTTAATACAGGGCGGTTTTAACTAATATAGGTCTATTAATACGCGTAGCAGTTTAACGACTGTGACACTTTATAAAACAACTGTTTCTTTAAAAGATTTTTATAGCGACCATTTTTAACACAACTATCTTTATCAATAACAAAAAGCCCATACGATTCTTTCCAGCATCCGGAACAGAGCTCTTTAAATTGTTTAAATGACATAACTGAATTTATATGATCATTATAAATGTTTTAAATTAAGATCATCTTGCTAAAAGAGAATTATATAGTTAGCGTTATCTCCAACCAAATGTTTTGGAATGTGTATATATGATTGACATAAGTAAATGCTATCTTCACCGTTATGACGCCCCTTAGAAAGGAGCATAACTTCATAATTATTCAAAAAATCATAATACTGCATTCCCTTTATTGATTTTTTAGTTCCTTAGATAGGCATATTTGGGTTGATGTAGTGATTTCGAATCTATGTAAATGTTTTCAAACTTCAGCCCATTCTCATCTAAAAGAATGCTTAACATAACGTTAGTTTTTCCACAATTAGACGGGCCTTTAATTATCCCACGAATACTATTAAGAAATAATGGTCCATTCTTCTTTTTTTGTTTTACATTTCCATCAAAATTTTGGATACAAATAGATTTCTGCTATCTTATAAACTTCATTTTGTTGAATGAATCCATTTCATACAAATCACCATGTTTTATAAACATTATTTCATTATCGTTCCTTACCTCTAATGCAACAGTTATATAATGATTGATTTTAGAAGATCATCAGTTAGTTCTAATAATTCAGCGAGAGGAAACGGATTAATAAATTGTTTAATAAACAAGCTTCCATTTGAGTTACACCTTCCATCTTATAACTTTGCGGCCCCGGAACTAAACTTAAGGAGCGTCTTACTAGAGGAGATCGGGGAATATATCAACTAGATGAAGCTTGCCGTGAACACGATATAGCTTACAATAAAAGTAATAATATAAATTACATACATACAGCCGATAAATTTTAGCTGGAAAATCCTGGAAGAGGTTTAAAGCTAAGGAATCAACTTTATCAGAAAAACTAAATAGTCTCTTAGTTACTAACATGATGAATGCTAAATCTACTCTTGGAATGGGTATATCATCAAAAACAAAGAAGAAGAAGAAAAGCCGTCAGTGTCATAGAATTACGAAAACTAGTTTATTTAAAAATGCAGTAAAAGAGGCGAAAGCGGCAATACAAAATTTTAATTCTGTAGATACAAATAAATTAGAAACGACTGCTTTACATGCAGCAAGACAAATTATTAAGAAAAAAAGGAAGCAGTGTTAAATTAACCAGAGTAATACCAATTCCAAAAGTTGGAGGGTTCTTACCATTGCTTCCTATTTTAGCAGGATTATCTGCTGTAGGTTCGCTAACTGGTGGTATTGTAGGAATGGTAAAAACTTTAAGCGATTCAAGGATCCGAAGAAAACGGTTATAAGTAAATACCCGACATAATAAAGCTATGGAAATAATAAAACTTAAACCAGGAAAGGGTCTCTATCTAAAACCACATAAAAGTGGTTTGGGATTATTTTTAAGTTCACAAGAATCAAAAAACTAATTAAAATGCTACCCAACGGTCCCCTCACTAACATAGATACATTTAATTTTGGTAAAAAGTATATACCAAATTTCCGAGGTATTTTCATTGCCGAACAAACCCTTTCAAATTGAATGTGGGGTCGTAAGTTTAGATAATAACAGCGGGGTCGGTACATATTGGGTAGCTTATAACAAAAATAAAAATAATGTTAAATATTTTGATTGTTTTGGAAATTGAAGACCTCCACAGGAAATAGTAAGATACTTACATGCAAATAATATCGATTACAATCATAATTGTTTACAACGTTTTAATACCTTTAATTACCGTCACTTACGAGTATGTTTGGAGTTTCTTCTAAATCAAAATAAATAAGATATACACTATAACATTTGTTTCATTTCTTTCACACCGATAATATTTCCCACCAATAGTATTAGACTCAAATTATGTGTGTGGATTAGTGGATTTTCAAACCTACAACTCTATACCTAAAGTAGATGTAATGAATAACTTATTTCATTAAGGTAATGATGTAATAGTTCTTCCAGTTGGCTCTTACGAAATTGAAGAAATAAATAATTATATTCAAGAAGGACTTAAAGAGAAAAATAATACAGCTAGTGTAAAAATTAGACCAAATAACAACACTTTGAAATGTGAAATATATTGCACTGAAGATATATATTTTTCACATCCTTATTCCATTGGTTCACTGTTAGGGTTCAGAAAGAGAATATACTTCATCAATTTACAACCAAAGTCAGCCCTGGGTATAAAATAATTGAGGTTCCTAAAAATGTTATTTATTTACCAGTGAACGTGAAGAAGATAAGTTCAATAACAATAACTTTATTAAGTCAAGACGGAAATCTTATCAATTTTCGAGGTGAATTAATTACGATTCGTTTACAACATAATCATCAAAAATGATAATTTATAATACTATTCCCGATTTTACTAATTTCTATAAAAGACATGGTTTACCGAGCTATACAATCAATAATTCATTAACTCGTAAAGAGAAAGTACAGTCGTTATCAAAAGAAAGCCAATCGTTTTTACAATCACTAGGATTCACATTGAAGTAAAAAAAATAATAATTTCAACTTAACAAAGTAAGATATGCTGAATATTTTTCAAGAACCAACATAAGATGATAGTATTTTTAAATACGAATATCATTCCTATTTGCCGTATTTAAATAACTTTCGTAAAAACGACATCATCCGTATCTGCGTGCAACATCAAAATTTCAAAATAATACCTTCTGAATGTTACATTTATGTTGAGGGGACTGTATCGAAAAATGATGGATCGGAAGTTAAAAAGACAAACATTTGAAACAATTGTGTAGAATTTTTATTTGATGAAATCCGGTACGAACTGAATGGTATTGAAATAGATAGCAATCGTAATGTTGGGATCACAACTTCTATTAAAAATTATTATTCTTTGAGTCAAAATGAAAGCGTAATGCTGTATAACGGAGTATGGTGTCCAAATTCTTCAGTAAATTTAGATGGATTACATTTTAATTTTTGTTTACCTCCTAATAAGCTTCTGGGTTTTGCAAAGGATTTCAAAAAAAATAATTCCTAACGCTCGACATGACTTAATACTAACGCGTTCTCGTACTGATGAAAATTCACATATTGGTGATGCAGATGAACAAGCGAAAATAATATTACTCAAAGTTCAATGGAAAGCACCCCATGTTCATCTTACTGACTCTTTGAAATTGAAACTCTTCAGATCTATAAATGATAATGACACTATGAAAATTGCCTTTCGCAATTGGGATTTATATGAATATCCAAACTTACCTACTAGCGACCATCATATTTGGAATGTAAAGACAACATCGCAAGTTGAGAAGCCTAGATACATTATTATTGCCTTACAAACCAACTAGAGAAACCAATTTAATGAGAACCCTTTTATTTATATCATTTGAAAAAAACAACTTCAGTATAATTTATCAATGTACGAATATGTATATATGTATATACATGCCTGTGTGGGGTGCATGTATCTGTGTGTCTGCATGCGTATACAAAATATACAAAAAAAAATATAAAAACAACCTAAAAAAGCTGCTGTGGCTGTTCTAGTTTTTAAGTAGTTTTAGGTATTTCTAGTTATCTTAAGTAGCTTAATAGGCTTTTCGGCTTTGAAAAAGCGAGTGCTAATATGGTTATTTGGAACTAATTTTGTAAACAAAATTTGGAGTGGCCGTGGCGCGATAGTTGTGTGCTCGCCTGTCAACCTTGTGGTCGATTCCTGCCGCTGCCTATGTCTTCTTATATTCTATTAAAAGCCAATTCTAAAAATTGTTATAAAATGAGTCGCTGGCTTACACAGTACATGCTGTTAAGGCATAACACTAACAGCATGTGATTGAGTAAACTACTTATAAATATGAAAACCAAATAAAATTTAAAATAATGCGAATTACAAGAGACATAAGCAAATAAGACACGGCAATTTTCTCCGCATTAGTTCAGCCGCCATCCCTGGAGATAAAATCTGAGACAACAACCACCGTCTCAATACATCGCTCCACACATGTTTCTATTCTTCTTTCTCTCCTTTCATCGGATGCCCGCGCTGTGTTAAAAAAATCATATAAAGGGTATTAGTAATCCCTTGAGCGCGTGCAAAATTATAAAAAAAATTTTAGACTAATATGTAGACTTTTTTTGTAAATTCATTTTTATTTCATATTCACTTACAACTATCTTAAGGCTAGACAAAAATGTTTAAAACTAGCCTACTTATCAATAACTTACAACTTATTTACTGGCCCTTTACGGGCGCTCTTAACTAAACCGTAACTCTTAGAACTAATGTCTTTCGACTTAAAAACTATTTTAATTAAATCTAATTATTTTATAAGAAATTTTTTTTTAATTATACAAATTCTATATACTACTGAAATACATCAGCCAAGTAGAAGACTTAGCACTAATATATTTGGACTTGTTGAATTATTGATTCAAAATAGCTTTTAACGGCCTTTAGTCCAACAAAAATTGGCGTTTCGTCCCGGTGATCTCACATGGACTCATCAGTTGACTAGTGAGGACCTTTGTCAATACGCAATGTTTGCCAAGTTCAGTTCATCTTACATAGATTTCGTGAAGAACATCTAGTGTGAACTAAACGGTGATTTTTTAAGAGCTTGGTTTTTGAAAATTCAAAAAAACACAGAAACTTGTAAAAAGTGAATGAAATTTTTATTTGGATCGATAAATCAATTTCTGCTATTTACTTTTTAAAAATAATTTCACTTAAATGTTGCCCGCGGCTACGCTTCAGGTGGTCCATTCTGAAGGTCCAATTTTGGCAAACTTTTTCACATATTTCGGCCGGAATCTCACCAATGACGCGTTCAATGTTGGCTTCCAAGGCAGCAATCGTGTTTGGCTTGTCCCCATAGACAATAGACTTAACATAGCCCCACAAAAAATAGTCTAACGTGGTCAAATCACATGATTTTGGTGGCCAATTGACTGCGCCAAAACGTGAGATCAACTGCTCACCAAATTCGCCTCTCAATTGATGCATGGTTTCGCGTGCAGTGTGGCATGTGGCACCGTCCTGTTGGAACCACATGTCGACCGAGTTCAATTCTTACATTTTCGGCAAAAAAAAATCTGTTATCATCGAACGATACCTTTCTCCATTGACCGTAACCCTGCGGCCTTCATCGTCCTTGAAGAAGTACGGCCCAATGATGCCGCCTGCCCATAAACCGCACCAAACAGTGCATTTTTCGGGATGCATTGGTAGCTGCGGAATTGCCTCTGGCTGCTATTCACTCCTAATACGGCAATTCTGCTTATTCACGTATCCATTTAGCCAAAAATGAGCCTCGTCCCTGAAACGGACGTAGCTTGCGAAACACATTTTTCACAGAGCACGAATTTTGATAATAAATTTCAATAATTTGCAAACGTTGTTCAGGCGTAAGTCTATTCATGATGAAATGGCGAACAATACTGAATCGAAATGTCAAATGTTCGTGGAATTTGTCATGTGTGATCTGTCAAAAATATAAACGTCAAAAACCAAGTAGCAAGAAAATCACCCGTTATATCCAACAAGACTAGAATTCCTAATCATTAAATTGGAAATTTTTGTTTTTTGCCCATGGCCTGGCATTATTTATATAAGAAGTTTTTTTTTTAATTATACAAATTCTATATACTACTGAAATACATCAGCCAAGTAGAAGACTTAGCACTATTATATTTGGACTTGTTGAATTATTGATTCAAAATAGCTTTTAACGGCCTTTAGTCCAACAAAAATTGGCGTTTTGTCCCGGTGATCTCACATGGACTCATCAGTTGACTAGTGAGGACCTTTGTCAATACGCAATTTTTGCCAAGTTCAGTTCATCTTACATAGATTTAGTGAAGAACACTGGTGTGAACTATATCCAACAAGACTAGAATTCCTAATCATTAAATTGGAAATTTTTGTTTTATGCCCATGGCCTGGCATTATTTATATAAGAAGTTTTTTTTTTAATTATATAAATTCTATATACTACTGAAATACATCAGCCAAGTAGAAGACTTAGCACTATTATATTTGGACTTGTTGAATTATTGATTCAAAATAGCTTTTAAAGGCCTTTAGTCCAACAAAAATTGGCGTTTCGTCCCGGTGATCTCACATGGACTCATCAGTTGACTAGTGAGGACCTTTGTCAATACGCAATTTTTGCCAAGTTCAGTTCATCTTACATAGATTTCGTGAAGAACATCTAGTGTGAACTATATCCAACAAGACTAGAATTCCTAATCATTAAATTGGAAATTTTTGTTTTTTGCCCATGGCCTGGCATTATTTATATAAGCAGTTTTTTTTATAATTATACAAATTCTATATACTACTGAAATACATCAGCCAAGTAGAAGACTTAGCACTATTATATTTGAACTTGTTGAATTATTGATTCAAAATAGCTTTTAACGGCCTTCTACTTGGCTGATGTATTTCAGTAGTATATAGAATTTGTATAATTAAAAAAAAACTTCTTATATAAATAATGCCAGGCCATGGGCAAAAAACAAAAATTTCCAATTTAATGATTAGGAATTCTAGTCTTGTTGGATATAGTTCACACTAGATGTTCTTCACGAAATCTATGTAAGATGAACTGAACTTGGCAAAAATTGCGTATTGACAAAGGTCCTCACTAGTCAACTAATGAGTCCATGTGAGATCACCGGGACGAAACGCCAATTTTTGTTGGACTAAAGGCCGTTAAAAGCTATTTTAATTATTTTATATTTTTTTTTTTAAAACCAAGAAAATTTTTTTACAAAAAACTCAGTATCAATATTTTTTTTTAAATTTTTTTTTTACTTAAAAACTACCTAAAGATAAACTCAAAATAATTTAAACTAGATATAACTAACTTATACTAACTAAAAATAACTTAAACTACTTAAAATACCTAATAATACCCAAAACCACTTAAAACTACTTAAAAACTAGAACAGCCACAGCAGCATTTTTTTCGTTTTTAAAATTTTGTTTGCTTATTTTTTATATGCATGCAAACACACAACAACATGCAACCCACCCATACATGTACATACGTATATACAAATACGTACGCATATACATGTACTGTTACGCAGGTACATGCACATTTGCCTCCGCATATTTATATATGTACATACATATTTTTAATTTTTTTTTTGGTGTCACCCCGACTTTTTCCTATACCTAATAACCATAAATGTATGTAAGTCGGCCAAGACATACCATCTTAATCGACTTTAAATATCATGATGCTGTTCAGAGAGCCACCAGAACTGGTTCTCCTGTTTCGCCCTATCCCTTCGGTCCCGATCGGACACAGTCCTACTAAACCGAAGGCGCTCCTCTCCACCTTGAGCGATGACGTCTCAAACATACAGGAGTCACCTATCTACAGTTTTACGGCTGACGTGTTAGATAAGCGGAACCGCCATTCTATCCTGTATCAGCCCTCGACTGCCTAAATAGAGGAATGCCTCGGGAGGGATGTAACCACTTAACCGCGCACTCTCAAAATATTCGTTATTGGGGTAATAAGCCCCAAAAATTAAGCTGTTAGTTGAGGACATCGCTCTTGCAACGTGACCCCGAATCAGCTTAAGCAAAAAATTATCTATTCTGTTTATGTTGGCTCCTAATATGTAGACTACGTCTTGAGTAGTGCACACACTTTTTTTTATCAAAATCTTTAGAGCCGTTTTCGAGATAATTAAGATGGTAGAAAAAATTGAATGGCAAGTACCGTTATTTTTTGGGGTAAAGAAACGATTCAAAAATCTATTTGATACAATCACCGTAGACGGGGCCAAAAACTTTGTTGTTCTTTAACCGATTTCGATGAAATTTAAATATGTTCCAGATTTTTTACTTCTACGTCAGCAAGAACATATTTAAATTTAATCGAAATAGCTCAAAGAACATCAAAGTTGACATATTTTTGACCATACTGTTTTGAAACTATTTTTTTGATAATTCTGCCTGAACTAGAACATATTTAAATTTCATCGAAATCGGTCAAGGAACAACGAAGTTGCCACTTTTTGGACACTTCCCCTTAATAGCATAAATATATCCCCCATTTTGCATTATGTTCTTTTATATATTCCTCATGGATATGTAGCTACCTGGCAATGTTTATAGTTTACTTTCACATATATGTACATAATTCGGACAGAAGGGGAAAAAACACAATCAAATGGAGATTGAAGTCGGTTGTTCTTCCTCTGTAGGTAATAAATATATATTTTTTCCCTTCATTAATGAACTGATTTTTTTTTCTTAAAATTGTTTGAGCAGTTTTTGAGAAAAATAAGATTCACCCCTTTGGCCAAAAAATGTATGGCAGGTACCGTTATTTTTTGTCTTGAAAAAAAAATGACAAAAACGTGTGGGCATATTAGCGAAAAAAGAATATGTACCAAGTTTGAAGCAAATCCATCCAACCTGTTAGGCTGTAGACTCGAGGACAGATAGACAGCCAGACGGAATTAATAGACCCAATTTTTTGGTCTTCTCTATGATCTTAATGTCATGTTTGATTGTTAGAATTTATTTTTTACGAATGCATAACTTGCTTTAAATACATAGTACGCAAGTAACAGTATAATCCATTTTTTTAAAAAATATTTTTTTTGATAAATTTTGATTTTGAAATATTTTTTTCAAAAACTGTTAGAACAAAAAACTTTACTGAAACTAGCCTAATTATCAATAACTTACAACTTATTTACTGGCCCTTTACGGGCGCTCTAAACTAAACTATATCTCTTAATACTAATGTCTTTCGACCTTAAATCTATTTTAATTAATTCTAATTATTTTATTTTATTTTTGTTTTACCAAGATTACTTTTTTTTTTAAAACTCGGTCGCGTACATTTTTCATTTTTTACTTATAAACTACCTAAATCTAGACTAAAAATAATTAAAACTAGATACGATTAACTTATATACTAACTAAAACTAACTTAAACTACTTAAGATACCTAAAATTACCCAAAACCACTTAAGACTACTTAAAAACTAGAACAGCCACAGCAGTATTTTTTTGGTTTTTTTTCCCTTCGGTCCCGATCGGACACAGTCCTACTACTACATTTAGCGATGACGTCTCGACCATACAGGAGTCGCCTATCTACAGTTTACTACTGACGTGGTAGATAAGCGGAACCGCCATTCTATCCTGCATCAGCCCTCGACTGTCTAAATAGAGGAATGCCTCGGGAGGGACGTAGCACTTAACCGCGCACTCTCAAAATATTCGTTATTGGGGTAAGAAGCCCCAAAAATTAAGCTGTTAGTTGAGGATATCGCTCTTGCAACGTGACCCCGAATCAGCTTAAGCAAAAAATTATCTATTCTGTTTATGTTGGCTCCGTTGTATAGAACCTGGTTGGAATAATATCTTGTGTACACCGACTCTGGTGTTCTGTGTAATCCAAGGCAACGTCTACGACAAACACCCGAATCTTTTCCATTTGAGATGGGGCAACGTTGAACCACACCGGGCATCCGTAGGCAATCATCGGCCTGATGAGGGCCATGTAGCAAATCACCTTCACCCTGCTGTCAAGACGGCTGCTATAAAACAGTCGTTTTGTCAAGGCAAAGGCTCCCCTCCCGCATTCACATTTTTTCTACACACTTTGACTTATCTATCACTCCTACCCCACTTCTATTGCACGTTCCACCACAGAAAACAAAAAGTGATCCATTTTGTCCCCCTTACTGAAATGTGTACCTAAAAACATTAACATTAGATATCGTAAAAAAACAACACACAATCTATTGTAAATAATTAATTTCCCAAAAGAAGCAGAAAACTTCCAACAGATAAGCCAACAAAAGTATATAGGTATGTACATGCATACGCATGAATTACCCAATATTCACCATACAAAGTGAACCCGAACTTCCATCAAGGAGGGCGCGTTGACAAAAAAATGGGCACACATACATAGCTACTGTCCTTGTATATGACTTCTTCGTTTGCCCCTTTCTAAAGAAAGATCACAAGAAACAAGAAAATCAAAAAAAAACAATACCTAGGAGTAATGGTACACAAAAAAATTCAAAAAACAAAATATATGACAGCGAATTTGCGATACCTACACCTAAATTTACACTTTTTTATACCTACAATGTGCAACCACAAAACTTGCCGGAAGTTGAACCAAAAAACAAATTCTGCTCTATACGATTGAGTTTTTTTTTTTTTTTTTTTTTTTTAATTCATTTTTATTTAATATTAACTATCTTAAACCTACACAAAAATGTTTTAAACTAGCCTACTTATCAATAACTTACAACTAATTTACTGGCCCTTTACGGGCGCTCTAAACTAAATAATAACTCTTAGAACTAATGTCTTTCGACCTAAAACTATACGATTGACTGCGTGACACCAAAATCACGAATCCATGACCTTGCATCATTATATACCTACCTACTAGCAACAAAAATTATTTCTAAGAAGTTTTTTTTATATTTTCTGTTATTGTATACGCAAGCCCACAAAACAAAGAATACAAAAATACATGATCCAAGACACCAACAACAACAAAAAATTAACTCTGAGAGACGATGGGCGGCCGAAAATCTCTTGCAAAGAATACTTTTCCTAACCGCGCGCCGCTGATATTGATTTAGAATTCTTGGGAACTACAAGCTTCTTTGTGTGCGTTTGCAAATAAATTTGTTGTTAAAAAACACAAAAAAGAACTCTTTTCGAAAATTAAAATTAGGAAACCCCTGGTTCCAAATTATATTTTGTAAATTGAATCTGATTAAAAAAAAAACAACAAACAAAAATTAAAAAAGTAAATAAATATTTAATAGGCTTTTCCGCTTTGAAAAGGCGAGTGCTAATTTGGTTATTTGGAACTAATTTTTCAAGAAATAAAAAAAATTAAAAAAAATAAAAAAGAAATAAAATAATTGGACACAAGGCACTAAATTAAACTATATATTTAAACAAAAATTGTATATAAGAATAAAAACTAGTTCACATGGTTTTGTAAAAAGGTGAAATATGCAACACTTTGAGGGTTTTCCTTTACCAAAGCTTTCAATAAAAAAAAAAATTGATCATTCTTTTGCAACTGGAAAACCCCAAACATAAGATCTATAAATCTTTTTAAATTGTTAAATTATGTTCAAAATTGGAGGATCTACACTTGTTTTCATACGTCTGAAAACGGTAAATAACCTCAGAATGAACAATATTTGTTTTTGCATGAATAAGAATTAAAAAAAAAAATAAAGATAACCTCGCTCTTTATTTGGCCACTCTTGTTTAGAAATAAAAATAAAACAAATAGAAAGTTGCATGTTTTAGCAAAATCACTCTCCCTATGAAAATCAGTCTAGTTTTACTAAAATTCAGTCGGTATTTTTATTTTCATGGCCAACAAATAAAATCAAATAAAATTTAAAAAATGTCGTGTTTTAGCTGTATTCATTACCTAAATAATTAATTTTATTTCAATTAATTATCCTTTAAACTAACCGTAGAAGTTATCTAAGAATTTGTAAGCGTCTGCCCATAGGCATAGGCAACCCAGCCTTAACCGAACTGATTTACAAATCAACCCTTGACTTCGGTATCTGATTTATAATTGATACTTAATAATAATCTTATTCTTATCACATCGTCTTGTTGTATTTTTGGGGCTAAAGAAACAATTCAAAAATCAATTTGATACAATCATTTGAAACGGGGCCAAAAACTTTGTTGTTCTTTGACCGATTTCGATGAAATTTAAATATGTTCCAGATTTTATACTTCTACGTCAGCTAGAACATATTTAAATTTCATCGAAATAGCTCAAAGAACATCAAAGTTGACATATTTTTGACCATTCTGTTTTGAAACAATTTTTTTGATAATTCTGCATCAGCTAGAACATACTCGTATTTAAATTTCATATAAAACTGTCAAAGAACAACGAAGTTGCCACTTTTTGGACCCTTCGGCTTAGTAGCATAAATATATCCACCATTTTGATTATGTTCTTTTATATATTTTTCATGGATATGTAGCTACCTGGCAATTTTTATAGTTTAATTTCACATATACATAATTCGGGCAGAAGGAGAAAACAGAATCAAATGGAGATTGAAGTCGGTTGTTGTTCCTCTGTAGGTAATAAATATTTAATTTTTCCCTTTATTAATGAACTGATTAAAATTGTTTGAGCCGTTTTTGAGAAAAACAAGATTCACCTCTTTGGCCAAAAAATGTATGGCAGGTACCGTTATTTTTTGTCTTGAAAAAAAATATGACAAAAACGTGTGGGAATATTAGCGAAAAAAGAATATGTACCAAGTTTGAAGCAAATCCATCCAACCGGTTAGGCTGTAGACTCGAGGACAGACAGACAGACAGTCGGAATTAATGGACCCACTTTTTTGGTGTTCTCTATGATCATAATGTCAAATTTGATTGTTGGAATTTAATTTTTACGAATGCATAACTTGCCTTAAATACATAGTACGCAAGTAATAGTAATATCCATTTAAAAAAAAAATATTTTTTTTTTTGATATATTTTGATTTTGAAATATTTTTTTCAAAAACTGTTAGAACAAAAAAACTTTACTGAAACAAGATATAAAATAACAGGCTTCTGCCCTCAGAAAAACTATTATTTTTCTATTGTAAGTGTTACCGTTGTGTTTAGTATCATTTTTTCATTTCAAGTAATTTTTTTAGAAAACTGCCCCTCCCGCCTAAACAGGAAGAGAAAGACCCCTCCACCGTATTGCACAATACTTGCAACTAGCCGTTCTACAAGAATCCCTTTTAATATTTGGCGCCTGAGTTATCTTGCTCCCCCCAATTTGTAGGATAATATTTTAATGGTCACATAGGTATGTAGGTATCTACCTATTTTATTTATTGGATAAATCTAAAATACTTATTTTGATACGTCATAAGTCTTACTTTCTGAAACCTGGAAATTGGCTCCGATGTTTACAATTGTTTTAATGTAGAAAATTAAATTGAGAAAAAAAGTTTGCAATTCAAAACTTACTCTCAACTGAAAAATGTATTAAATTTCAAATACATACCTTACCACAGTTATAAAGAAAATATTTTGTAGGTACCTAATACCTATGTTTATATTATTTTTAAAATTATTTATTTATTTGCCAAATTAAGAATGGGAACTACATATACCTACCTAAATGGTTTTCAGTCCTTGTGCGTGTTTTGTGAAACAATTTATGGAGATTTTTCTACATTTTACGCTTGCGGTGGAAAACAAAAACAAACAAATAAATAAATAAGACGCATTCATATTTTTTCCACACACATTGACTTATCTCTCACTCTAACCCTTTTTTTCTTAAATTCATTTTTATTTAAAGCTAGACAAAAATGTTTAAAACTAGCCTAATTATCAATAACTTACAAATAATTTACTGGCCCTTTACGGGCGCTCTAAACTAAACAATAACTCTTAGAACTAATGTCTTTCGACCTAAACACTATTTTAATTAAATCTAATTATTTAATTTTTTAACCAAGGAAACTTATTGACAAAAACTTGGTATCTTATCATTTCTTTTTTACTTATAAACTAAACCTAAATATAGATTAAAAATAATTAAAACTAAATACAACTAACTTATACTAACTAAAAATAACTTAAACTACTTAAAATACCTAATAATACCCAAAACCACTTAAAACTACTTAAAAACTAGAACAACCACATCAGCATTTTTTTTCGTTTTTAAATTTTTTTTTGTTTATTTTTTATTTGCATGTAGACACACAACAACATGCACCCACCCATACATGTACATACGCACATACATATACGTACGCATATACATGTACAGACACGCAGTTACATGCACATATGCCCCCGCATACATACATATTTTTTTTTTGTTGGTGCCACCCCGACTGTTCCCTATACCTAATTGCCCTAAATCTATGTAAGTCGGCCAAGGCATACCATCTTCATCGACTTTAAATATTATGATGCTCTTCAAAGAGCCACCAGAACTGGTTCTCCTGTTTCGCCCTATCCCTCCGGTCCTGATCGGACACAGTCCTACTGAACCGAAGACGCTCTTCTCCACCTTGAGCGATGACGTCTTGACCATACATGAGTCGCCTATCCACAGTTTTCCGGCTGACGTAGTAGATGGGCGGAACCGCCCCTCCATCATGTATCAGCCCTCGACTGTCTAAATAGAGGAATGCTTCGGGAGGGATGTAGCCAATTAACCGCGAGTTATGTTTCATATATATCTGTATAAATATCTACATATCTTTATATTAAGTCATGAATCATATATTTGTATATCCATATATCTTTATAATTGTATATCTGCAATCATAACCTTTTTATCAAATATCATTTTCATTGTCATCAAATTATTTCCATTAATATATTTTTTCTCCACACAATGTAAATTAAAACCATAAAATTCAGGTGTGAGATACACTTTTGATTTCCGTTCTCACACCTTAAATAAATTCAATATGTAAGTCCAGGTTATGAAAAGAAACTTTAAAAATTGTGCATTTGAATTTGGGAATTGATCGAATAAAGTTTTTTTTTTAACAAGTCTTGTCGAGTACTTTATTGGCGCAGTCGTGCGGATTTCTTTTTTTTCACAAGAAAAACACAACGGTTTATTGTGTAAAAATACAGTTAATCGTGTTCAATAAAATAGAAAAACGCAACGGTTTATTGTGTAAAATCAAAAACACTACTGTTAATAGTGAATAATAAAATAAGAAAATCACAAGGGTTTATTGTGAAAATCAAAAAAAAAAAACAATACAGTTAATCGTGTTCAATAGATAAACGCAACGGTTTATTGTGTAAAATCAAAAACACTACTGTTAATAGTGAATAATAAAATAAGAATATCACAAGGGTTTATTGTGAAAATCAAAAAAACACTACTGTTAATCGTGAATAATAAAATAAAAAAATCACAACGGCTTTTTGTGAATACTGAAAAGAAAAAAAATATTTATAAACACCGGTAAACTGTGAATACTGTGAAAAAAAGAAACACGGAACTTAAAACAGAAGAACAATACTTTCATCAAACCAGGAACCTGCTACAACAAAGAAGAGCTATAACCAGACCGAAATTCAGGATAGGAAACAATGTTCTACTGGATTGTTTAATGTGAGTTCTGTATTGATGAATATTGTTCATTTCCTTATTCAAATTGCCATTTTAATTAAGATATAAATAATAAAATAAATTAATTTAGAAAAAAAGTTATAAAGTTAGATATAAAAAAAAAAAAACAAAGTCATGTATCTAATACAGCTCCCTACGAATCCAAAATAATTTTGGAAGAAAATCATATTAACACAGAAACTGAAAACCTTCTAAATCTCTCTGCTAGTAACACAACAATGTCTAATCCAACAACTATAACTGCTCCAGACGTGAACGCTATATTTCATAGTCTCCGCATTCCGGATGCTATAAAGGACTTACCACACTATGATGGTAACCCTAGGTCATTGTATGACTTCATTAAAAACGTAGAGGAAATATTAGTTTTACTACCGCAAATAGATGGGACACCGTATGCGAATGTTATTTTACGTGCTGTCCGAAACAAAATTGTGGGAGATGCCAATGAAGTACTAAATATGTATGGCACCCCAACAAATTGGGATATTTTAAAAGCCAATTTCATTCTGCATTACGCAGACAAGAGAAATGAAACATCCCTGATAAGAGACCTTCACGGTCTTAGACAAACAACAGAAACTACTGAACAGTTTTACGCGAAAGTAATAGAATTACTGTCCACGATAGTTAACCATGTTCAAATTCATGAAAAATTACCATCAGTTGTTACAGCAAAAAAAAAACACTTAACGGATATGTGTATAAATACCTTCCTAATCGGATTGAAAGAACCACTAGGTTCAACAATTCGTGCAATGAGGCCTAAAACGCTAACAGAAGCCTTTAATTACTGTGTTCAAGAACAAAATATGTTTTATATGAAATATTCCATAACTCAAAATAAATTTCCTTCTCAAAATATGAACAACCAAAATGTTTCTCTGATTAAACCTTTATCGAGTTCTAATTTGCTATTCTCCAGACCTAATAAGCCAATCCATCCTAATTTTAATAATTCTTTCCCACAATATCCTTTTAAAATACAACCAATTACCACAATATAGACCAATTCAACAGAGTGCTCCAAGATTACAATATCCACCACAACAACAATTTAATAATAGATTTTTTGTTCCATCAAATAATATGCTTACTCCCAAACCATTTAACCAATTTCAATATAATTCTACTCCTAGATCAAATTTCAATTTCAATAAACAACAAACTAATTCTACACCAATGGAAGTTGCAAGCGGCCAAGCTAGAACGCTTCCAACTCCCGTACAAAATCATCCCTATCAAAGCAATTTTTCTCAACCAATACCCAGATATTCAATAAAAGAAGTACATAACGTTGATTATGAGTCAAAAACAAGTAATGACTACGATTATTACCAATATTCCAATAACTATACCAATTACGAACCAAATTTAGATTATTATGTTGAACAATATGACGATAATATTAGTTATGAATACGACACCAATATATCAAATCAGGAAATTAAGTCAGAAAACAAAAATGAAATAGATGATTAAAATTTTCCTATAAAAGCCTTGGAAAACAATACGGTTTCTTAGAATTAAATAATCATGGAAATAATCAATTACCATTATAGTAATATAGCTTCACCCTATGGAAAACATTTTAAATTCTTAATAGACACCGGTGCTTGTGCAAATTTTATTAACTGAGAATATACTAACCCTCAATATCATGAAAACATCGAAGACATCACTATCAAGACAGTTTTAAATACGCATACACTTAACAAAAAAATTATCTTTGATGCATTCCCTGAATTCAATAGTAAAGAACCTATAACATTTCTTCTTTTTAAGTTTAATAATTATTTTGACGGATTGATAGGTTTAGAAACTCTCTAAAAACTTAATGCGACTATTGACTTACCTAATAAAATACTTACAACTAAATATGCAATTCTGCCCTTGTTATTCAAACCAAACTTAATGTCTAAAATATACAATATTCCAGCAAATTGTAGAATGATAGCAAAATTGCCCGTAGATTACAAAGATGGAGATATATATATAAAACCAACTAAAATTAATAATTATTTAGAAATACCTAAAGGAATCTACCTGTCCAAAGACTGGTATAGTGATATTGAAGTACATAATATTTCAAACACTGAACAAACTTTTTTTTTGAAACAACCTATTGCAGTAGAAAATTTTCAACACTTCATAGAAATCAATAATGTTAATATTTGCTAATAATTTGTTAATAAACGACAAAACTATTGGCGATCGTTACCCTCTACCGAACATAACAGAAGTATTAGATAAACATGGAAAATCCATGTATTTTTCCACACTTGATCTTGCATCTGGATTTCACCAGATTGAACTAGATCTTAGGGATATAGAAAAAACCGCTTTTACTGTTGATCACGGACATTATGAGTATATCCGAATGCCCTTCGGGCTCAAAAATGCCCCGTCAACATTCCAAAGAATAATGGATAATATTCTGCGTGAATTAATAGGTAAAGTGTGTCTTGTGTATATGGACGATATTATCGTTTACTCAACGTCCTTACAAGAACATACGGAAAACTTAGAAAAGGTTTTTTCAAAATTACGATCGGCCAACCTTAAAATTCAATTGGACAAATCCGAATTCCCACGCAAGGAAGTAGAATTTCTTGGTCACCTAGTGACATCTGAAGGTGTGAAACCGAATCCTAGTAAAATCCATGCAATTAAAAACTATACAATTCCATCAACTCAAACTGAAATTAAATCCTTTTTGGGGTTGCTTGGATATTACCGCAAATTTATAAAAGACTTTGCAAATCTTACGAAACTTTTAACAGAATGCTTAAAAAAGGGAAATAAGATAGTTCTTAACGAACGATATATAATATGTTTCAATCATTACAAGGACATTCTAAGTAATATCCCTTATTACAATATCCCGACTTTACTAAAGAATTTAATTTACCAACTGACGCTAGTAATGTCGCCATAGGAGGAGTACTTAGTCAAGGCCCAATAGGATTTGATAGACCAGTTTGCTACGCTTCAAAAACACTCACGAGCTCGGAACAAAATTACAGTACAATTGAAAAGGAGCTCTTAGCTATCGTCTGGTGTACCAAACATTTCCGACCCTATTTGTTTGGTCGTAAATTTAAAATCATATCGGACCATAAGTCTCTTAGTTGGTTATTGTCCCTAAAAGAACCAAATTCAAAACTTGTGAGATGGCGTTTAAAATTAGAAGAATTCGATTATGAGATCATGTATAAAAAAGGTAAGTCAGACACAAATGCTGATGCCTTAAGTCGGATAGAAATTCATTTTAACGAATCTAATGATTCGAACTCTATTTTACAAGCCTCAAATATATCTTTTCAAAATAACGCAAGTCTGTCAGAAAATAATTCTAATATATCAACTGTTCATTCTGCTTCTGAAAATCTAAACGATGGTATATACATCTCTGAAAGACCACTTAATGAGTTTACTGAACAATTAGTTTTGAACAAAACTAACTGTGTAGTGAAACCAAACATGGTTTACAATGTTCTCTTTGAGACCAAACATAGACGCATTTTTAGACAACCTGACTTAGACAAAGAATCTGTTATAATTTCAATCTTAAAGGAATATCTCAACCCTAAAAGATTAACAGCTGTTTATACTGACAATGATACATTCAGACTAGTGTAACATATATTTTCAAAATATTTTGCAAGTAATAAAATATTTAAACTTATTAGATGTACAGAAAAATTAAACGATGTTACGAATTCTGACCAACAAGATGAATTTATAAACAAATACCATGAAGATAGCAATCATCGTGGCATCAATGAAACTTTTAACCATCTTCGAAGAACTTACTAATTTCCCAAAATGAAAGAAAAAATAACCAAAACAATTAATAACTGCGAAAAGTGTAAACTTCTTAAATACGACAGACATCCACCGAAAATTCAATACGAACATTCAGAAATACCTAATAAACCCATGGACATTTTACATATTGATGTATATAACATCCATAACGTACACATTCTAACCATTTTAGACAAGTTTTCGAAATTTGCTTCTGCTTTTATTCTTACCGCACGTGACAGTATGTGTATATCAAGTTCATTAAGACAGTTCTTTTCGCAACACGGCACACCAAAAAAAATAGTGTGCGACTCAGCTGCTGAATTTAAATCTAACCTATTCAAAGATTTCTGTACCCAATACGATATAAACTTACACATAACGACACCACAAAATTCTACTGGTAACTCACCGGTCGAACGTTTTCATTCAACATTGACCGAAATATATAGAATTATTTACGATAAAAACAACAAACAAATTCCGACTGACATATTAAATGAAGCACTAATAACCTATAACAACTGCATACATTCTGTGACAAACCTAACACCATTCGAACTAATGACGGGAAGAACACATAAATTCAAGCAATTAACACGTGATGATTCAGAACATGATTATATTAACAAACTAAAAATCTATCAAGACCAATTGTATAGAGATATTAAAAACAAAATCCAAACCCATAATAAATTAAACATAGATAAAATTAATAAAAATAGAGAAACTCCACCTTTATTCCATAAAGATGATATAATCTTCGAACGGAATAACAGAAGAAATAAAATGGCTCCTAGAGCGAAAAAACTAACAGTAACCAAAGACAATAAAATAACAGTACTAACCAAAAAAAATAGAAAAGCTCATAAAAATAAATTAATAAAAAAACGAAAATTTCAGGGTAACCCAAGCCATGAGTCAACGCATGGACATACAAGACCTATCCAAGAGTCAAAGGCTGCTTCCCATAAAATTAGGCCCGAGTCGAATAATTGAGTCAAATATAAAAATCATCCATATCGTAAATTTAACCGCATATGAAGAAAATATTAGCAACATTAAGAAATCTGTAGAGTTCATAAATAAAAATACAAATCTAGGACTAATGAAAGACGTCACTAATCTCAAATTCAAAGAACTACAAACAAAATTGTTGTCTTTACTTCCCCGATACCGAAAAAGGAGAGGCTTAATAAACGGATTAGGTTCCTTGATCAGAA
The DNA here is from genome assembly GCA_910595825.1 of Philhelius pedissequus. NCBI lineage: Eukaryota > Metazoa > Arthropoda > Insecta > Diptera > Syrphidae > Philhelius > Philhelius pedissequus. The sequence continues at coordinate 225,396,395 of OU343160.1, read as the reverse complement.
CAATTACAGGCAACATGGACAATAATGACGCAGAACAAATAAATAAAGACATACAAAATTTCAAACTTAACGAACATGACATGAATAAAGAATTAACAAGAAAAGTACAAATTAATGACAAAATGATCCAAAGATTTGCAAACATAACCAATCACATTAATACACAGCAAAAAGGTTTAGAAGAGTATTTGAGCAAGTACCAATTAGTAATCTCTCAAAAAATTCGAACCGATGAAGACAAATTTCAATATATGCAATATATATATCAGATTAATTATAACCTTGAAATTCTTACAAACCATTTACAAGAAGTAATTGAATCAATTAATTTGGCTAAAGTTAATATAATATCCAAACAAATTTTGAATCCGGGTGAGCTTGATCTGATACATGAACATATGAATTCACAAAATATTAAAATTTCTTCTGACGAACAACTTTGAGTTTTTATCTCTACAAGCTTATTATAATAATACAAACATAATTTTCAGTATAAAACTACCCATCCTTCTCCAACAACCTTTCAACCTATACCACTTAATAAAACTTCCTATAAACGAAACTCTCAATATAAATTTAAATCAATCCTATGTCATTATGAACGAATATTTCATTCAATACATGAACAAACCTTGTACATCCATTGAGCATACGTTTTACTGCCCAAAAGAAGAGCTGAAGAACCTGACTTCCGAAAGATGCATTCCAAAAATTATTCAACACAAAGAAGCAACCTGTGACTTCATTTAGTCAACCATCAAAAGTAGCATCACCCAACCAGAAGAAGGGTACATACTCTTAATTAATTCCCCCATCACGAAGATGACTTCAACATGCGGAATCGATGAAAAAATTATGTCCGGAACCCTGCTTTTACATTATGAAGAATGCGAAATAAAAATTAATAATATCATTTCCAAAAATAAATCAACCATGTTTTGGGATCAAATAAAGATTATTCCATCAATATTTATAAAAATTAATAACTCTCTTCATTTAATAGATAAATTTAATAGCAGTACATTGAAAGCAAACGAAATAATCAATACCGAAGTTATCACCGTGGCCAAAGATGTTCCAGACCACCGACCAGAGTTTTCGATTTACATCATCATCATCATCTTTATCTTAATTGCAACCATACTTTACCTCAGACGTCATCGAAACAATAATCATGAAGAAGAAACAATGGACCAAGAACTTCCGAATGATAATGTAACGTTATCATGGCCGTCACTTCACACTTGGGAGGGAGGAGTTATGTTTCATATATATCTGTATAAATATCTACATATCTTTATATTAAGTCATGAATCATATATTTGTATATCTATATAATCGTATCTTTATATTTGTATATCTGCAATCATAACCTTTTTATCAAATATCATTTTCATTGTCATCAAATTATTTCCATTAATATATTTTTTTCTCCACACAATGTAAATTAAAACCATAAAATTCAGGTGTGAGATACACTTGATTTCCGTTCTCACACCTTAAATAAATTCAATATGTAAGTCCAGGTTATGAAAAGAAACTTTAAAAATTGTGCATTTGAATTTGGGAATTGATCGAATAAAGTTGTTTTTTTTTAACAAGTATTGTCTATCGAGTACTTAATTCTCGCACTCTCATAATATTCATTATTGGGGTAGTAAGCCCCAAAAATTAAGCTGTTGGTTGAGGACATCGCTCTTGCAGTGTGATCCCGCATCAACTTAAACAAAAAATTATCTATTCTGTTTATGTTGGCTCCGTTGTATAGAACCTGGTTGGAATAATATCTTGTGTACTCCGTTTCCTGTGTTCTGTGTAATCCATGGCAACGTCTAAGACATTGCATCTCAAACAACCGAATCTTTTCCATTTGAGATGGGGCAACGTTGAACCACACCGGGCATCCGTAGGCAATCATCGACCTGATGAGGCCATGTAACAAATCAATTCCACCCTGCTGTCAAGACGGCTGCTATAAAACAGTCGTTTTGTCAAGGCAAAGGCTTCCCTAGCCCTGGCCAAGGCAGTACCTATATGTCTGTCGCAATACAGGTACTGATCAACCCAGATGCCACGCTACTTTACTACACTTTTACTCGCCAGTGAATGTCCATATGGCCCTACGATCACCAGCTTGCGCCAGTTCTTTCTCGTAACCCTTGAGGCGCTAGACAACGCAGTCCTAAACAAAATAGTTTCTGATTTCTGGAAGTTGATTTTCAACTTCCAGTCAATTGCGGTAGAAGTTACATTGCCACTCTTGACAACAAACTTTCTACCATTTAGCATGTCATAAAGCATATACAATAGAGGTTTATATATACCTAGTCTGGTTAGCTTTAGAGAGAGACCTTCTAACCATACGGTGTCGAAGGCCGTCTCCAAATCGACCAGACAGGCAACCGTACACTGCTTTTTAATTTTGTTCCATTGGATATCAGAAACTAGTTTAGACGCGGCATGAATTGTGTCATGTCCCGCCTTAAAACCGAACTGATTATCCGGGATAATATTTTTGTCCTCCGCCCACTTGAACAGGGCTCTATTAATAATCTTTTCAAATACTTTGCTGATACTCGGAAGAAGACTTATCGACCGGCGATTCGCCGGATTGGAGTTGTCCTTTCCCTTTTTTGGGAGAGGGTGCACCACAGCTGTCTTCCACCGCACTGGATAACAGCCTCCACTCTCTCCTGCGGATCTTCGATTATATAGAGGTCATCGTCCAGTACGGCATTTTCTGGGTCTATGCCTGCTGTCAGAAGTACGTCTCTGTTCTCTGTCGTCCTCTGGAGCTTAAGACACGGAAGATCGTTTTGATCTTTTCTTCTAAAAATCTTATTAATTTTTGGGAACATACTTGGGTCGCTAGAGTTAACGGCACGAATTTTATTGTCCCAGAACAAATTAATAGCCAACCTATAATTTTCTTTGATCAATTGGTTGATGTTTTTGGTGGACGACTTCAGTGTCCTAATCTCCAGATCTCGTGTATCAGTAAACCGTCTGTGCGAGCGTTTTAGTCTTGTCAGTAGTCAACTTTTTTGTCTGTGAAGTGCGTCAATTGTCGCGTTACGGTAAATGTCAGTTGCGTTAGGTTCTTTGTATTTCGGTATTGTGCTGTTCATTGTTCGTAAAATCATTTCGTCAATTTGTTCTAAGTATCTGTCGATCTCAGTATTTGTTAGGTTCCTGTCATTTGGTGGGGATATACAATTTGGACGTAATTCACTGAATAAGGCATTGGAGAAGCGTGGCCAGCGCACATTACTGTAATTGTAAGTATGCACCGGCACATACTGTATAACGGCGGCGAATCCGCAGTGGTCACTGTCGTACTCGATCGTTCGTAAACAATTTCTTGGTCGTTGACCCACAGTGTCAGTAATTGTTAGTCTTGCGTCTTTCAGCAATAGATCCAGATAGGCACCGTTTCCTGGAAACGATGGCCTCTCTGTGGCTAGAAGATCGAGGCGATACTCAAGGTTGTATCGACCCATCCAATTATACAAATGGTTACCTCCAGGATTTTGTATTTGATTTCCCCAATCTATGTGTTTGGCGTTTAAATCACCGGCTAATATGTAAAAGTTTTCTTCCGAGCTCAATCTTAAGCATTCAAAAAGCTTTTCAAGCTCTGTTATAAACTGTGTGGGCTGAGGTGTTTCCGGTGCATAGGCAGCGATCACATACATTCGCTTCCCCTGTTGGAGATGAATGTATATGATGCATGCCTCTAACGTCCGAAATTTTCGCACATCACTATTATATATTACCTTATGACTAATGCCTTTACGTATAAAGATTGCGACGCCTCCTCCTTGAGTGGAGTTGGGTCGGTCTCTTCTTACGATATTGTAATTGTTGTTAGTCAATTTATGTTTCTGGTTAAAATTAGTTTCGCTAGCCATAAATACATCTGTACTTATGTCTTTAAGCAATTGGAATAAATTCGATCTACGTTCGGTCCTAATCAATGAATTTACATTCACAGCTAGGATCTTAAAGGGCCTCTCCGGCAGCGCGCCCTTTACCTCTAAGTTGCGTTAAGCTTGCCAAAACACAGTAGAGAAAATCCACCCTAATCTGGTTTTGGAAGCCAGTCAACTGGCCCTGGATGGCGAGTAGAATGCCCATAATATCCGCCTGTGCCGCCGGCGCCTTAGGCACGGGGGCCTGTCGGGCGACCTTTGGTGTAGGCTGTATCGTGCTTCCCCTTCCTGACGCCATTTGAGGGTAAGAAATTTGGGGGTTGACGGGCGTTGTTGTAGGAGGGCGCACTGTTGGACGCTTTTCTACCACTGTTTGCTTTGCTGCTTTATTGTTCTTTATAAGCTGAAATGTCGGGCATCCCCGATAATTAGCGGGGTGTCCGCCGCCTCGGCAGAGTACACATTTAATCTGGGTCCTATCTTCGACCCGTGCCCTTCCTAACTTGCATTCATCTGCATTGTGGTTCTCTCCACACTTACGCAGCGTGACTGCATTTCGCAGTTTTCTGCGGCGTGGCCGAACCTTTGGCAGCGCATTCATTGAAGCATGTCGCCGCGCCTTTTTAATTTGTCCCAAGTCCTCACCTGGTAGGTGAGGACGGAGATACTCCTCAAATTATCCAGTTTGCTGCTGGGTGATAGTTGAACAAGGAAGAAGGGAAGACTCCGCTTCTTCCCCCTAGCTCTAACTGTAGCGAACGGCTTGACCCCGATAAAGTCGAGATCGACATTCGCTTTTTGGCGGAGTTCACTTAAGAGCACCTGTGGTTCCGTGCAGGAATATATGCTATTCCAAAGGACCGTTTGAAACTTTTCGGTCTTAGGGGTGAAACTAAAGAATTCAGTGGTGGTTTCTTTTTGCAACGCTTTAATTTTTTTGTCCTGTTCCAGTGTGAACCAATGGATAGCATGCATATCATTATTTAGTCTTTTTATAGTAAAGTTTTGACCTATGGCCAACTTACACAGATTTATGGTATCCTGTAACTCCATTTTATAAGTATTTATGGGTGGCACCTTTTCTTTTTTCGTAATCGGCGGCTGTGCCTGCTGCTGCTGAGACTGACTTTTCTGCTGCTGTTGATTCTGCTGCTTTTGATTCTGCTGCTGCTGTTTTTGTTGCGGTTGTTTCTGGGCTTGTGTCTGCTGCTGTTGCTGTTGTTGTTTTGGCTGCTGCTGTGGCTGTTGTTTCTGTAATTGTTCTTTTTGCTGTTGTTGTTCCTGTTCCTCGAATCTTTTTAGTTATTTCGCTCGGCGCGCTTCTTGGTTGGCCTTAACTTTGCTCTTAAAACTTTGGATTTCTGCCTCCATTGCTTTAATTTGAGCGACCATTCTTTGTTCCTCGTCCTCCTCAGATGACGTCTCTGATGTGGAAAGGTTCACGAAAGCAGTACTATCGCCCGTCGTGAAGGGCCCTTCTCCTTCCTCAAACCTATATTAAATACCCATGGTTCCAAAATATCTAAATTAAACTATATATTTAAACGAAAATTATATATAAGAATAAAAACTAGTTGACATGGTTCTGTAAAAAGGTGAAATATGTGACACTTTGAGGGTTTTCCTTTACCAAAACTTTCAATTAAAAAAAAAATGATTGTTCTTTTGCAAATGGAAAACCCTAAACATACGATCTATAAATCTTTTTAAATTGTTAAATTATGTTCAAAATTGAAGGATCTACACTTGTTTTCATACGTCTGATAACGGTAAATAACCTCAGAATGAACAATATTTTTTTTTGCATTAATAAAAATTAAAAAAAAAACATACCACTCTTGTTTAGAAAAAATAAAAGAAATAGAATTTAAAAAAAAATAAAAGAAATAGAATAGAAAAAAAATTATTATTATTATTATTATTATTATTATTATTATTATTATAATTATTATTATTATGTTTTAGCAAAATCACTCTCCCAATGAAAATCAGTCTAGTTTTACTAAAATTTAGTCGGTATTTTTATTTTCATGGCTAACAAATAAAATCAAATAAAATTTAAAAAATGTAATGTTTTAGGTGTATTCCTTACCTAAATAATTAATTTTATTTCAATTAATTATCCTTTGAACTAACCGTAGAAGTTATCTAAGAATTTGTAAGCGTCTGCCCGTTATTTGCATAGGCCACCCAGCCTTAACCGAACTGATTATAATTCAACCCTTGACTTCGGTATCTGATTTATAATTGATACTTAATAATAATCTTATTCTTATCACATTGTCTTTTTGTAGAAGAAGATGATGTCATCTGTCTGGATCTGGCGTATTGTTTATGAAATATGATATACAAATCTCATAAAAACCAGCGGATGTGCTTAGTATGCTATTTGTATGGCAGGTAACGTTAATAACAAAATTTGTAAACAAAAAATGTTAGACCAATATGTATACTACATCTTAAGTAGTGCACACACTTTTTTTATCAAAATCTTTAGGGCCGTTTTCGAGATAATTAAGATGGTAGAAAAAATTTAATGGCAATTACCGTTATTTTTGGGGCTAAAGAAACGATTCAAAAATCTATTTGATACAATCACTTAAAACGGGGCCAAAAACTTTGTTGTTCTTTGACCGATTTCGATGAAATTTATATATGTTCCAGATTTTATAATTCTACGTCAGCTAGAACATATTTAAATTTCATCGAAATAGCTCAAATAACATCAAAGTTGACATATTTTTGACCATACTGTTTTGAAACTATTTTTTTGATAATTCTGCCTCAGCTAGAACATACTCGTATTTAAATTTCATCGAAATCGGTCAAAGAACTACGAACCTGCCACTTTTTGGAACCTTCCCCTTAATAGCATAAATTTATACCCCATTTTGCATTATGTTCTTTTATATATTCCTCATGGATATGTAGCTACCTGGCAATGCTTATAGTTTACTTTCACATATACATAATTCGGACTGAAGGGGAAAAAACAGAATCAAATGGAGATTGAAGGCGGTTGTTCTTCCTCTTTAGGTAATAAATATTTAGTTTTTCCCTTCATTAATGAACTGATTTTTTTTATGAAAATTGTTTGAGCCGTTTGTTGTTAGAATTGTTTGAAAAATAAGATTCAGCTCTTTGGCCAAAAAATGTATGGCAGGTACAGTTATTTTTTGTCTTGTAAAGTTTTGACCTATGGCCAACTTACACAGATTTATGGTATCCTGTAACTCCATTTTATAAGTATTTATGGGTGGCACCTTTTCTTTTTTCGTAATCGGCGGCTGTGGCTGCTGCTGCTGAGACTGACTTTTCTGCTGCTGTTGATTCTGCTGCTTTTGATTCTGCCGCCGCTGTTTTTGTTGCGGTTATTTCTGGGCTTGTGTCTGCTGTTGTTGCTGTTGATTTTGCCTTTGTTGTTTTGGCTGCTGCTGTGGCTGTTGTTTTGTAATTGTCCTTTTTGCTGTTGTTGTTCCGGTTCCTCGAAGTTTTTTAGTTGTTTCGCTCGGCGCGCTTCTTGGTTGGCCTTAACTTTGCTCTTAAAACTTTTGATTTCTGCCTCCATTGCTTTAATTTGAGCGACCATTCTTTGTTCCCCGTCCTCCTCAGATGACGTCTCTGATATGGAGAGGTTCACGAAGGCAGTACTATCGCCCGTCGTGAAGGGCCCTTCTCCTTCCTCAGACATATATTCAATACCCTCTTCGGGTGAAGTGTCTAGCTGGGTTTGTCTTGCTGCCTCTGACGTCTCGTCTATATCCGACGTATTCACCCCAGCTGGCAGCTTTGCTCAGGTGGCCGTGGATCTCCTCTTTACCAAATTTGGTGCGCACTTGATCCTCTTTCTGCGCTTCTGGTTAGCATCGGATGATGGTGCCGTTGTTGTTACTGCTTGTAAGTGGAACATCTTTCGATGTTCACTCAGCTGATGCCATCGCTGGCCTCATTGGCCCTAGGACACCTTTCGATGCCCCGGTGCTTAAACTCTTCCTCCTTTGTTCGTTTTCCCAACCAATAAAGTTTTCCACTTCATGGTTGTGAAAAAAAGCTTGCAAAGTTCTGTTGCCCGACTGGGAATCGAACTGGCGACCCTCGGATTCTCGGTCGGCCACTCTACCACTGTGCTACTGCACCACTTGACAAATGTTGATTAAATGTTACACTTAAGCTCACACACGAAATTTAATTTGCAAAAAACTGGGAAGCCGAAAACGTGTTAACACCTCCACAGTACGAGATCGACAGTCACTCTAAACCTTCTTCTACTGCACGTTCCACCACAGAAAACAAAAATTGATCCATTTTCTCCCCCTTACTTTTTTTTTTTTTTTTTTTTTTTTTTTATTATCCTAAGAATAAGGTCTTGGCTATTCTGCCGTCTGCCTGATATGACATTTCATTTAATTTATAAAAAAAAAAGTACAAAAGAAAGAATTAAAAACTTAAAACGTGTAATTTATGCTACCATGTTAATTTTTCAACAATTTTTGCATGATTTCAAACATAAAAAGTATCAATTTAAATAATGAATGAAAGTAAATTAATTAAAAAGAAAATTTTTATGATTATATATTTTTTTCCTTTTTTAACTATTTTGACGTGATTTGAAACACAAAAAAAATATCAATTTAAATATGATTTGAAACACAAAACAAATGCATTGGTAGTCGTAAACTGCAGTAACTGGTTGAATTTTTCGTTTTATTATAGGAAACTGTTACGAAAGTTTAGCGCATGTTGGCAATACTTTTCCAAAATTGACCATCCTAATGCTCCGTTCAATATTTCATGGAGTCGGTTTGGAGACAAAAAGCTCTCTTCGAAGTATAAGCGGCGGATTTCCTGCAAAATAGGGCAGGCCGCAATGAAGTGGTGAACATCTTCGTTTCCTCTTGTGTTACATAAGCTACAGATTTGTGGTAGATCAGCTCGATGTGGTATAAAATTTAAGTTTAGGAGCTCCACACGTACTCTAAGAATGCAGCTTATAGCTTCGCTCGAAAATTCGTTGCTAAAATAGTTCTTGCCCGATGACAACTGGTGATTGAGGTTTCTATACGTGTTCCTGGATGTTGTGGAAGTTGCTCTAGTTATGTGCTGATTGTATATTTTCTCATCTACTTTTGCCATTACGTCTGCAAACATACCCGGCCATTCATCGACATTTGACACCATAAGTGAAAGATTAGCCCCATTGGCCTGAGCTAATTTATTCCAATCTTTGAAAGGGGAGGAATTCGTTTGCAACGCCTCGTTAGGCGTTGAATTTGGCAATTTAAACAGTCGCTTAAAAAATGGCGCTGAGTCGCTTCAAACTCTTCGAAGAAAAATTGACCGTACGCCTGTACTCCATAACACATACATGTGTTCACTGTTGCATGAAAAACGCGGTATTTTGACGCATGATCAACTTCTTGGTTTGCGAAAAACTTTGGCCATATTAATCTCAAAGCTATCTTAGCCTCATTACTCTTTTGCTTCACGTGCCTTGAAAAGTTTAGATTATGCGTAATCAGAACTCCAAGATATTTAAATTCTTGCAAAACTTCTATACGTGTATTGTTCAACGACCAATTTTCTTCGGGCAATCTTCTTCTTTGACGTGTTTCAAAAATCATCACCTCAGTTTTGCTTGTATTTACATGAAGGCCCCACCTCTCGCAAAACGTATTAAGTTTGTTAATTTGTAACTGCAGGGTGGATGGGTTTTCAGCCAATAGCACTAAGTCATCAGCGTAGAGCAAAACTTTTACTTGGATACCGGCAAACAGTATCTTCTAACATCGTCAATAAATAAGGAGAAAAGCAATGGACTTAATATTCAGCCTTGTGGAACTCCAGCCGTTGTTTCAAAATTCAGAACCAACCCATACAGAGACACTCGATGAGGCAAGAAAATTGAAATACATCATAAGGAATTTGCGGGAAATCCCCAGCATCGATAGCTTGTACAACAAAGCTTGTCGGTTAACCTTGTCAAATGCCGCTTTAAAGTCCACGAATCAGCAGTACAATTTCTTCTTTTTGTCTATTGACTTTCTGGCAATATTTGTTAAGGCGAAGATGTGGTCCATCGTTGAGAAACCTGCTCGAAAACCGGCTTGGAAAATGCTAAGTAGATTTGTTCCTTAGATCCATTTGGAGAGCCTTTCGTATAGAATAGAAGTCAAAATTTTCCTTAGACTATTTAAAATAGAAATTCCTCGATAGTTTTCTGGGAGGTTTGCATCTCCTTTTTTAAAAATGGTGAAAATAACTGCTTTGTTAAAGTTTTTTGGCACATATGAATCGTTATGTAATCTGTTAAAGTAGATCAGAAGATAATTCTTTAGCTGATCGGTGCTATTTTTATAAAACTCAACGGGAATCCCGTCTATGCCAGGTGCTTTGTTGTTTTTCATTTTGTAAAGAGATGCTTCTAGTTCCCATAACGCTATTGGGCTATCCAATTCTTCGACTGTTACATTAGGTAAAGCGTAAGAAAAAGTGTAATTATTTTCATCAGCCGACAAAAGGGTTTTAAAATGAGCTCCTAGTGTCTCAGCTCCAAGGGTGTTCATTACATTTCGACTACGTCCACTAAGATCCCGGACACTACTCCAAAATGCTTTAGAGTTCTTACAGCTCGATAATTTTATCGACAAGTTTTTAAGATGAGCATTTTTTTTGTCTGCACAGAGTTTTTTGTAGTCCTTATTAACATGCAAGTAAATGTTTTTGAAAAATAAGGTATTTGAAGATCTATAAAGTTTGACGTACACAAATGATAGTTTACGTAGTCTCTTACAATTGTTATCGAACCATGTGTTCTGGGGAGTGAAGGAGTAATTTTTGTTATTTTGGGAAGACGGACCTGAGGTTTTGATAACTCTGATAATATGCTCTTCACATTCTTCAAAACTGGTTGATGATTGAGAAGGAAGAGAACTACAGTGTCGGTTTAAAAGAGCGTTATAGAGTGGAGAACTATTCTCACTTAAGTTTCGAGAAATTATTGGATACTCTTTGAGCGTCTTCATTAATAAAATTCACTTCAACTTCTATTGGCAAATGCGAAGAAAAGTTCTGAATTCCAACTTTGAAGTCTGTAAAAGAGTTAAGCCACTCAGCCGATATTGCACAAAAGTCAATGACAGACTGACCTTTATCGCTTATAAACGTGAGCTCTCCATTACTGTCGCTTTTAGATGCACCATTCAAAACGAAAAGTCCAAAATTCTCAAAAAATTCCGTTATAAGTCTGCCATTTCTGTTAAAATGTTCATCTTTGGAGTTTCTGCTGGGATTAAGTAAATTTTGAGAGTTTAAATTATGAACAGATGGATTTTGATAGCCCCAATACGAGCATTAAGGTCTCCAATGATCATAATGTTCTCCAAGTTAAAGTTATGTACAAAGTTTACTAAACCATCAGTCATTTTGCCAGTTATTGCAGTTTAGGTAGACTGGGATGATTGAATATTTAAAATTATTGTTTGAAATTTGAAAAATAAGTCTGTTTTCTATAAGACAAAGATTGATAAAATTAAAATTTAAGGTTTTTTTGACTCCACAAATAATGCCACCACTGGCTCTACCGTGCACATTTAATCTACTTGCAGGATTAAACATTATTTTGAAATTTGTAAAATATTTAAGAAATTCGTTTTCATTTTTTTCTTCCAAAAAGGTTTCTAATAAGATAATTACATCTAAATTTTGAATATAGTTAAAAAAATTTGTTTGCAAAAGTTTACTTCTAATACCTGTTATATTATATGATAAAATCGTTAAATTGTATAAATTATTTTTAATGCTAATATTGTTGTGGCAGACGACAGATGGTACCTAATCTGTTTGCACCCGTATAACGTTTCCACGCTGACTCATAGGTCGAGCTTCTATCTGTTCAGAGTAGGAAGAAGATGGCGTAATAGGATTTGGATCTAACGTCACTCCCACGCTGCAGTCAAAAAATTCCGCTGATCTGTCACCAAACATCTGCTTGATAAATGCCAACTCCGTCGAAGTTTTAACATTGAGACCTCGCGAGTGTTTGTAAACAAATGTGTGGCTATGTATTTGCATTCTGTCGCCAGTGACAATGATTTTAACGTTCGGATTGATTTCCAGAAATTTACTTCGAAATTCGATAAGTGTTTGTCTTTTCTTTCTGTACAAAAGAGACTGCTCTCGGAAAATACTGATACCCGAGTTTTTCAACTGGTGTGCCGCGGATATAAATTTGTCTACATCTTCTGTAGAGAGAAGCTCCAGTATGACGGTTCCGCGTTGAGCATTGTTGTTGCGAATTTCGCGGGTGCGTTTAACGTGGATATCGTCACCTTCGCTTAGCTTGAGAAGGCCCTTACATGTTTGGATTGCAAATTGAGTTGCATTAGTTTCTGCATTTATAGGTAAGTGTACCACTAATGATCTCTCGTAGTTCTTGCGTGAAATGATTTCCAATTGACTTTCGAGAAGCTCGCATCTTTCGGACATCATAGTGAGTTTGAGGTTAAGTTGTGCGTTTGTGGCTTTAAGAGAATTAATTTCGGCGTAGAGTTTTGCTAGATCGTCTTTTGTAGCAAGATCTTTGAATTTATTAGTAATAATATCGTTGAAAATGTGTTTTAGTTCTTCGGTAGACAACTTCCCTACTTCCATTTTTTGTTCTTTATTGGATAAAAAATATTTTTTGGTATTTGACTCTCCTTCAGGTGAGGTATCGGTAATATTTCGCTTATTACGATTATTGCTCATAAGGAAAATCCCGTATTGGCTTAGTTGGATAAAGCCGGCAATTTTAACTAGATAAAACTTCGTACCTTTTTTAAGAACAGATGAATTTTTATGCTGCTGAAGTCAAATGTGCCAAAAAGAACTGATTTAGGATGATTTTAGTTAAAAAAGTACTTGTAATTTTCTATTCTTTAAATTAACTTGTAAGAGGTTTTAAACTTTAAACTTTCACTTTTGACAGTTGAAACGTCACCAAATGTGTATCTACAAACATTAGCATTAGCTATCGTAAAAAAAAAACAACACAATCTATTGTAAATAATTAATTTCGCAAAAGAAGCAGAAAAACTTCCAACAGATAAGCCAACAAAAATATATAAGTATGTACATACATACGCATGAATTACGCAATATTCAACTAAATAACGATCCCCCCATACAAAGTGATCCCGAACTTCCATCAAGTAGGACGCGTTGACAAAAATGGGCGCATATAAACGGTGATTTTTTAAGAGCTTGGTTTTTGAAAATTCAAAAAAACACAGAAACTTGTAAAAAGTGAATGAAATTTTTATTTGGATCGATAAATCAATTTCTGCCATTTACTTCTTAAAAATAATTTCACTTAAATGTTGCCCGCGGCTACGCTTCAGGTGGTCCATTCTGAAGGTCCAATTTTGGCAAACTTTTTCACACATTTCGGCCGGAATCTCACCAATTACGCATTCAATGTTGGCTTCCAAGGCAGCAATCGTGTTTGGTTTGTCCCCATAGACAATAGACTTAACATAGCCCCACAAAAATTAGTCTAACGGGGTCAAATCACATGATCTTGGTGGCCAATTGACTGCGCCAAAACGTGAGATCAACTGCTCACCAAATTCGCCTCTCAATTGATGCATGGTTTCGCGTGCAGTTGCGAAACACATTTTTCACAGAGCACGAATCTTGATAATAAATTTCAATAATTTGCAAACGTTGTTCTGGCGTAAGTCTATTCATGATGAAATGGCAAACAATACTGAATCGAAATGTCAAATGTTCGTGGAATTTGTCATGTGTGATCTGTCAAAAATATAAACGTCAAAAACCAAGTAGCAAAAAAATCACCCTTTACTTAGCTACTGTCCTTATTTATATGACTGTTATATTATATGATAAAATCGTTAAATTGTATAAATTATTTTTAATGCTAATATTGTTGTGGCAGACGACAGATGCTACCTAATCTGTTTCCACCCGTATAACGTTTCCACGCTGACTCATAGGTGGAGCTTCTATCTGTTCAGAGGAGGAAGAAGATGAAGATGGCGTAATATGATTTGGATCTAACGTCACTCCCACGCTGCAGTCAAAAAATTCCGCTGATCTGTCACCAAACATCTGCTTGATAAATGCCAACTCCGTCGAAGTTTTAACATTGAGACCTCGCGAGTGTTTGTAAACAAATGTGTGGCTATGTATTTGCATTCTGTCGCCCGTGACAATGATTTTAACGTTCGGATTGATTTCCAGAAATTTACTTCGAAATTCGATAAGTGTTTGTCTTTTCTTTCTGTACAAAAGAGACTGCTCTCGGAAAATACTGATACCCGAGTTTTTCAACTGGTGTGCCGCGGATATAAATTTGTCTACATCTTCTGTAGAGAGAAGCTCCAGTATGACGGTTCCGCGTTGAGCATTGTTGTTGCGAATTTCGCGCGTGCGTTTAACGTGGATATCGTCACCTTCGCTTAGCTTGAGAAGGCCCTTACATGTTTGGATTGCAAATTGAGTTGCATTAGTTTCTGCATTTATAGGTAAGTGTACCACTAATGATCTCTCGTAGTTCTTGCGTGAAATGATTTCCAATTGACTTTCGAGAAGCTCGCATCTTTCGGACATCATAGTGAGTTTGAGGTTAAGTTGTGCGCTTGTGGCTTTAAGAGAATTAATTTCGGCGTAGAGTTTTGCTAGATCGTCTTTTGTAGCAAGATCGTTGAATTTATTAGTAATAATATCGTTGAAAATGTGTTTTAGTTCTTCGGTAGACAACTTTCCTACTTCCATTTTTTGTTCTTTATTGGATAAAAAATATTTTTTGGTATTTGACTCTCCTTCAGGTGAGGTATCGGTAATATTTCGCTTATTACGATTATTGCTCATAAGGAAAATCCCGTATTGGCTTAGTTGGATAAAGCCGGCAATTTTAACTAGATAAGACTTCGTACCTTTTTAAGAACAGATGAATTTTTATGCTGCTGAAGTCAAATGTGCCAAAAAGAACTGATTTAGGATGATTTTAGTTAAAAAAATACTTGTAATTTTCTATTCTTTAAATTAACTTGTAAGAGGTTTTAAACTTTAAATTTTCACTTTTGACAGTTGAAACGTCACCAAATGTGTATCTACAAACATTAGCATTAGCTATCGTCAAAAAAAAACAACACACAATCTATTGTAAATAATTAATTTCGCAAAAGAAGCAGAAAAACTTCCAACAGATAAGCCAACAAAAATATATAAGTATGTACATACATACGCATGAATTACGCAATATTCAACTAAATAACGATCCCCCCATACAAAGTGATCCCGAACTTCCATCAAGTAGTACGCGTTGACAAAAATGGGCGCATATAAACGGTGATTTTTTAAGAGCTTGGTTTTTGAAAATTCAAAAAAACACAGAAACTTGTAAAAAGTGAATGAAATTTTTATTTGGATCGATAAATCAATTTCTGCCATTTACTTTTTAAAAATAATTTCACTTAAATGTTGCCCGCGGCTACGCTTCAGGTGGTCCATTCTGAAGGTCCAATTTTGGCAAACTTTTTCACACATTTCGGCCGGAATCTCACCAATTACGCATTCAATGTTGGCTTCCAAGGCAGCAATCGTGTTTGGTTTGTCCCCATAGACAATAGACTTAACATAGCCCCACAAAAATTAGTCTAACGGGGTCAAATCACATGATCTTGGTGGCCAATTGACTGCGCCAAAACGTGAGATCAACTGCTCACCAAATTCGCCTCTCAATTGATGCATGGTTTCGCGTGCAGTTGCGAAACACATTTTTCACAGAGCACGAATTTTGATAATAAATTTCAATAATTTGCAAACGTTGTTCTGGCGTAAGTCTATTCATGATGAAATGGCAAACAATACTGAATCGAAATGTCAAATGTTCGTGGAATTTGTCATGTGTGATCTGTCAAAAATATAAACGTCAAAAACCAAGTAGCAAAACAATCACCCTTTACTTAGCTACTGTCCTTATTTATATGACTTCTTAGTTTGCATCTTTCTAAAGAAAAATTACAAAAAACAAGAAAACCAAAAAAAAAAACAATACCTAGGAGTGATGGTACGCAAAAAAATTCAAGAAAACTAAATATATGACATCGAATTTGCGATACCTACACCTATATTTACCCTTTTTTATACCTACAACGTACAACCACAAAACTTGCCGAAAGTTGAACCAAAAAACAAATTCTGCTATATACGATTGACTACGTGACACTAAAATCACGATTCCATGACCTTGCATCATTATATACCTACCTACTAGCAACAAAAATTTTTTCTAAGAAGTTTTTTTTTCTATTTTCTGTTATTGTATACGCAAGCCCACAAAACAAAGAATAAAAAACTACATGATCCAAGCCAACACCAACAACAAAAAATTTAAAACATTTAATTTAAAAATGGGCGGCCGAAAATCTCTTGCAAAGAATACTTTTCCTAACTGCGCGGCGCTGATATTGAATTGGAATTCTTGGGAACTACAAGCTTTTTTGTGTGCGTTTGCATAGAAATTTGTTGTTAAAAAACACAAAAAGACCTCTTTTCGAAAATTAAAATTAGGAAACCCATGGTTCCAAAATAACTAAATTAAACTATATATTTAAACGAAAATTATATATAAGAATAAAAACTAGTTGACATGGTTCTGTAAAAAGGTGAAATATGAGACACTTTGAGGGTTTTCCTTTACCAAAGCTTTCAATTTAAAAAAAAAATTGATCGTTCTTTTGCAACTGCAAAACCCTAAACATAAGATCTATAAATCTTTTTAAATTGTTAAATTATGTTCAAAATTAAAGGATCTACACTTGTTTTCATACGTCTGATAACGGTAAATAACCTCAGAATGAACAATATTTTTTTTGCATGAATAAAAATTAAAAAAAAAAACATATAGATAACCTCGCTCTTTATTTGACCACTCTTGTTTAGAAATAAAAAGAAAAGAAATAGAAAGTTGCATGTTTTAGCAAAATCACTCTCCCAATGAAAATCAGTCTAGTTTTACTAAAATTTAGTCGGTATTTTTATTTTCATGACCAACAAACAAAATCAAATAAAATTTAAAAAATGTAATGTTTTAGCTGTATTCATTACCTAAATAATTAATTTTATTTCAATTAATTATCCTTTGAACTAACCGTAGAAGTTATCTAAGAATTTGTAAGCGTCTGCCCATTATTTGCATAGGCAACCCAGCCTTAACCGAACTGATTTACAATTCAACCCTTGACTTCGGTATCTGATCTATAATTGATACTTAATAATAATCTTATTCTTATCACATTGTCTAGTTGTAGAAGAAGATGATGTCATCTGTCTGGATCTGGCGTATTGTTTATGAAATTTGATATACAAATCTCATAAGATGCAGCGGATGTGCTTAGTAGGCTATTTGTAAGGCAGGTACCGTAAATAACAAAATTTGTAAATAAAAAATGTTAGACCAATATGTAGACTACATCTTAAGTAGTGCACACACTTTTTTTTATCAAAATCTTTAGAACCGTTTTCGAGATAATTAAGATGGTAGAAAAAATTTAATTATTATAGGTGTTCGAGATTTAAATATACCTCTTTTGGCTGTTTTGGTCGTAATGTATTTTTAATTAAACAATTTCATTTACTTTCCCGACGTTTCGACGGTGGTTGGCGACTTCTTCAGGGGATCTTTTATTAACAAAAATAAAAAGAACATATTATACACATAAGAACATTTAGTGTAAAATTTTGGCAAACTTACATTTAGTACGTATCACAGATGAACATAAATAATACAATGAAAGACAAATATAAAGCAATGATAAAAAAAAATACTTCGATTGAAGTTTCGTCGGCTTTAAATTGTCACGGATTCTGCTTAGTCACCAAAGAGCAGTAAACCGATGAAATGTTCTGGCTGTCTTGTTTACGATTCATATTGTTTTTATTGTTAATTATATGAAGCGTTTCAAGAGCATACCGACATGGAGACATGTTTCTCCCTTTCCAGGATTTCCACTCTGTCAAAATCTGGTTTGTGTCCATGCTCAATGGATTGTAAGGCCAATGCTGTCTTCCCAGTACTTTTTAAATTAATGTCGGATTTGTGGATCGTTGACTAATCTAGTTCAAAAAGTCTTTGCGGTGAGTGACCGGGAATTTTACGCCGCAAATGAGAAAATAATCACACAAATTCTCCTTGATAATGGCTATCCAATGGAAATCATATGGAGCTTGATACTTCGCCAAAAACACAAAGCTCCTGTTGAAAATCGGCAAAAAGAGAGAGGTATTTATAAGAGTATAGTTTATGTTCCGAATCTGTCAGAAAACTTTAAAGAGACGGTAAAAAATAGTACTAATGACGTCAGTTTAGCGTATAAATCCAATAGGACGCTGGCACCGCTTTTCACCAACATGAAAACAAAAACGGAAAAGGATAAGTGAACAGACGTACGAGTAGTCTATAAAATTAACTGTCTTGGCAATGCAGAAGAAAATTGCAATCTTTCCTATATCGGTACAACGAAACAACTTCTTCGTCAACGAATTTCCAACCACAAATCCGACTCGTTATCACAGTCGACATTTCCACTGATTCCTGAAAGACCAAATGCTGCTGGAAAATTATTTCGGGATCAATTAAAAGACTTTTTCAATTCTCCTTCAGGATCCTTACCATGGCAAAATAAGGCCGCATTCGTTCATGGTAATCACTGATAAATACAATTTTGTCAACTTAACGCAATTGATTATCTATTTCTAGATCCACTTCCTCAATAGTTCTCGCTAATATAAAATGATGTGAATGTGAGCAGACTTTAAATATCCACTTACACTTACACTTACACTTACACCTTCAACATCGTCAAAAACAACCCAACAATTAACAATGGTAAAACGACATATTTTAGATAACACAAACCAATTATTTTTAATTGCCTATGTTACTTTCGCAGCAGTTCAAACACTTTATTTTACTATTTCCGCAGGTGGTAATATCGAATCAACTTTTATATGTATCCAAAACCATCGTCTGATGAAGACGAAGACAAAAGAACCAATAGAATCACGGACGCTTCGGAATGCTTCTCGATGTCCAATGAAAAACCACATAAAACATGTGATTAACAAATAAAAAAAATAACTAAGTAAGTACATATCAATATATTATGGTTCTGTTTACTAAACAAAAGAAAATACATTGTCGTGTAAGCTTTGATTAAAACACTAAACTGCACCTAGCAAACAAGCAAATGTTTATTGACTTGCTGTAAAACATTTCCATTTTTTTTAAATGTAAAATGTTCAAATTGTAGGCTTATACATATTTTGACTATATTTTCCATGTCGATTTTATCTATTTCAACCCATTTTAGAACAAATCCTATTACACATTACCTAGAAACCATGAACAAAACCAGACTGCCCGCCGACCATGAAACGATAGAGTATATCAAAGCCATCTCGTTGTCGTGTGGAACAAGTAATGTAACGTATTTCATTAAATTATTTTTGAAATACTAAGATTTGAATACATTTACTTAATCAAAAAGGAACAACTAGCTCCGCTACTCATGTACCCATCTACGAAACCTTCGGATTCAGCTAAAACTGCTACCTTATTAAAGCGGTCCGCTGTTTTAATTCCCACATCCCTAGGAAATGCAGTAAGTATGCCTACAATCAGTTAACGCATTCCTTTCAGTCGCGTGAATTGACACAAAAAACAACAAATCATAGCATCTTTCCATTCCGTTACAGCTCCTGCCACCCACACATCAGCTGTTGACACATATCATGCCACCACCACTTGGCTTACCACCCCCATACGCCATGATGTTGCCTCCAAGTGCCACACTTCCCCACCACCGTTACATCCATTGTCCTACCCTGGTGATTTGACACTGCCACACAAATGTCCAGGCAGCTTCTATTCATCGCATCGTTCTCAAATACCGTCTGCTCCCCCGGAGTTATCTAGACAGATCGTGATTTTCGGGTTGGGAGGCGTGATAGATACAATTCGTTTAATCGAGGAAGAAATCCATTATTCCACAAACAACAAGCAACAACAATTTGCAGACAAAACATTTCAGCACAGATCGGAAATAAACTCCAATATCAAATAGTAACTAGCAAAAAAGTCTTTAAACACTGAATTATTTAGTGTCTTCATAAAAACAAATCGTTCCTTTAAGAAAATTTAAAAAAATTAAACTGGTAAATTAACATTCAAATTTTATTTTGTATTAGAAACTTAGTTTGTGCATACATACATAGATACATGATTGATTCAATGCGAGCTCTCTAAAAATCTTCATCTCTATGAACTTTGATAAACTGATTTCATTATGAGCTCATCTGAAATGCAAAAGATAATTACGCTCAGAGAAATCGTATAATGTCATTGAAATTAAGATTTTTGATTAAGATAATTGAGTGGCAGGTTTCAGTTGATTGGTAATGTAAATGCATGTATTTTATAATCTACATAGATCATAAAATTTAAAATGTAGTGAATTATTCTTATTTATGTATATACATACATATTTATATAAACAAAAGTACATAGATACGAGTTCGATCACATCGTAAGCACCCGATTTTTAATAGAAACAGTTTAATACATTATGTATATGTAATTTTAAAGTCTGTTTTTTCGTAATTTTGTATGTGTGAAATACTATCGAATCAAAATAATTGGCAGTACGTTAGCGAATTGTTGTGCCGGGAAACATTTTCTATTAATTGTTGATAAAAGTTTCGAATTTACTTGTATTAACCTGTAGCTAGTTATTTTTCGTAATGACCGACAGACAGGAACACAGGAAATAATGCATACCTTAAAAGCCATGGTTCCTGTGCTTGCGCAGCTCCGTGATTGCCATTTGTTGGAAACGAACTCCGAGGTCCTCTACCACTTCATTGGGTAGTTCTTTTAGGACACGATCTAAATTTAACAATAGGCTATAATTGGCTAAAGGCTGTTGCGCAACTTCACTTTTTCTCAGTTCCATTAGCTCCGTGACCGTCTGCTTCAACCTCACAACATTTTCGAGCATCACGTCATTTTTCGCTGGTTTTGAACTCTGGAATAACAACAAATGTATAAATATAAGTATGTTCTACATAATCATATTTTCCATTATATATGTACTTACAAAGTTGAAGCTTGATGAGGGCGTCTCCTGCTGTGTCCAGCCTTGACTTTGTTCGAAATCGATGCTTGAGAATGTTCTGTAAAATATTAAAGCAAATAATTTATTTTGGTACTTACGTGAATTTTTTTTAAGTACTTACGTGCGCTTCCTGGAATTAGTTTGTAGGAAAGCCATGCATTCGGAAAACTCCCAGTCAATGGTGTCATCATCTGAGAGATGTTCCCCAGTATCACCATTGACTGAAGAGCTTGAAGCACTGCCTGACTTCATCTTCCTTTTTCCACTTTTGTGGTAGCGCAGACTGCCACGGAGCGATCTCCAAGATGTCTTGCACTCATCGACTGCACAAAAAATAAACAATAAGACAGAAATACATATAGGTTTATCTGAAATACTCATACAAACCTGTCTTTTTCATATCTGCGGCGATATAGCGCCAAGCAGAATAAACTGCTTCACAGTTACTGTGGAATTTGTGCCCGAGGTCCCAAATTACGGCACGCTCCTGCACAATTTTTTTCCTCTGTAGAAAATTGCAACTTTTTTGTTTTTTTTTAAATTTATTTCGGCAGGTTCCTCTAAATACTCCTCTAGATTCTTCTCCAGAAAATCCATTGAAATTTAATGTTAAAAAAAGATGATTAAGAAGAATGATTATTATATTTATGTCAGTCAATAGTAAGCTGTCACAATTTTTGCCGCAAAATAATGCGACGAGCATTATTGCCCGGAAAAATATCAAAGACAAAATTTGTCCTAGGATAAAATTTGTATGGAAGAAAATTTTTTCCCGATCTGCGTACTAGGCTTTAATAAAAGAACGAAAGAAGTATTCCTAAAAAGGCAAACGAAAGTAGGGCAAAAAGTCAATGACCAGGGTACTACAATAGGATGACATACTTTTTGTATTGAACAGCTGTGAAGCAAAAATGCAACTGGAATAATTTTGTTGAAGGCACAACAGTGCGGTACAAAGAATTTATCCGTAAGTTCCGGTAATCATTTCAAATTTGCGGTGAACAAGAAAAACAATTTTTAGAATAGAGCTTACAACCAAATTTCTCGTCAAACGAAAGAAAATAATTAATAATTATCAAAAAAAAAATTTTATATAATAATTTTAAGAACACAACCAGCAACATAATAAGGAGGCAAACTAGATCTATAATGAAGAGGCCCAATGGTATAGCTCTTGGCGGTGGAATTACCCAACGACTAAGACAGAGGTTGAGGATTACATCAATTTGCCTTGGTTATAGCTAGGGAATATACATACATATATATCTACGTACTCTAGAGTGATACGCCTTAACCTCTGTGCGAAATTGGGTAGGAGGCACTTATTAAAACAGTGTGCTCCAAGAGCATCGATTAGGAGATCGCCTGGGTGTTCTTAAATTGGCTTTAGTTCTAATTTAGATTAAACATTTTTTTTTAAGTAGCATTATTTATAAAAGTTGAATTCTTTAGATTTTTTTGTAATGGTATATGTACATACATAATTATACTTTCTTAATAGTCATGTAAACCTAAATTTAAAAATAAAAATTAGAAAAGAAAGAATTAAATAATGAAAAAAAAATGTTGAGCATACATACATATGCATACATTACATATATATCTACATATATATATACGTACATATAAAACCAAGTGCACGATCAAGGCCCAAGAATAAGAGCCTAAACATATCGTCAACCAGGGACGTCATGTCGGCAGGACACCGTGGGACGAAGAACGTGAGTGATTCCTTTTTTTGATATACGTATGACCAAATAAATAAATATATATATATATATATATATATATATATATATATATATATATATATGTGCGTGTGTATGTAGAGATAAACCTACAAACTGTAGGTTATACTTACAACAAAAATATAGTTTTTCGCAAGAGTTTTCATTTTTACACCACTAATTTTTATTATTCATCCTTAATTTTTTTTTTTGCTTTTACGAGTATCATGAATTTTGTTTGCATTTTTGATTCTTTGATTTTTGAGTTTTAACTTTATTATTAGAAAAAATATCATGTTGTGAATTGAATAGTTTATGGCCAAACAGATTATATTTAATTTGAATGAAAAAATAGTTTTTTTGTATTTACAATCAGAGCCATGAATTGCTAGATTTCCTTGCAATGGTGTGTGGTTGCTTTACTGGACCGACTTTCTGAAGTTGAAGTAACAAACGACCGTTAGAATAGCGACTCAATATGGCATTACTAACGCTTGACTTACTGATACAAAGGTGAACTCGTAAGGACGATTGTGACTAGAAGCTGCATTAGGGGTCATCTCCGAGAACCAGGCCAAGGAGATGACGTTGGTTGTGTTTTTTTTATAAACATGCAAGGGTGGGTAAGGCCAGATGACGACAAAATCCGTCAATGCTGCTGTCGATTTGACGAACCATTGTCTGGGCAAGACAGTGGTGTGGTACCGATTAGTTGGAGAAAACATTTTTTTAAAAAATTGTTTTTAAATGTATTTAGGTTTAACTACAGTTAGTTCAGTTTTTTTACTCGTAAGTTCATATAATGAAAATACATTATATTTAAAAAAGGGCGTTTTAATACATACCTCCTTTTCGTTTAGAGTTAAGTTAATTTTAGGTTTCATTTTTTTTACTAAGAAATCGGTCCCAGCTCATCTATTCTCTCAGGCGATGGCATGGGTCACTGAATTTATGCGTTTGCTTAATAGCTTCACATCATGATCCTATTCCAATCCCTCTCCAATCATATCTTATCCTCATATAAAGGAATGAATTTGTTTACTGTGTGGGAGTGCAACGGAAGGGGTATGAACCAACCCCATCTGTCGAGATAAGCCGAGGTGAAAACAAGCATGCCAGCACTGAAGACACGCCCCTGTGGTGGCTAAACTCGTAACACCTTCCAGGTTAACACCACTCTTGCGTACTATCTGCTCCAGAAGAAGTCACATGATAGCGCATCTACTTGTCTGAACCCTGTACACGTCTGGAATAGTTCGGATGAGGTTTTACCCATTTGTACGTTGCACCGCGTATTGTGTAACTTCATGCGGCGTAGCTGGGTTAGTTTTTGCGGGATCCCGAATTCCGACATCGCCAATAGAAGCTCTTGGCGACTTATGCTATCATATACGGCTTTGAAAAGATGTGAAGATTTGGTGTATCGTTGATCCGCCTGACCTGAAGCCACACTGGTACGTGCCGATCACAGTGTTGCAGAAAGGTCTTAGACGCCTCACATAGTACGTTGAATAGGATCTTGTAGGCAATATTAAGCAGGGACATGCCTCTGCAATTCTTGCAGGACGTAGGATCGCCTTTTTTGTAGATTGGGCATATGGAGCTATATGACCAGTCGTCGGGCACGCTTTCCTCCTTCCACAAGTGGTTGATGAGCTGGTGCATGCTCGCTACCAGGATATCTCCTCCATACTTGAATAGTTCCGCAGGTAGGCCACCCGAGCTGGCGGATTTTTTGTTCTAAAGCTAGTATGGCTTTCTTAACCTTGCAGTACTGGGCGCTGGGACTGGATCTCCATTGACTGGTCTCATGCTACTTTATTCTATTGTTGCTTCCTCTACATAATGCCCATTAAGCAGTTATTGGAAATGCTGCCTAAACACGTCTACAATTCCATGTGCTTCGGTGATTAGGTTCCCTTCACTGTTTCGAAGAGCTTGCGTGCCAGTCCTGTAACCCGATGCCAGTTGCTTGACTGTTTTGTAGAACCGGCGGGTATTGGTGGCGGTGCTAGATTCCTTGAGATGCCTCCGCTGAGAGGGTGCAGATGCTCTTTACTTTCTTCGCAGGGTTTTTCTCCTTCCTTCTCATTCAGTGTGTGACCGCCGTGGTGAACAGACGTGTTTGGTAAGTTCCTCCAGTAGATTAGCTAGATTATTAGTATCGTTTGCGTAGTAGTAGTTCGGGAGTGCTCGGTATTGTAGGGTATTAGGAAGTGCTCACAGAGAGAGAAAGTGATAGTGCAGTGTAGTTGTGTACTTTTTAGAAGACACAGGAGTGTAGTGTGATAGAAGAGCGAGTACACTCATAGTGTACTCTTGGAGACAGGTTGTGTAATAGTGGGATTGATTGAGGTACAGAGTAAGTACACTCTGTCGAGGTGAGTGTGATATTAGGTATGTTATTATTATTATAGGTATCTTATTTAGTATGAGTAGGTATAACAGGGTTATATATAGGAGATTAGTATTGTTGTTATATTAGGTAGATCAGCTATTTGGTTAGGAGGTTAGCATAGATATATCAGGTATAATAGTAGGGTATATTTTTATATTAGGTATAGTAGCACAGAATAGTTAGGATGGAAGGGGAACTTACCCCGAGTGATATGGCAGGCGAGAGGGTCCTTGTGCTTCGTCTCACTAACATTAGTGGAGGGAAAATAGGGAGTTCGATTAAGGAAGCAGGAGTGTCACGGATAGAGGTAATTGCTGCAGGGTATGATGGGGAGACAGCTCCCATTGATTTGCATGGCGAAGCATTACCTCGGATTTCGATTCCGAGGTTGAGGCTGTTGATAAGGGGATTTTGAAGGCGAGGACGAGCTACCTTAGGAGGGATAGCCCTAGAAAGGTGATGCAGCCGCCCAACCCGAAGAAGAAATCCGTAAGGAAAGGGAGGAGGAAGTCTTTGCCCTTGCCAGGTTCGTCCGCCATAGAAACCGAGGACGTAGTTGAGGTGCTAAAAGCTAGGAAAAGAGGGATTGAGAGTAAGGGCATGTCAAGCCCTGATGCCGTGTGCCGAAAGGTTATTATAGGTGAAGTGGTGGATCAAGCTGCTCAATTTGAGGGTGTAGGAGAGGTAGAGATATAACAGATTGCAGCGGACGGTCAAGTCGGACAGACCAATGAGGAGATGTTTGTACCGATTGTAGTAAGTTTGGAAGTGGTGCCTGTATCCGATGAGGTAGAGAGTGTAGGAATAGTTAATGAGGTGCTGATGAGGGAGGCCACTTCTGCGGCTGTGCCTCCTCCAGTAGTGGTTAGTGGAGTAAATGTGTTGCGAATGGGTCTTCTGGGTGCGTTGCCTCCCCCTCCGGCCAATGTCCCTAAACAGACTACGGTGGAGGTGATGTCTGCGCTCGCGAAGGATCTTACGAAGGCACCTGCCTCTGCTGTTTCGGCTGTGGGGGTCCAGATTAAGAAGGATTCTTCCAAGTCAGATTCCTCGATAGGAGGACATAGGCGGGCTACCGTAGCGTTGCTGTTTGCCGCTGGCGACAACTGGGACTCTAATCTCAGTCTGGCCAACGTCATGGCAAAAATGACGGATATCAAAAGAGAGCTGGTGGGACTCATAGCTGACTGCCCCCAATTTGATGGACGAATAGCTGGAGTTGCAGCCAGATATGAGGATTTGGTGCTGGGTATTTCTGCTGTTAATGAGAGGCTCAGATGTAGGATAGATGTAGGAGGTGCCTCTGCCAAAGCTTCGCAGTCTTCGACTGCTGTGGCTCCTGAGGCTATGAAGTTGAAGGGTGTCCCTGTAGGATTTAGGGTGACTGAACGTCCTTCGTTGGCACAGATAGCGAGAGCAGCCTCGGTCCCCGCTGGTCTGATGGGTAGGACTCTGGTGCGTGCACCTGTAGTTGAGCCTGCCAAACCGACTGAGACTCGGTCTGTAGTTGTTAGGGGAAGTCGAATGAGCCCGCTGGGGTCATTAAAAAGAGGGTGGTGGAAGAGCTGGTACCTGCGCTGGGTGTCAGGGTGCACAATGTGCTCCTTGGCAAACAGGGTAGTGTGCTGGTGCGTACACCGTCAATTGCAGAAAGGGATGCGTTCCTCGGGCATAAGAAGCGTGAGGAGGTTGGGTTGTCGGCAGATACCATGATGGACAGGCCAGTGATCGTGTCAAGGGTGGAGGAAGAGGATCTCCCCGGAAGCCTTCCTTGAAGATCTATTCAAGCTAAACTTGAGTGATCTTCCTAAGGAGGAAGTCCAAAAGGAGGTCTTCTTTCGAAGCAATTGGGTGGTCGGGGACGGGTTGACGCAAGTCGTTCTCGAATGCAGCCAGAGGGTAGCCGGTATATTATTAAAAGGGGGATGGTGCTATATACAGCACTTCGCTTTCCTCGTTAAGGAAAAACCGCTGGTTTCTTGGTGCTACCGGTGTCTTAGCGTGGACCACCATAGCGGTAGCTGTAGACATAAAAGGAACTAGTGTGTCTTCGCTGTGGACTGTCGGGTCACTCGCAGTGGGATTGCGATAATGCAATTCATTGCCGTGATAATTCTGCGGTTGCCAGGGCGTGTGCTCGACACTAAAAATGCTTAAATTAATTCAATTTAACTGCCAGGGTGCCAGAGCACCCATGTTTGAGTTGGGGCAGACATTGGGCTGCACACCGTATTGCTTTACGCTTCTGCAGGACCCTTATACTGTCGAATGGCAGGTGAGGGGCTGCCAGCGTATATGCGATCGTTCACTGACAGAGGGGGTAACTCCGCTGTTGTAGTGAACGAAGTAAACACTGTGTGTTCGCTAATAGATTCTAGTGAATGGGGTGTGTATGTGAATGTTGAGGGTAGTTTTGGTAGACGGATTTTATGCAGTCTTTACTTTAAGCCTACCCTTGATATAAGTCCATACCTTGCGTTCGCCGAGGAACATCGTAATGACCAATGGGTTCAATTATACCGAGTTTGTTAGGAGAAGAAGATGTCTGGATGCACGTCCGAGTCTCACAATGCTGACAGGGGTGTACTGCTTAGCGAATGGATGGCTGTAAATCACATTGGTGCTCTCAATCAGCCCAGTGATCTATATACCTTCAATGAACCGAATGGACAGAGTGATATTGATGTGACCCTGGCGAATACGCTAGCGCTTCGACGATTCACCTTTAGCTGGTTTATTCGTTGTGCCGAAGGGGTGAGTGACCATAGCCTGATGCAGGTTGTGATTGCTCGCTCTGATGGTACTGCGGATGCCAGTGTGGGCTGGGATGAGAAGCGTTGGCGTCTCCATGATGTTGATTGGTTGAAGTATCAGAGGCAAATCGCTTTAAAGGTTAGATCAACCTAACTTGGTGCATTTGAGAGACTGGGGGTTGACTCCAAGGTTGCATGGTTGGAGGAGTGCATGTGGGGTGTCAACGACCAGCTCTTTCCGAGGAGCCGACTGGTGAATCGGAAAAGGGTTCAGTGGTGGACACCCGAATTAAATGTGAAAAGTCGGCAGGTGAGGAGGCTGCGTAAGCACTTCCAAGCGGGTTGGCTGACTTGGATCAGTCAAGGCTTGTCTATCGGCATGGTTTGGCTGAATACAAGAGGATGCTTACCCGCAGTAAGGATGAGGAATGGAGATCCTTCGCCGAATAACATCGGAATGACCCATGGGGTCAATTATACCGCGTTTGTTGGGAGAGGAAGACTCTAGAGTTAGGGGCCATCCATGATAGGGGTGTAGTGCTCTCATCATGGAGGGATTGTATGGATTGTATGACTGCCCCAGGGGCGTGCGTTCGGCGTATTCACCCCCCGGAGTTGCCCAACGCTCTATGCCATTGCTAATACTTGATGGCTCCTCACTCGTGCTGCTTCAGGGAAAGTTATTTTCCCCTGAAATGGAAATGTGCAAAGGTAATTGTTCTGCTGAAGTCGAATGATAGGGTTAGGACTAGTCCGTGGGCCTATCGCAGAATAAGTCTCCTTCCAGTACTGGAAAGGGTCTTAGTCGACAGACTGATGGCGTGCTTACCGGTGCAATCTCCATTTCAGTTTGGTTTTAAGCAAGGTTGCAGTGTCGAATATGCATGGCTACACGTAAGACTCTGTTGATGCATCGGTCAGCAAATGTGTTCTTGGCATATTTGTTGACTTCAAGGGGCCATTTGACTTACTGGATTGGGCAGGCGTACTGCAGGTGTACTGCCTATGCTGATGACCTCCTTGTCCTTGTTGAAGGCCAGTCTCGTGCTGAGCTGGAAAGCCGGGGCACCGAGGTCATGGACATGGTTAATGCCTTGGGTGCGGGTGTCGGGGCTGAGGTTGCTGTAGAAGACTTCAATAATGTTGTTGTAATGTAAGCTTTCATTAAGTCGTCCTCCGTGTATAAGAGCTAGTGGAGTGGGTATAACGTACGGGACGCAGATCAACTATCTTGGTATCATCATCGGGGAGAGAATGGTCTTCCTTCCTTATCTGAATCAGGTGAAATTGAAGCTCACTTCTCTAGTTCCAGCAATTAGCAGAGTGATGAAGTGTGACTGGGGCCTGTCTAGACGGGCAGTTCGTGTCATATATGGCGGGATATTTGTTGCCTGTGCAGCATTTGGTTTGACTGTATAGTACGATAGAGTCAAAATGGTGACAGGAAGAAGCAAAATCCTCTCTTGCCAGAGGGTCATGCTCCTTGACTCACTTCGTGTTTGCAGAACTGTTTCCACAGATGCTCTTCAGTTACTGGCGGGCGTGCCTGAAAGCTCACACCTTGAGTATTCAGGAACGTACTTTAATGAGGGAATGTGTTTTCTCCAGAAGGCCGTTTAGGTGGGAAAATAATGAGAAGGGGACGGCTACTTTCGAGTTCTTGCCCCGTGTTGTTTCTGCGTGTGAACGAGTATGCCTGGACATCTCACTTTACGCGAGCTTTACTCCACTCCTTGTTCACATGGAGTCTTGGGTGATGGCTTAACATTGATGTGAGTCTAGGGTCTCTGCCAGGTTTGGATCTCTATGAATCTACTCCTTGAAAATCTGGCTGGTTACTGTTTGGGCGGGAGGATGACTTAAATGTCACATCCTGACCCACTCACTATTAGGGGGTTGTTCAATCTACGTCTAGTGGTTATCAATGGTGAAGGTGCCTCTTGTCCTAGGCTTTAACCCAGTGGTATTTGGACTGAATCCATGTTGAGACTTCTTATCTGGGGTACGGGGTACCTGAGTATGTTTGCTGGGATAGCTCGATCATGCACCAAGAGGTGCATCGATCAGGGGGCATAGCGTCTGCAGTGACTTGCGGACTGACCAGTGACATAGTGATAGTAGTTTTGTGTGTCCTTGTTGTAGTGTTTGGCAATTTTGATGTTCTTTTTCGGGGCACACGGCAGGGATGAGCGCATGTGTTATGTGCTCGTGCTCTCCTTCTGGGGAGTGACTCCGTGTGGTTAATATAGAACAACTTAGGTAGTACATGCCTGGGTAAAATTTCGTGAGTTGTGTGATGTGCTTTTTGTTTCTCAGCCGAGGTTTTGCTCGTCGGATAGCCAGGGTCGTAAATGAAGAAAACACGAAACTTCAAATGAAAGGTCTTAAAACCTTAATATCAAAATCTTTATTAAAAACAACTCATTAATTTACAACTTACAATATTTGGTTTGGATAAATTCTGGTTATGAGGGTATTCTGGTTTAAAGTGGCAGTATTGATACTCCTTCAAATAAAGTGTATTTAACTCTTGGTTAAGTAGTCCTTGGGGGTTGTTTCTGGATCTGGTGCTAGCTCTGGGTATTCTGGTTTCTGCTTAGTTCCTGGTCAATTGCTTCTGGTATCGGCATGGGCTCTTAGCCCCTGGTGACGGATCGGCAGGTACAATGCCCCTGGTGGCGATCAGCAGGTATAATGCCCCTGGTGGCGGATCAGCAGGTATAATGCCCCTGGTGGCGATCAGCAGGTATAAAGCCCCTGGTGGCGGATCAGCAGGTATAACGCCCCTGGTGGCAATCAGCAGGTATAAAGCCCCTGGTGGCGGATCAGCAGGTATTAATGCCCCTGGTGGCGATCAGCAGGTATAATGCCCCTGGTGGCGGATCAGCAGGTATAAGGCCCCTGGTGGCGATCAGTAGGTATAATGCCCCTGGTGGCGGATCAGCAGGTATTAATGCCCCTGGTGGCGATCAGCAGGTATAATGCCCCTGGTGGCGGATCAGCAGGTATAAGGCCCCTGGTGGCGATCAGCAGGTATAATGCCCCTGGTGGCGGATCAGCAGGTATAAGGCCCCTGGTGGCGATCAGCAGGTATAATGCCCCTGGTGGCGGATCAGCAGGTATAAGGCCCCTGGTGGCGATCAGCAGGTATAATGCCCCTGGTGGCGGATCAGCAGGTATAATGCCCCTGGTGGCGCACAGCAGGCAAAAGCTCTGGTAGATCAGCAGGTACCGAAGCCCCTGGTGGCAATTACCTAACTTGCAACGAAACCCCTTACCACTGGTGGGGGGAAGTTCCGAGCAACAAAGCTACAATTGACCTAATCGACCTACCTCGTCGGTGGTCAAAGCTAAACTGACTGAATGAATCAAATTTACCAATAACGCACGACTTCAAGTGTGGTCGAAGGGGTCCCTTTCGTCTTTCATCAAAGGTCCTCATGTAATGTTTTCAGTCAACACTGAATGTGAACTGTGAGGGTGACGAATGAAAATAACAATTATTGATTGTTTTTCTGCTGACGTCACATGCTCTACCGAGTGCGAATTGTATTGTTACTAAAGGCAATTTATGCTGAACATATCTTAGTGGGTGTCGGCAGAGTGGAATTAATTATCGAACCGAGGAAAAGTAGGTAGCATGTAACACTTCGTTACATACCATCCCCCCTTTGGAGACGAGAACCTTCTCGTCTGTAAAAAGGTAAGAAACGAAAGTACTGCGACAAGTTTCCGCCCACAACAACCACGGGTTATATATATACGACTGTGTAAACATCACAACTATTTACTAAAATGAAATATATAGTTCATGAAAGAAAGAGAAAAAAAACAAATTCATCAAATTCAAAGTAACCTATATAAAAGGTAACTTAAACTTACTTACTAGTGCACTATAGGGCTTTTAAAGCAAACAGCCTCTTGCTGAAAAAAAAAATTGAAAAAAAGGACTGTAAATCATTACTTTTAGGCAAAAAAAAACAAAAACAAAGAACTTAAACTAGTCATAATTCGTCAAAAAAAAACAAAATCTCTTTAAAAAAAAAACCAAAATTAAATACACTTTTTCACAAAACTGACTGAATTGTGTTGCGAGCAAGAGGAGGGGGAAGATTTGGAGAGAGTAGGACAGGACAAAAGGAAAGGATCGGAAAACAGGATAGGAAGTGTTTGGAATGGACGGGAAAGAACGTTAAATTCCGAGGGACGCGGCCTGCTTGCGTAGCGCGGCATTTAGCTCGCCGGAATGGGGGGGGATCTTGCCCCCGGAACTCAACCTCACTTACAACAAATACACATATCAGGCCAGAAAACGAAAATACTCAAAAAGTGACTGCGGACGGAATATCACCACTTCCAGGGCACTGCGGGTGTCGTTGCAGTGTGGCCTTTACCCTCCCAACCTGGAAATCCGCGGCCATGTTAGGATTTCCCCAAGATTAAAGATTGACCAGGATTCCATCATCCCACCGCAACCATATCCGCTACGTTACCGTCGGCACCCCTGAAAAAAAAATCCTCAAGACCTCATGTTTCGCTCAGACGAAACAGTAATAAACACTTAATGTTCATACAAACGGGCTGGAGATTTTATTTATTAACAAGACGTATAAACAATGGAAATATCAAAAAAAAAACAAATTAAACATATGTAGAGATCAGGCGTCATGAATAGCCAGAATTTAAAATTTAGAAAATAATGCGAAACATTTTCGCTCTCTAGCTCAAAAAAAAAACGTTATATTAACAAAAAACATTAATGACCAATATTCACTCAAAAATTTAAACTAATGTGATTTTGAACAGCTTTCTTTCAGCACTATCAAAAGAAATTGCCGGACTTGGTACTCTTTTTAGTACCCCCTCTAAGAAACTCTAACGCACCGCGAATTCCCTACCTGTAAAGAGCTCCCTTCAGGTATACTAAATTTATCTAAAAACAAGAACGGAATCGCGAGATAGCACCGGGAAAACCACACTTATTCACTTACAAAATCAAAGGTATAAAAAAAGTATTCAATTAGGTAGGTTAAGAATCAAACTCAAACAAAATATTATTTTTAACGCCTGGTTCAGACCCTCTTTAAGGTGGTATAATTGGGGTTTGTTAAAAATGGTATGATTTGAATTTTAATAAAATCGCACTTATTAAAAGATTATTTATAAATAATGGTAGATTAGATATACGGCCTCATTCTTTTTTTTTCTCTGTTTTAATTATTAGTTACAACATGTAATCAGTACCTGTTTCGTTCTTTTTTTTTCTATATATTTTTTTTCATTTTTTTATATTCCTTTTTCCAGAACTCACAGAAAGACCTTGGAGTACTAAGTGGACCTCCGACCCTGAAGGACGACCATCCAGACAATTGACCTATGTTTCGGCTTCAGTTGAGGTTTCCCGAGCGAAGACTTCCGCAATCTCCAACTTTCCAAGAAAAAGGTCGTGGTTCGGGCTTCAGATGAAGTTTCCCGAGTTGAAACAGCACAAACTGGCAAGACTCCACTGGATATCGTGGTTATACCTCTCACGAAAATATCCCCATGCAGGACGATGAGGTGTAAGGTGGTCGGTCGCTGATCTTCCTAGGACCCACTGGTCTTAACCAAATAAGGAGTTAGCGGCCCAGAACTTTCCAAGCAACCTGGGACCGCCAGAAATCAATTGTCAGTACTCGTTAGAGACACCAACATATATACGCCTATGCAAAAATTACCATAATTGTAGTCTATATAAAAAAAGTTTTTCTGATAACTCACCCTATAATGTATTTGACTTTTTTTTCTCATCAATATCGAGTCTCACACTCAGATGTATTAGCAATTTACTATAAATTTAATCAAACAAAAAAAATATAAAATTACATCAACCAAATTCAAGGTTGGTATATACACACCGTGTACTTTTATTTCTAATAAAAGAATTATGTGGCCTAAAGTTAAACTACCGGGATGCCTACCGTCCGAAAACTTTGCTTAACTCTATCTCGAGAATCATACCGGTATGTCATCGGATGATATGAACTTACGGTGTTTGATTTCGCTGTTCCTCCTCTCACTTTGTTCGTATCACCCGATTCCATGTACCCAACAGTGCAAACTTTCTGTTTGTGTCAGAATTCCTGCGTAGTGGTATCCGCTATTCCCCTCTCATTTCACTCGACATCTTGCGTTTCACTCTCATTCAACCTCACCAGTTGTATTTACCATAGCTCTCTAATAGAGGGCGCTAAGATACGTTTTCAAATTTAAGGCCTCGATTCCACTTGGATAATATTACCGACGTCTCCCCATAATATTTTCTGATAAAGAAAAGGTCAGAGTACGTATAAGACGGCATCCGCAACAAAATTCGTCGTTTCGTTGGATATACTCCAATTAAACGACGAAAACAGGGATAAGCCGTAGTCTCCATATAAAATCTTACGTTTAACCTCTCGTCTAGACATTAAGGAACAATTTTTGAATATATCACACTTTTAGCTGTGCTTTTGCACTAGCCCTGAGATTTTTTCCTTCTTACAACTATTCCTTAAAATTTCCCAGTATTTTATTGTAAGTATTTTTTTTGGTTGACACCTGGAACGCAACCAGCTGACACTTTGAATGGGCTCATTTTATTCCTCATTTGGATTGTCATTTATCGTCTAGATCCGGCAGAGGCATGCGGCTTTGGGTAAGTATGTACGCATCCATTGTACTTTCTACTTTTTTTTTTCAGCCATAATGTTTATACATCCAAATAATATTTTTAATTCAATTTTTTCTATTCTATTTAATAGATTGGACTAAAGTTTAGAGATCGCGCCTATTCGTGGGGAGCAACTACTACGTAAGTCACATATGTCCTAAACGTAGCTCCTGTCTTTACTTCCACATGGATGGATGAAGTAAAGTGCCATGGAACCCTCATCTATTCATCTTGGGTCCAGTTCCTCTGCACGGATGGCAGAGGTCACTTGGAAATCCCTCTGTAGAACGTGGGGAGTTAACCCATGATACCCAAGCCGGGCCATATACATATATATATATACGTTTATGTATACACACTGTGCCACTATGGTTGTCTTTTGAGCGAAATGCAGTTCTAGGCTGCTCTATAATATGGACTATTGGTGTCCTTGTGTGCTGACTAACATTAAATTAAGTCAGCTCACGTTGCTGGTTTATGGCTAGCATGCATTACTTATGGGATTAAATAAACTTAGTCCAGGAAATTAAGTATTTAATTTACTGATTCCGCCGTGGAGGGTGAATGCGGCTGCGTTATCGCTCTATTGTCGTAGAGCGTTCGACAGCTGTTGCCGTCGTTGTCGAAAACAGATGTTTGTTTTCTGCGAGGACAGAAACGAACGAGTGTGCTAAGCTACCCTATGCATTTCGAAACATTTCAGCACCCCAAAGGAGAACATTGGACAATTCGACTCACATAACCCGCTCATTTCTCTAAGGTAACCACATATTAAAAATGTCTTGAACCTGTTGCCGTAGTTAATTTTTTTTTTTTTCCTAGGATAGTTCGTGGCAATCGGAACAGAATTTTCCCTTAGAGAGTATAGATGTGAGGAAAACATCACTCACCATCATTATAGGCTATTCTACCCCCCTCGAGAAACACTTATGCCCACACACCACAATACGAGTTCAATGACCCTTAAGATGTGAATACTTCTGGAGTATTTCTTAGATCGAGTTGGTGAGTCATATTATTATTCTAGTAGGGTAGCTACCTAAGTATATACCTATATCATTGTTGGGTACGTGAATTATTTTAAATAAACTGTCTATGGGGAATTTAATGATTCGAAAAAACATTTTTAATAAATAAAACAAGTATAAGAAACTAAATGAGATACATAGAACATAGACATCGAGGGACATACGTATGCATACATAACTATGTACTTAGAACTATTATCACCGATTAATCTTACTATCTAATCACTTTGTAAATATCACAGTAGTTTCAAATCTTTGCGGATTATTTACCGCAGACTAGTTTTAAATCTTCGCGGATTATTTATCACAGAGTAGTTAATTCATAAACTAAAATTAATTAATAAATATATAATCCAAATAAATAAATAAGTGACGAGAAACATGCATAAATAAATGGGTACCACACAAACATAAATACATTTTGTTTAACTGGATAGGTTTACAGGTACTTTGTGACGAAAAATAAACGAAGTGTTTTGAAACTTATATCGAATTCCAATCAACCATTTCAAACCGAATTCAGATCGATTTATTTTTTTTTTCTTATTTGGTTTGTTGTAAGGAACTTGTACGACAATGGTATGCGTGTACAGTCTATGAAATCTTACTGTTAACACAAGTTTTGTTTTGAAAGATTTCACTTGGAAATAATCCGATTGTGTAAAATAAAATTCAAATGTTTGGTTGTTTGGAGTTCGACATATATCAGGTACATAGTGAAGTTTTTTCTTCATCGGAAACCAATAAGGTTTTTCAAAATACAACCACTAAGACACAATTAAATCACAGCAGATTTGATTCGTTAAGTATTAAATTAACAAGAATAAAACGATACATTTACTAAAATAATGAATTTAAAAAAATTATCTTGTAGAAGTAGGTACTTGTGCTTGCGCATTTACGCTGGTGAAGAATGTACGTAGGTTTATTTTTTTCTACCGTACAGTATGCAAGAAACTTTCTTTGGTTATTTTATTTTTCAACTGAGCTATCGTTACCATAAATAGACTCCGTAGTGGATTTATGAAAAAGGATAATACCTTCAATAACTCGTAAACACCTATAGAGTGTAACCAATTGCGGTTTCATGAAAGGAATTATACAGGGTGTCTTATTTTTGAACGGTACGCGAATAAAATTCTCTAACATCTAAAGACCTTTTTTTTTGAATAAAGGACAGGGTATTTCGAATAGCTGTCGTGGGAAGGATATTTCTCGGTATTAAGTTTCTCAACTGTTTTGAATGTTTTTCATTCAGAGAGTTTGTACCTCAAAAGTTATATCGTTTATTGCTTCAAGTCTTTAGCGTGGAAGATGCCTATTTTCTTGCCATTCGAATTCTCGACTTCGTACATTTGGTTTCCTATTTGTTTGATTACACGACACTTAATGTATTTGGGACATAACTTTGCAGACAAGTTTTTGGAAAAATCGCTTAAGGTAAAGTTCCTTCGGTAGATTTCCTGGCCAGGCATAAATCTAACTTTCCTCGAGCGGGTATTGTATGTTTTTGCAGACCTTTCATTCGATTTCAAAATGTTTTCTCGTATGCATTTTCGGATACACTCCAACCGATCCCGTCGAGGAATGATCGATAGCTCGCTGTCGTCAAGCGCGTTTAACTTGTCTGCCAGTGCATGACTGCTACCGTGCATCATCATGTTCGTACCGAACAATGCGAAATACGGGGATATGCCAGTAGAGGTATGGACGGCACTTCTCAAAGCGCACGCAATATCGTTCAGATAGTAATCCCAGTCTCGCTGATCCGTTTTGAGATAGGATCGGATTGCCGCCAACAACGTACGGTTGACCCGCTCCGACGCGTTCGACTGAGGTGCATAGTTCGCTGTTCTTAAATGTTGAATTCCGTATTTTTGCAACAGGTTTTGGAATTCTTTCGCAAGAAACTGCTTTCCATTGTCGGAATGAATTATTCGCGGAACTCCGAACGTGTTAAAAAGTTCTTGCTGCAGAAATTTTATTACACTTGAAGTGTTAGCGTTCTTCAAGGCTTTCAAAAAAATGAACTTTGACATATGGTCTAAAACAATGAACACGTACGCATTCCCTGATTTCGACCTGGGATATGGGCCCAAAAAATCGATATACAATTTTTCAAAAGGACGATCGGGACAGTACGAGTGGACAATGGGCGGACGAGATACTTGATTTGACGCTTTACACTCCTTA
Source organism: Philhelius pedissequus (assembly GCA_910595825.1). Taxonomy (NCBI): domain Eukaryota; kingdom Metazoa; phylum Arthropoda; class Insecta; order Diptera; family Syrphidae; genus Philhelius; species Philhelius pedissequus. Next base: position 225,358,496 of record OU343160.1, on the reverse strand, counting down.
CACACAGAACATTTATTGACATACTCGCGGACCTGAACCGTCATATTCGGCCAGTGAAAATGTCGTCGGATTCGGCTTAGTATTTTTGAAATCCCTCCGTGTGCTACATTTGGAGGATTGTGAGCACGGGCTATAATTTCTTCGGTGAGTCCTGACGGAACCCACAAGAGCCAACTATGCTCTTGCATTATCTCATCGCCTGCACTTCTAAAGGCCCGTTTGTATACAAACTCATCTTCGACTTTTAGATCTGGTAATTGGTTGGCATTATTAAGTATAGTGTCCTTTAGGCTAGTGTATTCCTCTGACAGGAATTCTTCAGAGTCCAAATCGATCAGTGGGGCTACCTCTTCAATAGCCAGAGACTCTACCTGCACCCGAGAAAGAGTGTCTGGGACGACATTCAGGCTGCCCTTTCTATGCTGTATGTCGAAGGCATAGGACTGCAGCAGCAAACTCCATCGAGCTAACTTACCACTCAGGTCTTTCATGCTCATTAGCCAACGGAGGCTAGAGTGATCCGTGATTATAGTGAAGTCCATGCCCTCGACATACGGCCTGAACTTCTGCACAGCCATCACCACAGCCATACACTCCTTCTCAGTCACACAGTAGTTTCTCTGGCTCCTGTTGAACTTTTGAGAAAAGTACGATATAGGAACTTCCTCGTCTTCACTGTTCCTCTGAAACAACACGGCTCCGATTCCCGCATCCGAAGCATCACACTGGATGTAAAATCTCTTAGAGAAGTCCGGATGTGAGAGAACCGGCGCAGTGGTTAACACCTTCTTCAGTTCCTCGAACGCCATCAGTGCCTCTTCCGTCATCTTGAATTTCTCGTTCTTTTTCTTTAGCAGGTCCGTCAAGGGTGCCGTCAGGCTAGAAAAATCTTTAATAAATTTCCGATACCACCCTGCTAATCCCAGCAGCCGCCGCACTTGTCTTGGGGTTTTGGGTATAGGGAAATCCACTATAGCCTCCACCTTGGCGGGATCCGTTTTCAGCTTCCCACCACCCACTATAAAGCCTAAGTACTTCAGCCCTTTGAAGCAAAATTTTGACTTCTTCAAGTTGATGGTGAGATTGGCTTTCCGCAAACAGTCGGCTACTTCTTTCAGCAGGGCGATATGTACTTCAAAATTGGGCGCCATGATGAGGAGATCGTCGAGATACACAAAGACACGATCCCTAAGTCGTGCAGGAATTACCTTGTCCATTAACTGGCAAAACCTTTGAGCTGCGTTACACAATCCAAAGGGCATGACAGTGAATTGGTACAAGGGTCTTCCCGGTACCGCAAAGGCAGTCTTTTCCCTACTCTGCCTCTCCAGCGGTATCTGCCAAAATGCCTCTTTTAAATCTATACTACTTATGAAGTAGGTGTCTGGCAACCGGCTGAGGAGCCCCTCGATATGCGGAAGCGGATTAGCATTTTTTTTCGTCAGTGAGTTCACCTTGCGAGAATCCAGGCAAAGGCGATTCTTGCCTGGTTTCCGCAAGAGAACTACTGGTGAGCACCATGGGCTCTCGCTTTCCTCAATAACGCCGAGGCTCAACATCCGGTCCAATTCTTCATATAAAATGGCTTGCACCGCCGGAGAAACAGGGTAGTGACGCTGTTTCACAGGGAGCGCGTCTCCCGTATCAATGACGTGTTCCATGAGCGCCGTCTTTCCTAGACCATGTCGGTCAAAACACAAAAATTCTTGCCTGACTGCATCCAATCTGGCCTGCTGATCCATAGAAAGCTGATGGGCGTTCGAAAGATCTGCTTCATCTGTCAAGGAAATCGAACTTATCACGTTTGGAGCTAACTGGAACACTTTCCAAAAATCTACTCCAAGGTAGACCTCTTGATCCAAATTTGGAACTAGATAGAATGTTAGCAACTCTTCCCTATCCCCATATCGCACATTTACTTCAATTTTACCCACTATCGATTGGCTTTTACCATCAGCCGTTTTCACGCCTGACCTAAAAGTTGTTACTGGAAGTTCTAGTTCCTGAACCAATCGCAAACAGTTTTTTCCGAGGATGCTTACACTGGCCCCGCTATCCAGCAACCCTAGAACGTCTTTACTACCTAACCTAATTTTCGCGTAAGGTCTCGGATCGGACACCAAACCTACGACAGTAGAGCAAATTTTTGTTCTAAGTTCTTTTCGGATTTTGAATCTAGATCTGGCCTTAACAATTTTTTTCGATGGGACATAAATCGCGCGGTTGAATATTCTTTCTCGTGCCCGGTTATATTCGGCAATCCTAATATGTAAGGGTTTCATTGGACTAGATTTAGGACTAAATAGATTTTCTTTTGGCTCTAGATTTACCTTTCTTTTTAAAATTGTAATTGTTTGCTCACCCTCGACCTTAGGAGGGTTATTGACTAACTGCAGCGGTTGTATGATACTTTCGGATTTTTGAATTTACTGGGGGTTCTAAGTTTGTGTTGAACGCGAATCCCCCGGACCCTTCGCGTTCAGCGACCTGTTTCCCGGGTTGCATAGTTTGCAGTGTGGGGTTCTTACTCCTTCTAGCCCGCACTTGTAACAGAATAAATTACGGACCTCAGATTCACATTCAAAGAATGTGTGGCCTGGTTCCTTGCAGTTCCAGCAAACCAAATTTGACGCATCTGCATATTTCCGTGGAGGAATTTTGGGGCGAGCCCCATTAAACTGGTATGCCGCAAGATGCTCGTCGGGTTGCTGGAATGCTTCTTCATATTCGAGCTCGTTTGCCATATACTTTGGGAGCGGTCTCGAGGGTTTCAGAAACTTTCTTTCTTTTCTGGGAAATGCTGATTCGACATCCTTGCAAGCATTCCTCAGCTGATCCAAGGAGTAGATTGACATGGGATACACCAAATTCAACAATCGTTCGCTCAAATTCTTCTTCAGTATCCTAACTAGTTCGATTTCCGGAATTGGGATTCTTATTTGGGACTTGACTTTATTTATAGCTGCTAAGAAATCATCTATATTCTCTGCGAAACCTTGCTTACGATCCATAATCTCACGCATTATGTCGTAATCGGATCGATTATTCTTAAACTGGCGCATCAGCGCTTCCCGTAGGGTGGGCCAGTCGGGCCTGTAAATGGTTCTTTGAAATTGCCAATACCAGTCGTGGGCGTTCCCAGAAAGTAAAAGATGAAAATCTCGTAATATTTCTGCCCACGGACATTGGTACTGGCTTTGCAGGGTCTCCAAACGAAAAACAAAGTCTTCTACCGTTAGGGTTGATGGTTGACCTTCGAATTTAAGCCCCCACTTGTTTATCTTAATCGGAGCTTTGAATCCGGAAGTCAACAACGAAGATGCAGACGGAATTTGGTATGCGTAGGGATTTCCAGAGTTAGATTGACCTCTAGCCGGTTCCTGAAAAGAATTATGTACATCGGTGGTATGTTGTGTCCTATTTTGATTTCGCCTGAACGACTCTTGCGGTCTTGTCCGCTGTTGCGGTTCAGGCGGGCGGAAAGCGCTCCGTTTTGGATCAGGCTGAGGGAACTGCTGTTGGGGGGGACGGGGCGGTGGTGGAAAATTGTACGACGGAGTTGGTGCTATCGGTGCTGGGTCTGATGTTTGTGACGTAGGACGCCCTAAGTTCAATTCTTTGAGGAATCCGCTTAGCTGGTGCTGTATCTCTTCCTTCAAAGTATTTGTAACCTCTGTTTGGATTGAGTGCTTATAAGAACTAAACGCGTCTACCATCGCTAGGTTTATGTACGCTTTTAAATCCTCGGGAAGTAGAGCGCTTTCTTTCCTTCTACTTGTCGACGGTTTGGTGGCTAAGCTATCCAATATGTCTCTTGCGCCACCCATATTAAGCATATTCTCACTACAAGGTCTGGAAGCGGGTACCCTACTGGTATTTGGCATGACCGTTTCGTTCAAAGAACCGCAACTTCTACGATGTGGTGTCATAGCTTCCGCTCCTATCCCGCTAAGAGTGCTATAGGAAGGTGCAGATATGGAATCAATGGAGGTATTAGCCTGACTATTCGATACCGGGATACCTGAACTAGCGGGTAGATGGAATGAGGATCGTTTATGACGGTCAGATATGAGAGGAGAATGCATTACCCTCTGTCTCTGGGGTACATCTAGATTTTGACTGGCCGATCTAGTCAGCCTGAAGTTTTCCTCTATTTCCGTATCTCTTACCTTTGTATTGATACGGTCATCTTCCTCTCTACCGGTGGGATTCATTTCTAATCAATTAGGAGAATAGTTATACCATACGAAATGTGACACAATTAAATTACATATACCGAACGGTTCAAACCAAAACTTTTCGATTTTCAACAAAAAAACTATTTCGCAAAAATGTAGCAGATTTATAAAAGATAATAGCAACTACAATTGACAAAAAAAAATGTAACAACAAAAAAAATCTAACTTATTCTAAAGAAGAAAGAATAATTACGCAAAAATGTACTAATTTCTATTTTTAGTTTCGATATAAAACTACCCTAGAAACCTAAGTAACTTCTTTACGCTGTTTCTTATAATATTTTAAGTATATTGTTTTTTTTTTTTTTCAAAAAACAAACTAAAATCTATAAGAAAACTTTTAACAGTAATATTGATAATGAACATAAAAACTAAATTTTATCAAATGTAATAAATAACAATTTGTCTAGACTATCTAACACCAAAAACCAAAAAAAATGTAATAAATAATAATGTTAACCTAACAAAAACACAAAACAAATTTGTAAAGGTTGTCTTTTCCAAAACAAAACTTGTCGTTTTTCGAAAATCTCTCAATAAAATTAGTACTCGGTTGAATTACCAAAGGATTATTGAAAGAATAAAGAAAAATTTGTAAATAGTTAATTATTTTCCTTGTAACTATTAGGTATATAAAAAAAACTACTAAATTGTAAGATCAGAAATATGTACTAATATAATAAAAAAAATCAATTGAAAGAACAAATTTCTTTTATTTTGCGTCTGTAAAGACCAACTTAAGATTGAATTCCTTTATAAGATTTGAGAAGTCTCTCAAAAAAAAACTACTGCTTTCAAAATTTTGTCTGGGTTTTACAATTTTCATTAACATTCGGGGTGCTTCAGGTAGCGCCGTCGGTGGTTGTTTGACGACATGGCATGACTTTACCCATGGCATCTCTGTTAAACAAGACATCGGACGGACAGAACTAATTCCCTTGAAGTGGTGAGGTAGAATCGGAAGTAGAAAAATTGACGAAAGGACAAGATGTTTCCCTCTTCGTTTCCGCAATCCTAGATTGTCTTTGGACATATCTAGAAGACATGAAACGCAGAGGTTAACGTCACATAAAAAATTAGTGAAAACTCCTAAATATATTGGACGGTGCATCGATATTTGACAACTCGTCGAACACGGTCACTGCGTCCAAGTTGAAACATAAACAGACTATACAATTGGGAAGTGAAATTGAAAATTGAAGATAGTATAGTAAAAAAAATTAAGTAGGATAAGGTATAGGGAAAACGAAACCAAAAGACGTTATTTGTTGCTGCTGCAAGTTCCCAAACACTCGTCGCAATACGACTAGGTATGTCAAGGACTTTCCTGTCGCAGACTTACGAATGTTGAAATCCTTGCGGCAACCTCAAAAACGCTTTAACACTCACTAACCGCAGTCGCTACGAACTTTCAAGAAATCGTCGCAATACACCTAAGTATGTCTGAGACTTTCTTGATGCAGACTTACGATTCTTGAAAATTTGTAGCAAGTTTGGTTTAGACTAACACAAAACGTAGACTACAAAAAAAATCTTAGCTAAAAGCCAAGACGTTGGTCGCTATTTTTGTTGCAACTACGTTGAAAAAACGCTTTAGCGACGTTGGGCGCCAATTTTGTTGCCAACTACGTTGAAAAAAAACGCTTTAGCAACGTTGGGCGCCAATTTGTTGCGAGCAAGAGGAGGGGGAAGATTTGGAGAGAGTAGGACAGGACAAAAGGAAAGGATCGGAAAACAGGATAGGAAGTGTTTGGAATGGACGGGAAAGAACGTTAAATTCCGAGGGACGCGGCCTGCTTGCGTAGCGCGGCATTTAGCTCGCCGGAATGGGGGGGGGATCTTGCCCCCGGAACTCAACCTCACTTACAACAAATACACATATCAGGCCAGAAAACGAAAATACTCAAAAAGTGACTGCGGACGGAATATCACCACTTCCAGGGCACTGCGGGTGTCGTTGCAGTGTGGCCTTTACCCTCCCAACCTGGAAATCCGCGGCCATGTTAGGATTTCCCCAAGATTAAAGATTGACCAGGATTCCATCATCCCACCGCAACCATATCCGCTACGTTACCGTCGGCACCCCTGAAAAAAAAATCCTCAAGACCTCATGTTTCGCTCAGACGAAACAGTAATAAACACTTAATGTTCATACAAACGGGCTGGAGATTTTATTTATTAACAAGACGTATAAACAATGGAAATATCAAAAAAAAAACAAATTAAACATATGTAGAGATCAGGCGTCATGAATAGCCAGAATTTAAAATTTAGAAAATAATGCGAAACATTTTCGCTCTCTAGCTCAAAAGAAAAACGGTATATTAACAAAAAACATTAATGACCAATATTCACTCAAAAATTTAAACTAATGTGATTTTGAACAGCTTTCTTTCAGCACTATCAAAAGAAATTGCCGGACTTGGTACTCTTTTTAGTACCCCCTCTAAGAAACTCTAACGCACCGCGAATTCCCTACCTGTAAAGAGCTCCCTTCAGGTATACTAAATTTATCTAAAAACAAGAACGGAATCGCGAGATAGCACCGGGAAAACCACACTTATTCACTTACAAAATCAAAGGTATAAAAAAAGTATTCAATTAGGTAGGTTAAGAATCAAACTCAAACAAAATATTATTTTTAACGCCTGGTTCAGACCCTCTTTAAGGTGGTATAATTGGGGTTTGTTAAAAATGGTATGATTTGAATTTTAATAAAATCGCACTTATTAAAAGATTATTTATAAATAATGGTAGATTAGATATACGGCCTCATTCTTTTTTTTTCTCTGTTTTAATTATTAGTTACAACATGTAATCAGTACCTGTTTCGTTCTTTTTTTTTCTATATATTTTTTTTCATTTTTTTATATTCCTTTTTCCAGAACTCACAGAAAGACCTTGGAGTACTAAGTGGACCTCCGACCCTGAAGGACGACCATCCAGACAATTGACCTATGTTTCGGCTTCAGTGGAGGTTTCCCGAGCGAAGACTTCCGCAATCTCCAACTTTCCAAGAAAAAGGTCGTGGTTCGGGCTTCAGATGAAGTTTCCCGAGTTGAAACAGCACAAACTGGCAAGACTCCACTGGATATCGTGGTTATACCTCTCACGAAAATATCCCCATGCAGGACGATGAGGTGTAAGGTGGTCGGTCGCTGATCTTCCTAGGACCCACTGGTCTTAACCAAATAAGGAGTTAGCGGCCCAGAACTTTCCAAGCAACCTGGGACCGCCAGAAATCAATTGTCAGTACCCGTTAGAGACACCAACATATATACGCCTATGCAAAAATTACCATAATTGTAGTCTATATAAAAAAAGTTTTTCTGATAACTCACCCTATAATGTATTTGACTTTTTTTTCTCATCAATATCGAGTCTCACACTCAGATGTATTAGCAATTTACTATAAATTTAATCAAACAAAAAAAATATAAAATTACATCAACCAAATTCAAGGTTGGTATATACACACCGTGTACTTTTATTTCTAATAAAAGAATTATGTGGCCTAAAGTTAAACTACCGGGATGCCTACCGTCCGAAAACTTTGCTTAACTCTATCTCGAGAATCATACCGGTATGTCATCGGATGATATGAACTTACGGTGTTTGATTTCGCTGTTCCTCCTCTCACTTTGTTCGTATCACCCGATTCCATGTACCCAACAGTGCAAACTTTCTGTTTGTGTCAGAATTCCTGCGTAGTGGTATCCGCTATTCCCCTCTCATTTCACTCGACATCTTGCGTTTCACTCTCATTCAACCTCACCAGTTGTATTTACCATAGCTCTCTAATAGAGGGCGCTAAGATACGTTTTCAAATTTAAGGCCTCGATTCCACTTGGATAATATTACCGACGTCTCCCCATAATATTTTCTGATAAAGAAAAGGTCAGAGTACGTATAAGACGGCATCCGCAACAATTGGTAACTGTAATTCAGGGCGTAAACACTATCCTCTTCTTCATTCCACTTCTCGGATGTTCAAGAATGGCCACTCCGGCATTTATAATACGCACATTGACCTTTCCATGCCGTAACTGTAGCGAGAACCTCTGCCGTCTATATTTGGGGTTATACTCCGCATGGCGTGTTATCTTTGCCCCCAGGAAAGGGTCGTATAGTCTGGTGTTCGGTGGCTGGTTGCACACTGTTTTTCTAGCCTGAGGCTCGCTGGTTTGTATCATCATCGGGAAATTTAATTCCATGGTCACCGGCGGATTATCCATTGTTTGATTCATTGGCATTGGTCTGGTTGGCACGGCGGCGGCGGGGACTTCGTGATCTTTATTGAAGTTACCTTGTAGTGGATTAACCGGAGCCTGTTTGTCCTTAGGTAGTCTCCTATTGCTACTGGCGTTGGGCGTCTTAAATGATGACTTTGCTGATGCTAGTGAAGCGAGAGCGGCTGCCGAGGTGAACGGCATGTTGTGAACTTCCTTGGAAATTGGTGGCGACTGGGAGATAGCGATCGGCATGGGGCTCCGAGTTGTTCCCCGTCTCCGCTTTTGATCGACTTTTCTGGCGGTTGGCTTGTCTCCTTCGCTTCCAGCTTCGTGCATCTTCTTGTGTGGTTGAGCGTTGGTGGTGTCTTCTAGGCTAGGTTCTTTCTTAAAACCCACCCTTCGGGTTTCCTGTATTCCAGCGTGAGGTGTGGCCGGCAAAGTGTCGAGGTATACCACAGACTTTACCTGGGGCTTCATCTTAGCAGGGAGTGATGCTTGTCTTTCCCACGGCTGGCTAATTGGTTTCGTCTTCTTGGTTGGCTCCATTTTATCATCCCGGAGTAAGTCGTTGATCTCATCGTCAATAATTCTTTGCATCGCTGGGTTCCTAGTGTAATACCTTTGTTTAAAAGGTTGGTCGGTTTTCAATTTTATACGATGTACGGCCGCTTTAGTTGTGCTGGGTAAATGTTCGAATTTTGGGAGTTCCGTGTCGAGTAACTTACGCAAGACTTCTTCTTGTTCCCAAGACAATGATTTTCCTCCCAGTGCGCAAATGCGATTGCGGTCGGGGCTAGGCACACCTTTAACCATTGTTATTTCTTTGCCTCGTAAAGTCATTTTGAAGTCAGCGTTTAACAGCACGTCGACACCTAACACCATATCTTCGGTAAGCTCTTCCATATATGTCACTTCCCCATGAACTAATTGTCCACCGATGTACATGGTTAGGAAATAATGCTCTCGACTCTCGACAGGGTTTCCGTTGGCTAAGTGTGTCAAATGTTTCCGGTATCGCATTGGTAATTTATTCCTTCGCAGAACTCGGCGGGTTTTAGCGTTTATAAATGATTTAGTGGCCCCGGTATCTAGCAAGGCTTTTATTGTTTGGCCGCAAATCCTGACAGGGATGAAACACCTTGGGTCTTGCCAAGCTTCTTGTGGCGAATGCTGCCCTAAAATTTGTACTTCACCCACATGCTCTGGGCCGGGCGCTTGTCCCCCTGCGACTTGGTCATCGCATGGCCTGGTTGAAACCGGCGCTGGGTCTGGTGAATTGGGTTGTTCCATTCCCTCAGTGTAAGGAACACTTTCGTTGGTCTGCTCTAGGGTCGTCTGGCTCGGTAAATCAGGTCGGGCATCTAATATGGACGCCCTGTGTGGATGACAGTCACAATCATCTGTCCGACGACCATCCTCCCCACAGTAAGAACAAAACAGTCGAAAAGGCCGATGGCAACTACTCTTTGTATGCCCCCGCTGCTTGCAATTCCAGCAGTGAGTTGCTCGGTCGTACTGACCTGTGGTGCGGTTCAAGTTACTTCGGCCAAGGGTTACTCTGGGTGGTGGCGACCAATGGTTGAATGTTGGTCGATTCGATGTCGAGCTTCTGTTTACTCCAACTGGAGGTCGGGAAGACAACGAGCGCGAGTTGCGGTCTTCCGCCTGTATGTATTCATATTCCTCGGCTAACTTCATTAGCTCGTCCAAGGTCTCGAAGTCTCGTCTCTTAGTATATAAGTGATATTCCGGACGGAGGCTATCGTAAATTCGGTCGACACATTCTGAAAGAGTTAAATGTGGGTGCCGATGTATGAGGTACTGCGTGGCCTGAATGAATTCCTTAGCCTTCTCTCTTGGCCCTTGCTTGCGTCGCATAATTTTATCCTCTAACTTATGTACGAACCGGGCAGGCAGGAAGTGTCTTAAAAAGGCATCTTGAAACGACCGCCATGTTCTAAATTCGGTCTTATTTATCCGGTACCATTCTAAGGCTGTACCTCTGAGAACCTCTGGTAGAGCTATTAGCATATCTTCAGGCTGGATATCGTAACATTCAATTAATTCCTCCACCCGTTCCATAAATTCCAACGCGTTGCCTTTAGAATCGAATCTCAATCCCCACTTTCGCACGGTGTTCATGACCTCAGCATAATGCCTGATGGGGAACCTGGCCAAGATTCGAGAGTCGGGTTGCGGACGGTCAGCGGCGGTACTAACTTCGGTACTGGGCCCCTGGCGTGCTTCTGGAGGCCGACCAATACCCCTACTGGTGCTGGCAGTGGCTGGACGAGGAGGAACCTGGAAAAATATCTCCGTAAAATTCGGTGACTTCGGAATTTTCTTTTCTTCGGTACTGCTGGTATTACTGGGTGGGGCCAAATCCTCAGGGTATTCTCTTGCATTAGTGAAATTTTTAATTTCCTCGCATAAATTCTGGGTGGATTTCCGCTGCCTCGCTTCCTTAATATAAGCGCTGAAACGGGCTCTTAGAACGGATATAGGACCTTCAGTTTCGATACCTAGCTGGCCCATCCGATCTACCAACTCCTGTTTCCTTAGGAGGTAGATGGCTCCTAAGCTAGCGAAAACGTCGAATCCCTCTTCGGTATCGGACATGGTGAACTCTGATATTCTCCTTTTGTTGTGTGAGTGTTTAAGATTTTGTTTTTACGGGTATGGACCTTATAGTCCCTGCTCGGGCGCCAATTTGTGATGTGCTTTTTGTTTCTCAGCCGAGGTTTTGCTCGTCGGATAGCCAGGGTCGTAAATGAAGAAAACACGAAACTTCAAATGAAAGGTCTTAAAACCTTAATATCAAAATCTTTATTAAAAACAACTCATTAATTCACAACTTACAATATTTGGTTTGGATAAATTCTGGTTATGAGGGTATTCTGGTTTAAAGTGGCAGTATTGATACTCCTTCAAATAAAGTGTATTTAACTCTTGGTTAAGTAGTCCTTGGGGGTTGTTCCTGGATCTGGTGCTAGCTCTGGGTATTCTGGTTTCTGGTTAGTTCCTGGTCAATTGCTTCTGGTATCGGCATGGGCTCTTAGCCCCCTGGTGACGGATCGGCAGGTACAATGCCCCTGGTGGCGATCAGCAGGTATAATGCCCCTGGTGGCGGATCAGCAGGTATAATGCCCCTGGTGGCGATCAGCAGGTATAATGGCAGGTAGTTTTTTTCGTTGTGCTTATGAGGGTTTAGGCAGGTAGGTATGTGCTCTTGGCCATTGTACACTGCCTCGGTAGATGGTTCGGGTGCACATATCTGAGGTTGTCGGGCCTAAAGTTTTAAGGGACTCATGCGGAAGTGACCTTTACGGTTGCAGGAGCCCCCGGGTCATGCTCGTCTTTCTCTGGTGCTAGTAGGCGCCAGACGTCTCGACGCCGGCCTGTCCGAGAGGTAGGCCCTCTAGTAGGAGCATCGTGGTCGCTGTGGTTGCCCCCAACATGCGGGGACGTCAAAAATTCCAAGGACTCTGTTCTATGACCCTTGGATGTTAGAGGTGTTAGATGGGCCTCGCCCTTAGCAAAGGGAGATGGATAGGTTAATTGCTCACAGTAGTCTCTGGCTTTCTCAGATGTGCTAAGGCAGGCGATGTTGAATTTCTCCCTTTGCGCGGTCTTGGTTTTATTTTCGTTTGACAGTCGGGCGCTGAACTTTGTCACAACAAGAAAGTGGTCAGAGTCCAGGTTTGCACCTCAGAAGGTTCGCACGTCCAAGATGTTCGATGCGTTCCTTACGCCAATTAGCACGTGGTCGATTTGGTTGGCTGTTCGACCATCTGGAGATCGCCAGGTTGCTGTGTGTATTCTTCGCCTGTGGATACTAGTGCTACTTATCACTGTATTTCGAGCTGCAGCAAAGTCGATTAGTCGGAAGCCGTTATCTGTTGTCGTTTCGTGGAGGCTGTGCCTTCCAACTAATCCGCCAAAAATATTTTCCTTCCCAACTTTAGCATTGAAGTTTCCGAGCACGACTTTGACATCGTACTCCGAACAGGCTCCGTAGGGTCCGTCCAAGAGGTTATAAGACTCCTTCTTGTAAGACTCCTCAGCTTCATCGGTAGGGGTGTGTGCATACAGTAGGTTGATGTTTTGAAACGTAATTTTGATGCGAATCACAGCCAGGCGATCGCTAATCGGCTTAAAATCGATTACTTTCGACCTGAGCCGATTTCCCACTACGAATCCGCATCCTAACATGTGCATTCCTTGATGACATCTGTAATAAATGTCGCAATATTTTTTTTTTGTTATTAGTACAAAGAGGGGTAAATCTATCGAAAAATCTAGATTTTCAAAAATGATCTAGATTCAAAAATAGATCAATTTATTGGCCAATGGAACACAAAAAGGGGGAAATCGGAGTTTTGACAGATATAGAAGTAAGATAAATTTTATTATGTTACCAATAGAAAACCACATTAGAACTTTTTTTCAATCAGAGCTAGCTGCGAGCTATAGCTCAGTGCAAAATATATGAGCAGATGGCATAAGATAAAATAATATGTAACATGCTCTTAATTCATCATTTCGTTTTGTCAAAAAATTAATAACTGTTTTTCTTTTTTAAATGTCTTTCTCTGGTTTATTTTAAAGCGTGAAGCTGATGATGGCATGTAAATCATGCCGAAATGAATTTTGTAAGATTTGTAAGGTCTAATGAATAAAATATTTGACAATTGTTTCGTTACAAAAAATTCGTTTCTTTTATTTATTTAAACACTACTTAAAAAAAAAAGTTTTATAGTTAATAAATAACTGAACATTAAGCAAAAACAATACAAAAAAGATTGAATGAATTTTTTTTGAGTAATATGACAGAGACAGAAAGGGAAAACACAATCAAATGGAGATTGAAGTCGGTTGTTCTTCCTCTGTAGATAATAAATATTTATTTTTTCCCTTCATTAATGAACGGATTTTTTTTCTTAAAATTGTTTGAGCAGTTTTTGAGAAAAATAAGATTTACTTCTTTGGCCGAAAAATGTATGGCATGTACCGTTATTTTTTATCTGGAAAAAATGACAAAAACGTGTGGGCATATTAGCGAAAAGAGAATATGTACCAAGTTTGAAGCAAATCCATATAACCGGTTAGGCTGTAGACTCGAGGACAGACCGACAGACAGACGGAATTAATGGACCCATTTTTTTGTGTTCACTATGATCATAATGTCATGTTTGATTCTTAGAATTTATATTTTACGAATGCATAACTTGCCTTAAATACATAGTACGCAAGCAATAGTAATATTCATTTTTAAAAAACATATTTTTTTGTGATAAATTTTGATTTGAAATATTTTTTTTTTACTGAAACAAGATATAAAATAACAGGTTTCTGGCTTCAGAAAACCTATAATTTTTCTATTGTAAGTGTTGCCGTTGTGTTTAGTATCTTTTTTTTTCATTTTAAGCATTTTTTTAGAAAATTGGCCCCCCCGCCTAAACAGGAAGAGAAAGACCCCCTACACCGTATTGCAAAATACTTGCAACTAGCCACTCTACAAGAATCCCTTTTAATATTTGGCGCCTGAGTTATCTTGCTCTCCCCAAATTGTCGGATAATATTTTAATGGTCACATAGGTATGTAGGTATCTACCTATTCTATTTATTGGATAACTCTAAAATATTTTGTATGATACATCATAAGTCTTACTTTTCAAAATATTAAAAACAAAAGAAAAGGAGCACTTAGGTATTTCATTTCTGAAACCTAGAAATTGGCTCCGATGTTTACAATTGTTTTAATGTAGAAAATTAAATTGAGAAAAAGTTTGTAATTCAAAACTTGCTCTCAACTGAAAAATGTATTAAATTTCAAATACATATCTTAACACAGTTATAAATAAAATATTTTGTAGGCACTTAATACCTATGTTGGTATTATTTTTAAAATTATTTATTTATTTGTCAAAGTAACAATGCGAACTAACTATACCTACCTAAATGGTTTTCAGTTCTTGTGCGTGTTTTGTGAAACAATTTATGAAGATTTTTCTACATTTAACTCTTGCGATTGAAAACAAAAACAAGCAAATAAATAAATAAGACGCATTCATATTTTTTCTACACACTTTGACTTATCTCTCAATCTAACAAGCAAAAAAAAAATTTAGAGAAAAAAAATAATAGGACCCCAGTCACTAAAGTAAACTATGTATTTAAACAAAGAGATATATATAAGAATAAAAATTAGTTGCCATGGTTTTGTAAAAAGGTGAAATATGTGACATTTTGAGGGTTATCCTTTACCAAAGCTTTCAATTTAAAAAAAATTATTCAAAATTGAAGGATCTACACTTGTTTTCATACGTCTGAAAACGGTAAATAACCTCAGAATGAAAAATATTTTTTTGCATGAATAAAAATTAAAAAAAAAATTAAAGATAACCTCGCTCTTTATTTGTCCACTCTTATTTACAAATAAAAATAAAAGAAATAAAAAGTTGCGTGGTTTAGAAAATTCACTCTCCCAATGAAAGTCAGTCTAGTTTTACTAAAATTTACTCGGTATTTTTATTTTCAAGGCCAACAAATAAAATCAAATAAAATTTTAAAAAATTTCATGTTTTAGCTGTATTCATTACCTAAATAATTAATTTTATATCAATTAATTATCCTTTGAACTAACCGTAGAATTTATCTAAGAATTTGTAAGCGTCTGCCCATTATTTGCATAGGCAACCCAGCCTTAACCGAACTGATTTACAATTCAACCCTTGACTTCGGTATCTGATATATAATTGATACTTAATAATAATCTTATTCTTATCACATTGTCTTGTTTTGGGAGAATATGATGTCATCTGTCTGGATCTGGCGTATTGTTTATGAAATATGATACCCCTAAATCTCATAAAATGCAGCGGATGTACTTAGTAGGCTATTTGTATGGCAGGTACCGTTAATAACAAAATTTGTAAAAAACAAAATGTTAGACCAATATGTAGACTACATCTTAAGTAGTGCACACACTTTTTTTATCAAAATCTTTAGAGCCGTTTTCGAGATAATTAAGATGGTAGAAAAAATTGAATGGCAAGTACCGTTATTTTTGGGGCTAAAAGAACGATTCAAAAATGTATTTGATACAATCACAAAAACGGGGCCAAAAACTTTGTTGTTCTTTGACCGATTTCGATGAAATTTAAATGTGTTCCAGATTTTATAATTCTACGTCAGCTAGAACATATTTAAATTTCATCGAAATAGCTCAAAGAACATCAAAGTTGACATATTTCTGACCATACTGTTTTGAAACAATTTTTTTGATAATTCTGCCTCAGCTAGAACATATTTAAATTTCATCGAAATGCGTCAGAGAACAACGAAGTTGCCACTTTTTGTCAGAACAAAAAAACTTTACTGAAACAAGATGTAAAATAACAAGTCTCTGCCTTCAGAAAACTTATAATTTTTCTATTGTAAGTTTTGTCGTTGTGTTTAGTATCTTTTTTTCATGTTAAGTAATTTTTTTTTAGAAAATTGCCCCTGCCGCCTAAACAGGAAGAGAAAGACCCTCTCCCCCTTGTTGCAAAATACTTGCAACTAGCCGCTCTACAAGAATCCCTTTTTATTTTTGGCGCCTGAATTATCTTGCTCTCCCCAATTTGTCGGATAATATTTTAATAGTCACATAGGTATCTAGGTTGGGCGTTGTAGGACGCGGGAAGTCCCTGATTGGCGTCAACATGGCGACGTCCAGTGATACAACGAATACTACACGTCAATTGTGCTTATTTTACCTCCAAGTGGTAACCATCGGATACTGGTCTCGTTCATCCGAACTTGACTTGCTAAACTAATAAGCGCGAGTGTTGAGCAAAAGACAAAAATAGCAACACTATAATCTTTTGTCCGAAATGACTGGTTGTATAACTGGGCTGAAGCCTATCAGAAGGATGGTGTGCGGCGGATGAATTCCCCACAGAGAATCAACGGTGCCATCAACAGCACTGAGGACAGAAACCAAGAGGATTGTTCCCACTAAGGCACTTTTCCCTCTACAAGACGACAGCGGAAGAATTCCCCAGATGGAAACAATGGTGGCGTCTACAGTTCCAGTGAGGCTGAACTACTTAGTGAACACCTAATATGGGCTACTACGACATATTCGGAGCTCAGGCCTATAAAGAGCGGTGAATCCGGCTCCCTGCCCTTGGAGTTAAATTGTGAGGGTCTGGTCCTCCAGGTTGCGGGTCGTGCCGTTGGGGTGACTTCTCGGCCACGTAAAGCAACTTTTAGTTTCAAAGCAACAACAAGCCTCGGATACGGACGGATTTACTGTTGACGAACCCTGCGAACGAAATAAGGACAACGAACTTCGGATTTGCACGTGGAATGTTCTGTCTCTTTATAGACCACGTGCAGCCGAACATTTAGCCAAGGCCCTAGGCTGCTACAAAGCAGACATCACCGCCATCCAAGAAGTGCAATGGGATGGGCCGGCCAAACGAAAATTGAAATACTGTGATATCTACTATGGTGACTGCTATCGACCACAAGGGTAACGTCCTTTTGGATGTAGATTCGTCGTTAGAGTCAGACTTCGACAAGAAGTCTTGAGTTTCAACTGTGTGAACGAGCGCCTAACGACTATTCGCATCAAGGCTGAATTCGCCAACATCAGCCTCGTATGCGCGCATGCCCCCACAGAGGGGAAAGATGACGACACCAAGGACGAGTTCTACGAGCTCCTGGGCAAGACGTATGAGCAATGCCCTAGTTATGACATTAAAATTGTCTTAGGCGATTTTAATGCCAAAGTGGGAAGAGAAAACGTCTTTGGTGGCACAATCGGAAAATATAGCCTGCACGACACCACCTCCGATAACGGACTCAGGCTAATCGACTTTGCTGCGCGGCGAAACGTTGTGGTAGCCAGGAACAGTTCCCGCATCTCGATATACACAAAGGGACATGGCGAATTCCTGGTCAATCAACCGCCAACCAGATTGACCACTACCTCGATGTAGCCAAGGTAATGCTAAGGATATCCAGACCAAAGGCAAAACGGAAAAATACTGTGAGAAAATTTGACGTCGGACGACTACAGTCGCAGGAAATCACAAGGTCCTTTTCCGGTCAAGTCTCTCACGCCCTCTTAAATCGTCCTTTGCCGCCAACTGCAAGTATCGAAGACCAGTGGAAGAGTTGCCAGGAAGCAATCAGAGATACCGCCTCTAACGTGCTTGACCTCGCACGACCACCACAGCGAAACCCCTGGTTCGATGAAGAATGCCGGCAACTACACACAGCCAAACAACAGGCATACAAAGCGGCGCTGCATTGAAGGACTACAGCTGCTCGCTCTACGAGCAGAAGAGGAGAGAGGAACACAAGCTTCTAAGAAGGAAAAAGAAAGAGCATGAGAAGCGCGCGATCGAGGAAATAGAGGGATGCCATTGCAGGAATGAAATTCAGAAGTTTTACCAAAAAGTAAAAAGAACCTCCCAGGCGTACAAGTCCCGAACCGAAACCTGCAAGGATGATCAGGGGAACATCGTGGTAGAATCGCAGTCGGTGCTGAAGATATGGAAAAATTATTTCTGCAAATTGTTTAACGGCGATGACGAACCGAATCCCACTATTGTGCAGACTGTACCATTCAACCTGGACGACGTAGGCCTACAATACCGTCCACCCTATCTCGACGAAGTAAAGGTAGCTATATCTAAACTTAAGTCCAACAAAGCTGCTGGAGCTGATAGCCTTGCGGCAGAGTTGTGCGGCTGGCGATGAACTGCTAAGGAGTATGCGCCAGCTCATCTGCAAAATATAGTCGGAGGAAAGCATGCCCGATGAATGGAACCTCAGCATTGTTTGCCCGATCCTCAAAAAAGGCGATCATCTGGCCTGCACCAAATACAGAGGCATCAGTCTTCTTAATACCGCCTACAAGTTCTTCTCTGCCGTACTTTGTGAGCGCCTAAAGCCTTTCGTCAACAACCTGATAGGTCCCTATCAGTGTGGCTTTAGACCAGGGAAGTCCACTATCGACCAAATATCCTCACTACGGCAGATATTGGAAAAAACCCAGGATTTTCAAATCGATACTCACCACCTTTTTATCGATTTCAAGGCCGCGTATGACAGCATCTACAGAGGCGAGCTATATAGAGCCATGTCTAGTTCTGGCATCCCTACCAAACTCGTTCGTTTGTGCAGGATGACGATGGCGAATGCACGCTGCTCCATCAGGATCGGCAAAGACCTCACAGACACCTTTGATGTCAAAAAAGGTTTTAGGCAAGGCGACGTGCTGTCATGCGACTTCTTTAACATCATTCTTGAAAGAATAGTGCAAAACTCTCACGTCAACACTAGAGGCACAATCTTTCAAAAGTTCGTCCAATTACTCGCTTACGCTGACGACATTGACATAATCGGACGAACAAAGCGTGATGTCAGTAGTACTTTCGTGAGTATAAAGATGGGTTTAACAGTGAACGGAAGCAAAATAAAATATATGCTGTCAACAAGAAAGGACACCCAGCACCGGCGTCTCGGACAGAACGTCACTATAGACAGCTATAATTTTAAAGTGGTCAGAGACTTTGTATACTTAGGATCCGCTATAAGCCCAGCCAATGATACCAGTGCTGAGATCAAACGCAGAATTACTATTGCAAATCGCTGTTTCTTTGGGCTAAGAGGGCAATTGAGAAGCAAAGCCCTCTGTGGAGCAACTAAACTGTCCTGATGTATGGTGCAGAGACATGGACAATGTTAACGGTGGATGAGAACTCGTTACGTTGTTTTGAGAGGAAAATTCTCCGTGTGATTTTTGGTCCCGCCTGCATAGATGGGGAATGGAGGAGAGGATACAACAACGAACTATACCGGCTGTACAGCGATAACGACCTAGTCACAAAATTGAAAAGCCAACGACTGAGATGGCTGGGTCACCTAATGCGAATGGACACCAATGCTCCCTGGTCCACCCCGGACTGTAGCGTGCGCCACCTTAAGTAAGTAGGTATGTAGGTATCTACCTATTTTATTTATTGGATAAATCTAAAATACTTATTTTGATACGTCAAAAGAATTACTTTCAAAGTAACAATGGCAACTACCTATACCTACCTAAATGTTTTTCAGTTCCTGTGCGTTTTTTGTGAAACAATTTATGCTGATTTTTCTACATTTTACTCTTGTGATAGAAAGCAGAAACAAACAAATAAATAAATAAGATGCATTCATATTATTTCTACACACATTGACTTATATCTCACTCTAACCCTTCTTCTACTGCACGTTCCACAACAGAAAACAAAATTGATCCATTTTGTCCCCCTTACTGAAATGTGGACCTACAAACATTAACATTAGCTATCGTAAGAAAAAACAACACACAATCTATTGAAAATAATTAATTTCGCAAAAGAAGCAGAAAAACTTCAACAAAAGTATATAGGCATGTACATACATACGCATGAATTACCCAATATTCAACCACATAACGATCCCACCATACAAAGTGACCCCGAACTTCCATCAAGGAGGACGCGTTGACAAATAAATGGGCAAACATACATAGCTACTCTCCTTATTTATATGACTTCTTTGTTTGCCTCCTTCTAAACAAAGATCACAAGAAACAAGAAAATGAAAAAAACAATACCTAGGAGTGATGGTACGCAAAAAATTCAAGAACACTAAATATATGAAAGCGAATTTGCGATATCTACACATATATTTACCCTTTTTATACCTACAATGTGCAACCACAAAATTTGCCGAAAGTTGAACCAAAAAACAAATTCTGCTCTATACGATTGACTACGTGACACTAAAATCACGATTCCATGACCTTGCATCATTATATACCTACCTACTAGCAACAAAAATTATTTCTAAGAAGTTTTTTTTTATATTTTCTGTTATTGTATACGCAAGCCCACAAAAAGAATACAAAAATACATGATCCAAGACACAAACAACAACAAAAAATTAACTCTGAGAGAGGATGAGCGGCCGAAAATCTCTTACAAAGAATACTTTTCCTAACCGCGCGCCGCTTATGTTGAATTGGAATTCTTGGGAACTACAAGCTTCTTTGTGTGCGTTGGCAAATAAATTTGCTGTTAAAAAACACGAAAACGACCTTTTTTCTGAATTAAAAAAAACAACAACAAACAAAAATAAAAAAAATAAATAAATATTTAATAGGCTTCTCCGCTATGAAAAAGCGAGTGCTAATTTGGTTATTTGGAACTAATTTTTCAAGAAATAAAAAAAAATTTTAAAAATAAAAAAAGAAATAAAATAATAGGACACAAGGCACTAAATTAAACTATATATTTAAACAAAAATTATATATAAGAATAAAAACTAGTTGACAGGGTTTTGTAAAAAGGTGAAATATGTGACACTTTGAGGGTTTTCCTTTACCAAAGTTTTTAATTTAAAAAAAAATTGATCGTTCTTTTGCAAGAACACACTTTTTTAATCAAAATCTTTAGAGCCGTTTTCGAGATAATTAAGATGCTGAAAAAATTTGTAAGACAGGTAACATTATTTTTGTTGATATATGGTCTGGCATGCCTTTCCACCAGCAACTCAACATAATGAACGACCTCTAGCGTCATTGTCGAACTTTATGTTGACGGACAAAATGATCACATTATTTCCGGCTGCAAAGTATCCTTTTTATGCTGCAACCGCCATACTATCAACATAACTTATAGTAATATTTAAGCCAATATATTCGATAGCCATTTATCAACTATTAATAAATAATATAGTAATTCTATTTTGTCACCTAATTGATTTCTTTTATTTCACAATAAAATGCATAAGTTTCAACAGGTTATGGGCCCAGGAATCAATAATGGAGGAAGACAAGTATAAAGTGCCTTTGTTCGACGGAACCAGTTTGATCAATTTTAGTTTTAGGCTAGACGTTGATCTTGAAGAACGCGGCTAATCAGATTATATCAATTAAATCTTGGAAAGTTTTTGAGTCATACAGATAAAGCTGATGTTGCCGGAAAAACAAAAATGCAGGAGAAGCGTTGCAAAGCTCTTATTGTGCACTGAATTACAGATACTCAACTAGTATACATTAAAGCAAAACCCGTGCTAAGGATGAATTCGATTGTCTAAAAGCAGTGTTTGAGCGGAAAAGCATCGCGTCACAGTTGTCTCTTCGAAAGAAACTTCTTACTGTGAATTGTTCTGAGTCTGCCAACATGCAGTACCTCTTGCTCATGTTTGACAAAACGGTGAGGGAACTAAAATCCGTAGGTGCCAAGCTAGAAAGTACACACATCGTATGTCATATTCCTCTATCTCTCCCCAAGTCTTACGAATCCCTCGTCACAGCTCTTGAAACAGTGGATCAAGACAAACTTACTTTGGAATTTGTCAAAGAGAAATATATATAATGGAAGCAGTGCGGAGCATACAAATATTGCTATGAATGCAAAATCGTCTTTTAAATTCAAGTGCTCCAATTGCTGTAAACTCTGTCATAAGAGAAGTGAGTGTAAGGCAAAATGGAAAAATTCCCTAAAAAAACCTGACAATTCACAATCACACTCTAGCGCAAACGTAACACTATCAACATAACTTATAGTAATATTTAAGCCAATATATTCGATAGCCATTTATCAACTATTAATAAATAATATAGTAATTCTATTTTGTCACCTAATTGATTTCTTTTATTTCACAATAAAATGCATAAGTTTCAACAGGTTATGGGCCCAGGAATCAATAATGGAGGAAGACAAGTATAAAGTGCCTTTGTTCGACGGAACCAGTTTGATCAATTTTAGTTTTAGGCTAGACGTTGATCTTGAAGAACGCGGCTAATCAGATTATATCAATTAAATCTTGGAAAGTTTTTGAGTCATACAGATAAAGCTGATATTGCCGGAAAAACAAAAATGTAGGAGAAGCGTTGCAAAGCTCTTATTGTGCACTGAATTGCAGATACTCAACTAGTATACATTAAAGCAAAACCCGTGCTAAGGATGAATTCGATTGTCTGAAAGCAGTGTTTGAGCGGAAAAGCATCGCCTCACAGTTGTCTCTTCGAAAGAAACTTCTTACTGTGAATTGTTCTGAGTCTGCCAACATGCAGTACCACTTGCTCATGTTTGACAAAACGGCGAGGGAACTAAAATCCGTAGGTGCCAAGCTAGAAAGTACACACATCGTATGTCATCTTCCTCTATCTCTCCCCAAGTCTTACGAATCCCTCGTCACAGCTCTTGAAACAGTGGATCAAGACAAACTTACTTTGGAATTTGCCAAAGAGAAATATATATAATGGAAGCAGTGCGGAGCATACAAATATTGCTATGAATGCAAAATCGTCTTTTAAATTCAAGTGCTCCAATTGCGGTAAACTCTGTCATAAGAGAAGTGAGTGTAAGGCAAAATGGAAAAATTCCCTAAAAAAACCTGACAATTCACAATCACACTCTAGCGCAAACGTAACACAAAATTCGGAAAGGAATCTAAAAATAAAATAAATTTCTTCATAGATTCTGGTGCAACGGATTACACGGTGAATAATGAAATCAATTAAATTGATGAAATGGTTCTCGATAATCCAATTAAAATTGCCGTTGCAAAAATGGAATCAATTTATTTGCCACAAAAATTGGAAAAATAAAAGCAAAACCATTGTGAATGGGGCAGAATGCTCTTTTATGTGAAAGATCTGTCAAGTAATCTTTTATCTATAAGAAAACGAGAGGAAAAGGGCATTTAAAATAATCCTCAACAATAAAACGGTAAAAGTTTACGAAAAAGATGAAATGGTTCTGTAAGGAAAGTCAAATGGAAAATTGTATGAAGTCAGCATGTTGTGTGTTAGCCAAGAAATCCACATATAACCTATGCAGGAATTTGCAATCGCATCGATCATCTGGAGTTATGCCATAATCGCCTGGGGCACCTCAACAGTCAGGATGTAATTATACTTTCCAAAAATAATATGGTAAGCGGTGTACAAATAAAAAGGAATTCGTTCTTCTGTGAACCTTGTACTTTTGGGAAGCAGTGTCGAAAGCCATTCCAAATTGTGAGGCAAAGCATGTCAAAACGAGTGATGGAGCTGATTCATAGTGATTCTATGGGACCAATAGCACCCAAATCACACAACGGAATGAGATACGTCGTGACATTCATGGACGATTTCTCACATTTTGCGTGGCCTACTTAATTAAAAGCAAAGCCGAAGTTCTGGAAAGGCTAAGAGAGTACCATGCTTTATGAACTGCTTAATTTGAGCGAAAAATAAATAAATAAACAATTTTGTACTTCACTTTGAATCCGTCTAGAATATACCTCACAGTATTGTCCGGAGCAAAATGGGGTTACTGAAAGATTCAACTGAGTAGTAATGGAAAAAGGAAGGACGATGCTGACCGAACCAAACTGGAAAAATCTTTCTGAGGAGAAGCAGTTTTATGCTCAGTTTATTTAGCAAATCGGAGCTCAACCGCTGCCCTTAACAATACGCATCATTCCAATCGTACTCCAGCAGAGATGTGGTACAACAAGCGACCAGCTCTTTCAAATTGGATATTCTTCGGATGCACTGCTTATGCACATGTTCCCCAGCAATATAGGATCAAATTGGATGCAAAATCACAAAAATGTGTGATGATTGGATACGCACCGAGTGGATATCGGCTCTGGAATCCAATAACCAAGAAGATTGTCACGGCAAGGGATGTCATCTCTCATGAAGTACGTGAGGAGCCAGAATGTGTTGCAGGTAGAATACATGAAAACAACGATGCAGACACCAACGGAGAGGAAAGCATTAAAGGGGAAACCGAAGTGAAAAATAATGAAATCAAAGTGTTGAAGCTGAAAGTGAATCTGAAGATAGTTTTTAGGAATGTTCAGAACGGCAACTACTTCACTCACCGGATGAAAACCTTGAAGAATCAGTTCATGATCGAACACTTACACCAGTTGCGAAGCGCCCCGGCGATCCCTGAAGACACCAACCCGATTGCAGGATTACGACAGCGTACATGGCCTATGCTTTAAATGCTGAAGCTTATGTAAACAGTTTCTCAACAAGCATAGGTGAAGCGAAAATCTCGGAAGATTCAAATGAATGGACAGCTGCGATTCAGGAGGAGATAGATTCACTTTGGAAAAGCAACACATGGACGATCGTAGAGTTGCCAGAAGGTCGAAAAACCATCGGATGCAAGTGGGTATTCAAAACTAAAAGGGATGAGAACGGAAAAGTGCTATAACATAAAGCGAGATAAGATTCACAAGAATTCGCACAGACCAAAAACTTCGATTACAACGAAGCATATGCTCCTGTGGCTAAGTTGGCCAATTAATTAAGAATTGTACTAGATGTAGTTAAACACTTGAACCTTCATCAAATGGATGTTTAGTGAGCATTTCTCAACGGCGAATTACGTGAAGAGGTCTACATGAAGCAGCCAGATAGATTCGTTCAAGGCAATTTTGTGTGCAAACTAAATTAATCTCTCTATGGTTTGAATCGGGCGTCCAAAGTGTGGAACGGGGGGCTTCACGATTTTCTCACTTCCCTTGGTTTTCAACGAACACAAGCTGATTATTTTTTTTATTCATTTAAAGCATATGGGGTTATGATTTTGCTGCTCGTATACGTTGATGACCTCATAATAGCTGCAAAGGAAATAGAAAAGATCCAGTACGTCAAACAACAGTTGTGTAAAGAGTTCGAGATTCCTGGGATTAAAGATTAATCGCGATATCTAGTGACCAAGTTTGGAATGGAAAACGGAACGATCGCACCTACACCTATGGAGGCAAACCTGAACTTGTGGAAAAATACAGGATTTTTGTTTGATGTTTGAAATGTTATCATGTATACCAGATCTGAGTTCATCACTTAATTTCTTCAGCCAGTTCCAAAGTAACGCATCAGATGAATACTGGACCTATCTGAAACGAAGCGTGAGGCACATAAAGGGAACGATTGACTTGGGGAAATGACATCAAAGACAGGAAGTCCATATCCGGATACGACTGGAAGGTTTTTGGATGCACAGTCTCTTGGGCGACAAGGAAACAAAAATCCGTAGTTCTGTCATCTACTGAGGCGGAATATGTTGCACTTAGCAATACAACGTGTGAGGCATTATGGATTCAACAAATTCTTCATGTAGAGTAAGAGCCCAGGGCCGGCAGACATTTTTTTCTGTGAATAGATACCAAAATAGATAAGAACGAATGGACATTTTGAATTTTCAAAGCTGTTAAAACTGCATATCTCCGAAAAGCCCCAGCTTTGAAAATTCAGAATGCCCATTCGTTCTTACCTACTTTGGTAATTATTCACAGAAAAAAAATCAGCTATGTTAAAATAACGGCCATTGGATCTTGGTCTATAATCTATTTTAATTAAAACTAACGACACGAATACATTTTTGAAGGGACGATATAATTAATACATTTGTTTTACATATTTAAAATATATTCTATTTAGAATTAATAAGAAAAAAGTATTGGTGATAAAATTTAATGAAATAAATGCATTTGTATTTCTTTGATGGGTGCATTTACCTTTCAATTTTTTCTTGCGTTCATCATTTGAATTTGATCTCCGTGTTCCTTGAATTGGTATATAAGGTAATACAGGGCGGGAATTTGGTTCTAAAAATAATAAATCGCTTAAGGTTATTAATAAGAGCTATCATTTTGTGATATACCGTAAGAGCCTGATATTGAGTTATTCAATCGAAGAGATTCATGCGATTCGGTTTGTATATCGAATAAGAAATACTGTCCTGGTCTTATACGTCCTTTAGTTGCCGCACTCACAGTAAATTGGTTAATTGAAGGCAAACTATTAGGTACACAGTTGTCAAAAGGCAAAGTGTAGATGTCATCATCGTTGCTGTTATCGGCATTTTCTTAAGGATGTGTGTTATTTGTTCTGGATCTTTCATCCTGCATTCGTTGGTGTGAAATCAAATCTTTTGGATTGGAATAAGCATATAGATCTATTTGGTCTCTTTCTTCGAGCTTAGAGCTTAATGGTAACTCTGAAAATTTTTGTGGCAGTGGTAATAGAGGACCATTATGAATATCGAGACGTTCCTTTTGATATTGGTGTTTTTTTAGGCGTGCCTTTTCTCTTGCCCTTTTAGCTTTGCCTTTTTCCTATTGTAAGAAATATACTTGTTTATACATATTTAATATAGTGATATATATACATATATATATGTGCATATATATTTGTATAAAAACAATAGGATGGCCCTTATTTTCGACTTTTGAATTATTATCGAGGCATATTCTCATTTGATTATTTACCTCTAAATATGAAATAGGTTTGTTTTAAGATTTAGAGGTCCCTATTAGCTGTCAATATAAATTTAAAAAAGCGTTGAAGGACAGCTTAAATTATTGTTTCTTTAATGTTTCATTTAGGTGTTATATCACATTTTACCTTCAAGTGAATCTCGCATAGACAATCGCTTCTTATTCCCTTCTCATCTCGACCCCATTTCTGTACTGACGAATCGAGATTTAGCCCGCCCGCTTTAGTTCTAATAAGACACTAACGAGGGTGTACTTGTTTTATTTGTAAAAGTCTAAGTAACGTGTAAAAGAGTATAGGAAAAAGTAACCTAATACTAACAAGTCAGTCATATAGTACCTTAAACATAAATGATTCAGATATCGACATAATATTTTAATTCATAACAAGAACAATAATTTTGTAATATTTTGTATGTCCAAACTGTATAAAAGAATCTACCAAATACAGATTTTGAGTTTTTATTTAAAATTCAAAACTTGGTAGTGACCTCTAAATGCCAGTTAAAAAATTCAAAAAAAATACTGAAATACTTTATGTATTCACTTTGGAACTCGTGGAGTTGCCAGAAGGTCGAAAAACACTCGCATGCAAGTGGATATTCAAAATTAAAAGGGATGAGAACGGAAAAGTGCTACAGCATACAGCGAGATTAGTTGCAAAAGGATTCGCGCAGACCAACAGCTTCGATTACAACGAAACATATGCTCCTGTGACTAAGTTGGCCACATTAAGAATTGTACTTGCTGTAGTTAACCACTTCAACCTTTATCAAATGGATGTTAAGTCAGCATTTCTCAACGGCAAATTACGTGAAGAGGTCTATATGAACTAGCCCGATAGATTCGTTCAAGGCAATTTTGTCTGGAAACTAAATAAATCTCTCTATGGTTTAAAGCGGGCGTCCAAAGTGTGGAACGAGGGGCTTCACTATTTTCTCACTTCCCTTGGTTTTCAACGAGCACAAGCTGATTACTGTTTTTATTCATTTAAAGCCTATGGGGTTATGATTTTGCTGCTCATATACGTTGATGACCTCATAATAGCTGCAAACGAAATACAAAAGATCAAGTACGTCAAACAACAGTTGTATAAAGAGTTCGAGATAAAGGATATGGGTGAACTAAAGAACTTTCTGGGATTTAAGATTGATCGCGATATCTAGTGACCAAGTTTGGAATAGAAAACGGAAAGATCGCAGCTACACCTATGGAGGCAAACCTGAAGTTATGGAAAAATACAGGATTTGAAGCAAAAAAACCATATCGAGAGCTAATAGGCTGTTTGATGTTTGGGATATTATCATGTAGACCAGAACATAGTTCATCACTTAATTTCTTCACCCAGTTCCAAAGTAACGCATCAGATGAACACTGGACCTATCTGAAACGAATCGTGAGATACATAAAGAGAACGATTGACTTGGGAAAATGACATCAATGACAGCAAGTCCATATCCAGATACGTCTTGAAGGTTTTTGGATGCACAGTCTATTGGGCGACAAGGAAACCAAAATCCGTAGCTCTGTCATCCACTGAGGCGGAATATGTTGCACTTAGCAATACAACGTGTGAGGTATTATGGATTCAACAAATTCTTTGTGACCTTGGAATCAAAAACATCACATCGTCAACTATATTTGAAGATAACCAGGCTTATATTGGTATAGCTGAGAAGCCAAGAGAACACAAGCGAACGAAGCACATCACGTCAAGCTTAACTTCGTTAGACATGTAATTCAGGAACACAAAATTAATGTTCTTTAAATTCCTTCAGAAGACCAACAAGCTGATATACTACTTTGTTAGTACCACCGAGGCAGCAGTTTATCAAACTAAGAGACTTGTCGAGTTATGTCGAGTTGAGGAGGTGTGTTGATATGTGGTCTGGCAACGCCTTACAACAGCAACTCATCATAATGAACGACCACTAGCGTCATTGTTCAACTTTACATTGACGGACAAAACGATCACACTATTTCCGGTATCTTTTTTTTTTGCTGCAACCGCCATACTATCACCATCACTTAAAGTTATATTTAAGCCAATATATTCGATAGCCATTTATAAATTAATAAATAATATATTAATACTATTTTGTCACCTAATTGATTTCTTTTATTTTACAATAAAATACATAAGTTTCAACAATTTTTGGAGTTAAAAAGATTTAAAAATCTAATTTATACAATCGCTTAAAGCACTTATGTAAGTACCAAGTCTGAAGAAAATAGATTCAGCCGATTAGGGTGTAGATCGATGTACAGGCAGACGGACTGAATTGCAAGACCAACTTTTTTCATCTTCGCTATCATCGTAATGTCAAGTTTGATCAAAATCTCGAGTTCGATTTTTTTAGGAATGCAAAACTTTACATATAGTATATACAATTATGTACGAGTATATCACAAGAAAAAAATAAAATTTATGTAAATCCAATTTGACTACTAATATAGTAAGAGCCCAGGGCCGGCAGACATAAGTCATTTTATCATAGCTGATTTTTTTTCTGCGAATTTTCAAAGCTGGTAAAACTGCATATCTCCGAAAAGCCCCAGCTTTGAAAATTCGGAATGTCCATTCGTTCTTACCTACTTTGGTATCTATTCACAGAAAAAAATCAGCTATGTTAAAATGACAGTCATTTGATCTTGGTCTATAATCTATTTTAATTAAAACTAACGACACGAATACATTTTGAAGGGACGATATAATTAATACATTTGTTTACATATTTAAAATATATTCTATTTAGAATTAATAAGAAAAAAGTATTGGAGATACAATTTAATGAAATAAATGCATTTGTATTTCATTGATGGGTGAATTTATCTTTCGATTTCTTCTTGCGTTCATCATTTGAATTTGATCTCCGTGTTCCTTGAATTGGCATATAAGTTAATACAGGGCCGGAATTTGGTTCTAAAAATTATAAATCGCTTAAATAAGGTTATCAATAAAAGCTATCATTTTGTGATATACCGTAAAAGCCTGATATTGAGTTATTCAATCGAAGAGATTCATGCGATTCGGTTTGTATATCGAATAAGGAATACTGTCCTAGTCTTATACGTCCTTGAGTTGCGGCACTCACAGTAGATTGGTTAATTGAAGGAAAACTATTAGGTAAACAGTTGTCAATAGGCAAAGTGTAGATGCCATCATCGTTGCTGTTATCGGCATTTTTGAAGGATGTGTGTTATTTGTTCTGGATCTTTCATCCGGCATTCGGTGGTGTGAAATCAAATCTATTGGATTGGAATAAGCATATAGATCTATTTGGACCATTATGAATATCGAGACGTTCCTTTTGATATTGGTGTTTTTTTAGGCGAGAAATATATTAAATTATAAGAAATATATTTGTTTATACATATTAAATATAGTGACATATAACTATATGTGCATATATATTTATATAAAAACAAGAGGGTGGCCCTTATTTTCGAATTTTGAATTATTCTCGAGGCATATTCTGATTTGATTATTTGCCTCTAAATATAGAGGTATATTATACCTCTAAATATACGTTTTTTTTAGATTTAGAGCTCCCTATTAGCTGTTAATTTTGTTTACAAAAAGCGTTGAAGGACAGCTTAAATTATGGTTTCTTTAATGTTTCATTTAGGTGTTATATCAGATTTTACGTTCAAGTGAAACGCGCATAGACAATCGCTTCTTATTCCCCCCTCATCTCGACCCCATTTCTATACCGACGCATCGAGATTAAGCCCGCCCGCGTCAGTTCTAATAAGTCACTAACGAGGATGTACTTGTTTTATTTTTAAAAGTCCAAGTAACGTGTAAAAGAGTATAGGAAAAAGTGCCCTAATACTAAAAAGTCAGTCATATAGTACCTTTTTTTTTACAACTTTGCAAGCGCTCATGGGATTATGAATACAAATTATATGTTTTTCTTATCACACCGCGGGCATCCGGTGGAAGAAGAGAAAGAAGGATAGGATAGATGTGTGGCGCGATGTTCTGAGACTAGAACTGGTTGTTGTCTCAGATTTAGCTCCAGGGATGGCGGCTGAACTAATGCGGAGAGAATTACCGTGTCTAATTTATTTATGTCCTTTATAATTTTCATTATTTTATATAGTTCTTTGTCATATTTTATGGGTATGCTAGTTTACTCAATCAAATGTTGTTAGTGTTATGCCTAAACAGTATGTAATGAGCAAAGCAGCCACTTATTTTATGACAATTTTGAGAATTGGTTTTTAATGGAATATAAGAAGACATACACAACGGCAGGAGTCGAACCTGCAACCAAGAGGTTGACAGGCGAGCACACAACTATCGCGCCACGGCCACCCCCCCAACCTTAAACATAAATGATTCAGATATCTACATAATATTTTAATTCATAACAACAACAATAATTTTGTAATATTTTGTACGTCCAGTCTATAAAAATAAAAGAATCTAACAAATACAGATTTTGACATTTTATTTAAAATTCAAAACTTGGTAGTGACCATTTAAAAAATTCAAAAAAAATACTGAAATACTTTATGTATTCACTTTGGTACTCTTAGAGTTGCCAGAAGGTCGAAAAACCATCAAATGCAAGTGGGTATTCAAAATTAAAAGGGATGAGAACGGAAAAGTGCTACAACATAAAGCGAGATTAGTTGCAAAAGGATTCGCGCAGACCAAAAACTTCGATTCAACGAAACATATGCTCCTGTGGCTAAGTTAGCCACAATAAGAATTGTACTTGCTGTGGTTAACCACTTCAACCTTTATCAAATGGATGTTAAGTCAGCATTTCTCAACGGCGAACTACGTGAAGAGGTCTATATGAAGCAGCCCGATAGATTCGTTCAAGGCAATTTTGTCTGCAAACTAAATTAATATCTCTATGGTTTGAATCGGGCGTCCAAAGTGTGGAACGAGGGGCTTCATGATTTTGTCACTTCCCTTGGTTTTCAACGAACACAAGCTGATTACTGTTTTTATTCATTTAAAGCTTATGGGGTTATGATTTTGCTGCTCATATACGTTGATGACCTCATAATAGCTTATAGTTATATTTAAGCCAATATACTCGTATTCGATAGCCATTTATCAATTAATAAATAATATATTAATACTATTTTGTCACCTAATTGATTTCTTTTATTTTACAATAAAATACATAAGTTTCAACAATTTTTGGAGTTAAAAAGATTTAAAAATCTAATTTATACAATCGCTTAAAGCACTTATGTAAGTACAAAGTCTGAAGAAAATAGATTCAGCCGATTAGGGTGTAGATCGATGTACAGGCAGACAGACTGAATTGCAAGACCAACTTTTTTCATCTTCGCTATCATCGTAATGTTAAGTTTGATCAAAATCTCGAGTTCGTTTTTTAGGAATGCAAAACTTTACATATAGTATATACAATTATGTACGAGTATATCACAAGAAAAAAATAAAATTTATTTAAATCCAATTTGACTACTAATATAGTAAGAGCCTAGGGCCGGCAGACATACGTCATTTTATCATAGCTGATTTTTTTTCTGCGAATTTTCAAAGCTGGTAAAACTGCATATCTCCGAAAAGCCCCAGCTTTGAAAATTCGGAATGTCCATTCGTTCTTACCTACTTTCGTATCTATTCACAGAAAAAAAATCAGCTATGTTAAAATGACAGTCATTTGATCTTGGTCTATAATCTATTTTAATTAAAACTAACGACACGAATACATTTTGAAGGGACGATATAATTAATACATTTGTTTTACATATTTAAAATATATTCTATTTAGAATTAATAAGAAAAAAGTATTGGAGATACAATTTAATGTAATAAATGCATTTGTATTTCATTGATGGGTGAATTTATCTTTCGATTTCTTCTTGCGTTCATCATTTGAATTTGATCTCCGTGTTCCTTGAATTGGCATATAAGGTAATACAGGACCGGAATTTGGTTCTAAAAATTATAAATCGCTTAAATAAGGTTATCAATAAGAGCTATCATTTTGTGATATACCGTAAGAGCCTGATATTGAGTTATTCAATTGAAGAGATTCATGCGATTCGGTTTGTATGTCGAATAAGGAATACTGTCCAGGTCTTATACGTCCTTGAGTTGCCGCACTCACAGTAGATTGGTTAATTGAAGGCAAACTATCAGGTAAACAGTTGTCAATAGGCAAAGTGTAGATGTCATCATCGTTGCTGTTATCGGCATTTTCTGAAGGATGTGTGTTATTTGTTCTGGATCTTTCATCCTGCATTCGTTGGTGTGAAATCAAATCTTTTGGATTGGAATAAGCATATAGATCTATGTGGTCTCCTTCTTCGAGCTTGGAACTTAATGGTAACTCTGAAAATTTTTGTGGCAGTGGTAATGGAGGACCATTATGAATATCGAGACGTTTCTTTTGATATTGGTGTTTGTTTTGGCGTGCCTTTTCTCTTGCCCTTTTAGCTTTGCCTTTTTCCTATTATAAGAAATATATTTGTTTATACATATTAAATATAGTGATATATATACATATATATATGTGCATATATATTTATATAAAAGCAAGAGGGTGGCCCTTATTTTCGAATTTTGAATTATTCTCGAGGCATATTCTGATTTGGTTATTTGCCTCTAAATATAGAGGTATATTATACCTCTAAATATACGTTTTTTTTAGATTTAGAGCTCCCTATTAGCTGTTTATTTTGTTTACAAAAAGCGTTGAAGGACAGCTTAAATTATGGTTTCTTTAATGTTTCATTTAGGTGTTATATCAGATTTTACGTTCAAGTGAAACTCGCATAGACAATCGCTTCTTATTCCCTCCTCATCTCGACCGCATTTCTATACCGACGCATCGAGATTTAGCCCGCCCGCGTCAGTTCTAATAAGTCACTAACGAGGGTGTACTTGTTTTATTTCTAAAAGTCCAAGGAACGTGTAAAAGAGTATAGGAAAATGTACCCTAATACTAAGAAGTGAGTCATATAGTACCTTTTTTTTTACAACTTTGCACGCGCTCATGGGATTATGAATACAAATTATATGTTTTTCTTAACACACCGCGGGCATCCGGTGGAAGAAGAGAAAGAAGGATAGGATAGATGTGTGGCGCGATGTTGTTCTGAGACTAGAGCTGGTTGTTGTCTCAGATTTATCTCCAGGGATGGCGGCTGAACTAATGCGGAGAGAATTACCGTGTCTAATTTATTTATGTCCCTTATAATTTTCATTATTTTATTTAGTTCTTTGTCATATTTTATGGGTATGCTAGTTTACTCAATCAAATGTTGTTAGTGTTATGCCTAAACAGTATGTAATGAGCAAAGCAGCCACTTATTTTATGACAATTTTGAGAATTGGTTTTTAATGGAATATAAGAAGACATACACAACGGCAGGAAGCGAACCTGCAGCCAAGAGGTTGACAGGCGAGCACACAACTATCGCGCCACGGCCACCCCCCAACCTTAAACATAAATGATGCAGATATCTACATAATATTTTAATTCATAACAACAACAATAATTTTGTAATATTTTGTACGTCCAGTCTATAAAAATAAAAGAATCTAACAAATACAGATTTTGAGTTTTTATTTAAAATTCAAAACTTGGTAGTGACCATTTAAAAAATTAAAAAAAAAATACTGAAATACTTCATGTATTCACTTTGGAACCCTTAGAGTTGCCAGAAGGTCGAAAAACCATCGGATGCAAGTGGGTATTCAAAATTAAAAGGGATGAGAACGGAAAAGTGCTACAACATAAAGCGAGATTAGTTGCAAAAGGATTCGCGCAGACCAAAAACTTCGATTTTTTTTTTTTTTGTATAACTTTGCACGCGCTCAAGGGATTATGAATACCCTTTTATATGTTTTTCTTAACACAGCGCGAGCATACGGTGGAAGAAGAGAAAGGAGGATAGGAAAGATGTGTGGCGCGATGTTCTGAGACAGAGCTGGTTGTTGTCATAGATTTATCTCCAGGGATGGCGGCTTAACTAATGCGGAGAGAATTCCCGTACCTTATTTATTTATGTCCCTTATAATTCGCATTATTTTATTTATTTCTTTGTCATATTCTATGGGTATGCTAGTTTACTCAATCACATGTTGTTAGTGTTATGCCTAAGCCGCATGTAATGAGCAAAGCAGCAACTTATTTTATGACAATTTTTAGAATTGGTTTATAATGGAATATAAGAAGACATAGACAACGGCAGGAATCGAACCTGCACCACGAGGTTGACAGGCGAGCACACAACTATCGCGCCACGGCCACCCCCAAGTTAGCCACAATAAAAATTGTACTTGCTGTGGTTAACCACTTCAACCTTTATCAAATGGATGTTAAGTCAGCATTTCTCAACGGCGAAATACGTGAAGAGGTCTATATGAAGCAGCCCGATAGATTCGTTCAAGGCAATTTTGTGTGCAAACTAAATTAATCTCTCTATGGTTGGAATCGGGCGTCCAAAGTGTGGAACAAGGAGCTTCACGATTTTCTCACTTCCCTTGCTTTTCAACGAACACAAGCTGATTACTGTTTTTATTCGTTTAAAGCTTATGGGGTTATGATTTTGCTGCTCATATACGTTGATGACCTCATAATAGCTGCAAAGGAAATACAAAAGATCCAGTACGTCAAACAACAATTGTCTTAAGAGTTCGAGATGAAGGATATGGGTGAACCAAAGCACTTCCTGGGATTAAAGATTGATCGCGATATCTAGTGACCAAGTTTGGAATGGAAAACGGAAAGGTCGCGGCTACACATATGGAGGCAAACCTGAAGTTATGTAAAAATACAGGATTTGAAGCAAAAAAACCATATCGAGAGCTAATAAGCTGTTTGATGTTTGGAATGTTATCATGTATACCAGATCTGAATTCATCACTAAATTTCTTCAGCCAGTTCCAAAGTAATGCATCAGATGAACACTGGACTTATCTGAAACGAATCGTGAGGTACATAAAGGGAACGATTGACTTGGGGACATGATATCAAAGACAGGAAGTCCATATCCGGATACGACTTGAAGGCTTTTGGATGCACAGTCTCTTAGGCGACAAGGACACAAAAATCCGTAGCTCTGTGTCATCCACTGAGGCGGAATATGTTGCACTTAGCAATACAACGTGAGGCATTATGGATACAACAAATTCTTCGTGACCTTGGAATCAAAAACATCAAATCGTCAACTATTTTTGAAGATAACCAGGCTTATATTGGTATAGCTGAGGAGCCAAGAGAACACAAGCGAACGAAGCACATCACGTCAAGCTCAACTTCGTTAGACATGTAATTCAGGAACACAAAATTAATATTCTTTATATCCCTTCAGAAAACCAAAAAGCTGATATACTAACAAAGGGACTACCGAGGCAGCAGTTTATCAAACTAAGAGACTCCTTGGGGAGAGTTGAGGAGGAGTGTCGATATGTGGACTGGCAACGCTTTCCAACAGCAACACAACATAATGAACGACCTCTAGCATCATTGTCCAACTTTACATTGACGGACAAAACGATCACACTATTTCCGGCTGCAAAGTATCTTTTTTTTTTGCTGCAACCGCCAAACTATCACTATTACTTATAGTTATATTTAAGCCAATATATTCGATAGCCATTCATCAATTAATAAATAATATATTAATACTATTTTGTCACCTAATTGATTTCTTTTATTTTACAATAAAATACATAAGTTTCAACAATTTTTGGAGTTAAAAACATTTAAAAATCTAATAAGCGATTGTATACGCTTAAAGCACTTATGTAAGTACCAAGTCTGAAGAAAATAGATTCAGCCGATTAGGGTGTAGATCGATTTACAGGCAGACAGACTGAATTGCAAGACCCACTTTTTTCATCTTCGCTAGCATCGTAATATCAAGTTTGATCAAAATCTCGAGTTCGATTTTTTTAGGAATGCAAGAATTTACATATAGTATATACAATTATGTATATCACAAGAAAAAAATAAAATTTATGTAAATCCAATTTGACTACTAATATAGTAAGAGCCCAGGGCCGGCAGACATGCGTCATTTTATCATAGCTGATTTTTTTTTCTGCGAATTTTAAAAGCTGGTAAAACTGCATATCTCCGAAAAGCCCCAGCTTTGAAAATTCGGAATGTCCATTCTTTCTTACCTACTTTGGTATCTATTCACAGAAAAAAAATCAGCTATGTTAAAATGACAGTCATTTGGTCTTGGCTTATAATCTATTTTAATTAAAACTACCGACACGAATACATTTTGAAGGGACGATATAATTAATACATTTGTTTTACATATTTAAAATATATTCTATT
Source organism: Philhelius pedissequus (assembly GCA_910595825.1). Taxonomy (NCBI): domain Eukaryota; kingdom Metazoa; phylum Arthropoda; class Insecta; order Diptera; family Syrphidae; genus Philhelius; species Philhelius pedissequus. The sequence continues at coordinate 225,321,419 of OU343160.1, read as the reverse complement.
TAGAATTAATAAGAAAAAGTATTGGAGATACAATTTAATGAAATAAATGCATTTGTATTTCTTTGATGGGTGATTTTATCTTTCGATTTCTTCTTGTGTTCATCATTTGAATTTGATCTCCGTGTTCCTTGAATTGGCATATAAGGTAATACAGGGCCGGAATTTGGTTCTAAAAATTATAAATCGCTTAAATAAGGTTATCAATAAGAGCTATCATTTTGTGATATACCGTAAGAGCCTGATATTGAGTTATTCAATCGAAGAGATTCATGCGATTCGGTTTGTATATCGAATAAGGAATACTGTCCAGGTCTTATACGTCCTTGAGTTGTCGCACTCACAGTAGATTGGTTAATTGAAGGCAAACTATCAGGTAAACAGTTGTCAATAGGCAAAGTGTAGATGTCATCATCGTTGCTGTTATCGGCATTTTCTGAAGGATGTGTGTTATGTGTTCTGGATCTTTCATCCTGCATTCGTTGGTGTGAAATCAAATCTTTTGGATTGGAATATAGAATGGTGGTAATTGAGGACCATTATGAATATCGAGACGTTCCTTTTGATATTTTTGTTTTTTTAAGCGTGCCTTTTCTCTTGGCCTTTTAGCTTTGCCTTTTTCCTATTATAAGAAATATATTTGTTTATACATATTAAATATAGTGATATATATACATATATATATGTGCATATATATTTATATAAAAACAAGAGGGTGGCCCTTATTTTCGAATTTTGAATTATTCTCGAGGCATATTCTGATTTGATTATTTACCTCTAACTATGAAATACGTTTTTTTTTTAGATTTAGAGCTGCCTATTAGCTGTTAATTTTGTTTACAAAAAGCGTTGAAGGACAGCTTAAATTATGGTTTCTTTAATGTTTCATTTAGGTGATATATTAGATTTTACGTTCAAGTGAAACTCGCATAGACAATCGCTCCTTATTCCCTCCTCATCTCGACCCCATTTCTATACCGACGCATCGAGATTTAGCCCGCCCGCGTCAGTTCTAATAAGTCACTAACGAGTGTGTACTTGTTTTATTTGTAAAAGTCCAAGTAACGTGTAAAAGAGTATAGGAAAAAGTACCCTAATACTAAAAAGTCAGTCATATAGTACCTTTTTTTTTTACAACTTTGCACGCACTCATGGGATTATGAATACAAATTATATGTTTTTCTTAACACAGCGCGGGCATCCGGTGGAAGAAGAGAAAGAAGGATATGATAGATGTGTGGCGCGATGTTCTGAGACTAGAGCTGGTTGTTGTCTCAGATTTATCTCCAGGGCTGGCGGCTGAACTAATGCGGAGAGAATTACCGTGTCTAATTTATTTATGTCCCTTATAATTTGGGTTGGCTATTTAATCCCGCGCCAAATAATCCCGCGCAACGAAATCCCGCGCAACGAAATTCTGCCGATTTACTACCTTTCTTGATACAAAGCGACGGCGCTGTATTAAATTTTCAATCTCCATACGATTTTGTTATTTTGGCCAATCAAATCAAAACTCCTCCCTTTTGCATTTATAGAAGACGGCTCTTTTTCAGAATTTTACTACTTTTAGTTTTAGTCACTCGAAAGAGTGAGAATCACGGAGATCGAAGGAAAAAAATGTATAAAATGAGGATTGATTCCGGAAATTCTTCAGTTCTTTTTAGAACTCGGTAGAGGCAAGACCTCATTCAGAGATATGAATGGATTTCAAATGGCTGGTTGATGGATGGATGGTTTGTGGGTGGTGGTGGTGTGGTTGGCGAGGCGGTTGTGTGGGCGAAAGTGGGGTGCATGGCGAGGGGTTTGTGGGATGGTTATCAAGGGGGTTGGCGAGGTCTTTGGGGAAAGGTTGGTGGGGTGGTTAGGTTTTTGGCGCTGGTTTGTGTGGCGATGGTTTGTGTGGGTGATGGTTGGTGTGGGTGGTAGGTTGGCGGTTTATGTCCACTGCTGCAGTTTCTTTTTTACTTTTGCCCAAAATTGTTTTATTGGACGGAGAATTTTATTGTTTCTGTAAAAAAAATTCGTCGTCTAATAAAAGTGCTTAAGCAGGTCAATTAGGCGATTTTTTTGCCCTAGACGGAGGTCTAGGGCAACTTTTCTTATAAAGTTCTTTTTAAAACTTTAAATTTATTTCGAAAAAAATGTTTATCTTTAAAGTCAATTTGCGGGCAAACTAAGCGACCTAGAGGCATGAAAGTTTACACACTTTAAACTCTGTTTGCGGCTAAACGCCTTGTCCTAGCGACTTAAAAATTGCATATTCGTGATCTATTGAGTGTCACCTTTCAATCGGCGAATCTTTAAACTCGATTTGCAGCCAAACTAAGCGTCATAAAGCCTTGAAAATTAACCCTTTTTTCTGTTTAAGCTCGAAATAAATTTTTTTCTGCAAAAAGCACAACGCGTAAGGGGGGCATGCTGCCCCCCTGCAAACCCCCCGCCTGGGCCAATTATAATATTTGGGGTGGGTTCATTTCGGGTGTATGCAAAGCTTTTTGGAATTAAACATTTTTTTTTAGACTTAAAGAAACTACATAAGTGTTCACCGATCAGTTTTTAAAATCGACATATTTTTTTTTTAACTCGATTTGCGGCTAACTAAGCATCCTAGTTAGTTAGAAATGCCTGAAATCATTTTATACCTCTTTGTGATCATTTGGTCGTCTTAAAAAGGACGGATTGAGATAAAAAAGTACTTTCTTCCATAACTTTACGAAAAATATTTTTTCGTAGCCCAACAATAATACACAACAATTATTGATAATTCACAAAAAAAAACACGGCACTATTACTTTTGTTTAAATACTTCTGTATTCGAAGAGGAAATTCATTCGCTCTGTAAAAAAAATTCGTCGTCTATTAAAAGTACTTAAGCAGGCCAATTGGCAGATTTTTTGCCCTAGATGGAGGTCTAGGGCACCTTTTCATAAAAAGTTCTTTTTAGAACTTATAATTTTCTTCAAAGAGATATAATTATTTAAAAGAAATCGAAAAAAAAGTTGGTAAAAAAAATTTGTTTTCCAAATTAAAAAAAAAATATTTGTCTAATACGTAAAATATATATTTATTTTTCAAAAGTACCAAATAGTATTTTCCAAAAAGTATTGGAAATCCCGTCTAATAGTAGTGAACATACTCAATATATATCCGTACGTGTGTAATTCCAAAAAATTCAATTTAAATCGGCGGGATTTAATTACGCGGGATTTCGTGGCGCGGGATTAAATTGCGTTCCCTATAATTTTCATTATTTTATTTAGTTCTTTGTCATATTTTATGGGTATGCTAGTTTACTCAATGAAATGTTGTTAGTGTTATGCCTAAACAGCATGTAATGAGCTAAGCAGCCACTTATTTTATGACAATTTTGAGAATTGGTTTTTAATGGAATATAAGACATACACAACGGCAGGAATCGAACCTGCAACCAAGAGGTTGACAGGCGAGCACACAACTATCGCGCCACGGCCACCCCCCAACCTTAAACATAAATGATTCAGATATCTACATAATATATTAATTCATAACAACAACAATAATTTTGTAATATTTTGTACGTCCAGTCTATAAAAATAAAAGAATCTAACAAATACAGATTTTGAGTTTTTATTTAAAATTCAAAACTTGGTAGTGACCATTTAAAAAATTCAAAAAAAATACTGAAATACTTTATGTATTCACTTTGGAACTCTTAGAGTTGCCAGAAGGTCGAGAAACCATCGGATGCAAGTGGATATTCAAAATTGAAAAGGATGAGAACGGAAAAGTGCTACAACATAAAGCGAGATTAGTTGCAAAAGGATTCGCGCAGACCAAAAACTTCGATTACAACGAAACATATGCTCCTGTGGCTAAGTTAGCCACAATAAGAATTGTACTTGCTGTGGTTAACCACTTCAACCTTTATCAAATGGATCTTAAGTCAGCATTTCTCAACGGCGAACTACGTGAAGAGGTCTATATGAAGCAGCCCGATAGATTCGTTCAAGGCAATTTTGTCTGCAAACTAAATTAATCTCTCTATGGTTTGAATCGGGCATCCAAAGTGTGGAACGAGGGGCTTCACGATTTTCTTACTTCCCTTGGTTTTCAACGAACACAAGCTGATTACTGTTTTTATTCATTTAAAGCTTATGGGGTTATGATTTTGCTGCTCATATACGTTGATGACCTCATAATAGCTGCAAAGGAAATACAAAAGATCCAGTACGTCAAACAACAATTGTCTAAAGAGTTCGAGATGAAGGATATGGGTGAACCAAAGCACTTCCTGGGATTAAAGATTGATCGCGATATCTAGTGACCAAGCTTGGAATGGAAAACGGAAAGATCGCGGCTACACCTATGGAGGCAAACCTGAAGTTATGTAAAAATACAGGATTTGAAGCAAAAAAACCATATCGAGAGCTAATAAGCTGTTTGATGTTTGGAATGTTATCATGTATACCAGATCTGAGTTCATCACTTAATTTCTTCAGCCAGTTCCAAAGTAATGCATCAGATGAACAGTGGACCTATCTGAAACGAATCGTGAGGTACATAAAGGGAACGATTGATTTGGGGACATGACATCAAGGACAGGAAGTCCATATCCGGATACGTCTTGAAGGCTTTTGGATGCACAGTCTCTTAGGCGACAAGAAAACAAAAAACCGTAGCTCTGTGTCATCCACTGAGGCGGAATATGTTGCACTTAGCAATACAACGTGTGAGGCATTATGGATTCAACAAATTCTTCGTGACCTTGGAATCAAAAACATCACATCGTCAACTATTTTTGAAGATAACCAGGCTTATATTGGTATATCTGAGGAGCCAAGAGAACACAAGCGAACGAAGCACATCACGTCAAGCTCAACTTCGTTAGACATGTAATTCAGGAACACAAAATTAATGTTCTTTATATTCCTTCAGAAAACCAAAAAGCTGATATACTAACAAAGGGAGTACCGAGGCAGCAGTTTATCAAACTAAGAGACTCCTTGGGGATATGTCGATTTGAGGAGGAGTGTCGATATGTGGATTGGCAACGCTTTCCAACAGCAACACAACATAATGAACGACCGCTAGCGTTGTTAAACGACTTGAAATTTTTATCATAAAAAATAAGCAAAAAAAGGTAACTTCAAAATGAGAAAAATAAAGATGCAACCACTTTGAGTTAAGAAATTGAATTGTTTTATTATCTTGTATGTTGTATAGTCGAATTGTATATTTTAGCCATTAATTTTATGACATTTGACTTCTATTTGACCTTTGATCTGACGTTGACATAGTTGTGGAACGTATTTGACATTAATGATACGTCTTCATCGAATTGGTCATCAGTTCTGTTCGTGTACCTTCGAACATTCTCCCGCCTCAGAAGAAGAATATCGGGTTCAACCAACCCAATTTGAATCCAACTGCATCATTTGAATTTTATGCAGCTTGGCATCACTCTCTGGTTAGCACCCAAGATCGGCTAATGGCTCGTTTTTATAGCAGCTGTCATCCATCATCTTCTCACCTTCTTTCTTATCTCATTCGTACATGAAAAGAGACAGAATTATTAATAAATATGCTTTGACACAAAAACAAATTCAACAGACAAAGTCAACAACAGATACTACAAAACAAAAAGGCGTAATTGGATGTAGTAAGGGTTTTTTTTTTTTTTTTTTCATGAAAGGTTTTATAGTTTTCATTCATGGTGCATCGTGTGGTTTGTAGTATAGTTATAGTGTTGTAGGTATCCATCTTGGTTGGATTTTTGTGCGCGGCGGTGATTTTTTTTGTTTTTAATTAAAAGTGAAATTTATTAATTCGGTTTTGTGTCGGTTATATTAAATTAATAAATTAATTGATTAATAAGTGAGTTGATGGATTATTGCAGGTAAGTGTCTGATGAATGGATTTGGAAGATTCATTGTCGATGTCGGGTGCGCATATTCGTACGGCGTAAGTTATTCGCGGTGTGTGCATGAGTGTGAGTGATGTGTGTGATTTTTTTTTATATTTCAATTTTTATTGTTTTATATCAATTTTATTAATAAAATAATTGGCTTTTGATGCCGTTATTATAGAATTGAAATATAATTAGATTTTAAAGGCATATTATGTGCACAAGCATATAAATCAAGGCGTGGGTTGTTTATGTACAAATAAGTATATAGCAACTAGAATTTGAGTGTTTCCAGTTGGAATAAACTCGACTTCCAATTGGAGTACGGGAAGTTTGTTTACTTTTTAATTCGAATTAAAGTGATAGTGAAAATTTACAAAAACCAAACAAAAAAAAACTAATTATTTTGGTTTTATCGTGATGAAGTGTAATTAATTCGCAGAATTATTTTGAAATTATTTGTGATATGATTTTGATTATGTGCTATAATTATTAAAACTGGTGCGGGTTGTTATTTGTGCATATGTAAATAATTATTTGCATTGTGATAATCTAATTTCGTTGTTTTGTTGGCGAATTATTTCGATGACGTTTGGTTGATTTGTTTTGTTTTGTTTTAATTTTGATTTCGATATACGGTTGATACAATTTAAATTTAGTTTAATTTTGTTTTGGTATTAAATTGATTCGTGTTGGTGTAAAATATTTATTTCGATTTGGATTTAAAGTTTTTTACTGTGAATATTTTATTAAATTCTCCTGACGCGATGTGACATTTTTATGTGCTTATAAATATTTTTTTTTTTTTTAAATTAATCGCGTTTCGGTGATTTGACATTTTGATGTGCCGAATGTTTGACAGTGATTTGTTTTTATAAATTTGTGGATGGTGTTTTAAATCTGTTTGACATCAAATTATTTTTGTTTAATTTTGTGAAATTAGTTTTTATTTTATTACAATGGAAACATTTATTTTGTTTTTCGAAAGAAAAGACGAATACATGTAATTTTGATTTAATATAAATAAATAAATTAATAAAGTAATATTTTTGTGTTTTATTTTACTTTAAATGGATTTTGGTTTTCGCATTTATTGTGATTGAGCTTATTTGATAATTTTAATAATTTTAATTGGGTTTATTTAGACTTGTTGAATTAATTTTGGTGAATTATTTTGGTGAATTATTTTCTGAAGATGTTATTTTTCTGGAGAAATTGCAGTTTGTGTATTATTTTGTTAACGAGATTTCATACGATGGCGATTTGTTCTGCTGTTTTGTTCGATGGTAGCAGGCAGATTTTTGCTATGGGCCGCTTCAACTGTCCGTTTTGCGTTTTAACCGTCACGACGCGTATCAACCCGTCCGATCCGGTATGGGTTTCTTCGATTCGCGCGAGATTCCAGTAGGTCGATGGAAGTCGTTCATCTTTAAGAAGAACTAAGTCTCCTATTTTTGGCGATTCTTTGACTTGTGTCCATTTTGGACGCTGCTGAAGCCTTGCGAGGTATTCAGAATTCCATTTTCGCCAGAATCCTTCTGCTAGAACTTGGACACGTTTCCATCGATCTGCATATGTGATGTTGTTGTCGAGTTCACCTTGTGGTATAGCGTGCAATGATTCGCCGACCAGGAAGTGTGCGGGGGTTAATGCATTCAAATCATCTAGGCTGTCGGAGAGAGGGGAAAGGGCCTCGAATTCAGACACGCTTCTATTTGCGCTAGAAGCGTCGCGAGCTCCTCGAAAGTTAGCCTTTCCGTTCCAACAACTCGTTTTAATTGGTACTTGACCGATTTCACACCCGCTTCCCATAATCCACCGAAGTGTGGAGAAGCTGGGGGAATAAAATGCCAATCGGTACCGTGATTTGCTAATTGTTCCGCAATCTCTTTCCAATCTTGTTGCGCTTCCTTCAACATTTTTGCTAATTCGTTGTTAGCACCAACAAAATTAGTTCCGCAATCGCTATATACCTTGGTACAGCTTCCTCTTCTGGCAGTAAATCTCTTAAAGGCTGCTATAAACGCTTGTGTTGTGAGGTCGGACACGACTTCCAAGTGAATAGCCTTTGTTGCTAAACAAATGAAGACAGCAAAGTATCCTTTAAGAATTTTTGCACCGCGTGCCTTCCAGGATTTTATCTCGATTGGACCGGCGTAGTCGACACCAGTGTGACTGAAAGGTCGAGACATACGCACTCTCGCTGCAGGCAAGTTTCCCATTAGTTGCTGCATTTCGGATGCCTTTTGCCGGTAACAAGAAGGGCACCTATGCAGTTGGTATTTAACACTTCTTCTTATTTGCCCAATCCAATATCGCTGTCGAATGTAGCTTATCATTTGCTGGATACCGGCATGAAGTGTGTTCTTATGAGCATCTCGGACGACCAAATTCGTAAAGTGATGGTTGTTTTGAAGCAATATTGGATGTTGAGCATCGTAAGGAAGTAGAGAATTCTCCAAACGTCCGCCCACTCGTAAGACCCCTTGAGCATCGATGAAAGCATTTAACGCACTTAAAGCTTTTGGTGTTTTGTTTTCACGAATTTGTTGAATTTCGGCTTCGAACATTTCCTTTTGTGCTGCTTTTACGATGAATAGGAGGGCAGTTTCCAATTCTTTTGGTTTAAGCGAACCTGAAATAGGCCCCAACTTGGGTCGACATTTTGTTATGAAACGACAACAGGCGGCAACAGTTCTAGTAACTTTGAGAAGACTCGAAAAGTTGTAGATTATCTGTAATATACTATCACCTTCTATCGCATGTATACTAAAGACCTTTATGTTTCGTTGCTCTTCTACAGTGTCTATTTCGGTGGGTTGATCTGAAAGATGGAATACCCATTTTTGTCGCAAGACCTCTGGACCGTTCCACCACGACTTCAGTGACTCCAGTTCAGATGGATAGACACCCCTGGACGCCAGATCGGCTGGGTTATGAAGCGTTGCGACATGTCCCCAGCAATCGATCCCCACTAACCGCTGGATTTCCGACACACGGTTGGAAACGAATGTGGTCCATTTGGCGGGAGTGGCGCGTATCCAGGCCAATGCAATTGTGGAATCTGTCCACGAATACATCTTGACATCAGGAATTTGCAGAACTTCCTTGGTGTATTGTAACAGCTCTGCCAAAACTACTGCACCACAAAGTTCAAGACGAGGTAGAGTTATCGTTCGTTGATTTGGTGCTACTTTTGTTTTTGACAAAAGCAGATTGACGTGAATTTTGCTTTCACTATCCAAGACGCGTACGTACACTGCTGCACCGTAGGCCTTCATAGAAGCGTCGCAAAACACATGCAGCTCGATCGATTTGTTGGTCTTGCTCATCTGGGTCCATCTTGGAATCCGAAGCCGCTCGATCAGATGGAGTTCTCGGAGAAAGGCATCCCAATCTTTCTTCAGAGCAGCTGGAATTGGTTCATCCCAGTCACAGCCAAGTTCCCATAATCGCTGCATCATAAGTTTTGCGGTGATAATACAGGGTGAGATCCAACCCAAAGGATCGAACAATTTGGCAATAGTTGACAGCATAGACCTTTTTGTGGTTGATTCTGTTGCAGGTTGTAGATTTTGGTACGAGAAGAAGTCATCGATGGGAAACCACTTGATGCCTAGAGTTTTGACATGATTTGACAGATTGAACGGAAGTTCAAAGTCAAGCTCTCTTTCCTGAACTGGGATGTCTTCGATGAGTTCTTTCGTGTTGCTTGTCCACTTTCTGAGGTTGAATCCCGCTGTTGCTAAAAGTTGCTTTGCTTCATCACGTTTCTTTCTTGCTTCTTCAATGGTGTCAGCTCCACTTATAAGGTCGTCAACGTACATGTCTTCACGGACAGCCTTCGCCCCCTCCGGAAAATTTTCATTTTCATCATCAGCAACTTTTTTCAAAATTTTGATAGCAAGGTATGGTGCACTTGCTGTACCAAAAGTGACGGTGTTCATTTTGAAAATTTTCACAGGTGAAGTCTTCTCATCTCTCCACATAATCAGCTGGTAATATCGATCTGATTGACTGACCAAAATCTGTCGATACATTTTTTCAATGTCGGCCGTGAAAGTTACTCGGTGAGTCCGCCATTTCAAAACAAGATCTATGATACTTGATTGCAATTTTGGACCCACTAGCAAACAATCGTTGAGAGATTTGCCATCTGATGTTTTCGCTGCAGCATCGAATACCACTCTCAGTTTGGTTGTAGAACTTGCTTCTTTGAAAACCGCGTGATGCGGTAAGAAATAGTGGAATGGGGTTTCTAAAACCGCATCATTAGCATCTATCTCTTCCATATGATGAAGCTCTTTGTATTCTTGGATACATTTTTTGTAACCTTCAGCAAGCTTTGGATCTGAATCAAGCCTCTTCTCCAGATGAAGAAATCGTCGTAAGGCACTTTGACGACTCGATCCCATTGCTGGATAGCCTTCACCTTTGAATGGTAACTTCACTTCATAATGCCCGTCAGGCAATCGTGTTGTGTGTTGATCAAAATGTTTGTCGCAAGCAATATTTTCTTCAATATCTTGCTTCTGATAAGGCGTCTCTTCCATCTCCCAAAACTTCTCTATCTGTGAACTCAGGTCCGTAATTTGAACGAAACTTCGGACTTGCTGGGGAATCTCGGCTGAAACTTTACCAAACACAATCCACCCCAGTTCTGTGTTTTGTGCTATAGGCCCATTTCCATCTTCTGGACGTCTTATTTCAGGAAGGAGTATTTCGGCGCAAACTTCACTTCCAAGAAGTAAGTCTATGGGTGCAGGCTCATAGAGATGCGGATCAGCTAGCGAAAGACCTTTCAGATGGCTCCAAATGCCAGGTACCACTCGCTGGGTCGGGAGATGGCCAGTCAACGACTTGAAGACCAACGCCTGGATGGCAGTCTCGAACGTCGAGTGGCGGGAAGCAAATCTTACTTCGACGGAGTGTTGCGCAGTGCCGTTGTTGACCAACCCTAACCCGGATACCTCTACATTTCTTCGCCTTCTTTCTAGTTTCAGGAGTTGTGCAGCTGCTTCATTGATGAAAGACTTTTCTGACCCTGTATCGATCAGAGCACGTAAAAGACGTAACTTACCATCTGCTGCTCGTACCTTTACTACCGCTGTCGCCATGAGCACCTGTTGTGCGTAACCAAATTGCAACGCGTGGTAGTTAAATGCATGTCCGTGAGTTGACTGCATTTGTTGATGTTCAACCGTTGGCTGGAACACAGGAGCATTTGGATTTATGGATGTCTGGAATGTTTTCGCTTGAGATGAAGACGCAGTTGCAGGCAGTTGTTGTTGTATATGTGTGTTGCTTCCAGTTACATGTTGCTGTTTGTCATGTAGCAGAGAATGATGCCTTTGTTGGCAAAAGTAACACGACGTAAAACTGTAGCAAATTGCCACAAGATGTCCGTAGGACAAACAATTTTCACATATTTTCAGCCTGTAAACCGTTTCTTGTCGACCTTTGACATCCATGTTGAGGAATTGTTGGCACTTTCTCAATGTGTGTTTGCCTTGACTGCACAGCTTACAAATCAATTGCTCTACGGTGTTGCTCTTGTCTACTTTTTTGGATGGCTGTTTGACGACCTGCTTTGCATGCATAACTTTCGTCTTAGCTGGTTGGACGCGTGGCCTTGTTTTGACGTGTGGCTCTTCTTTAGTCCGGAATGCTGCTTCATGCTCCTGTTGACCAATAACTTCAAGAGTTCGAAAACGGATCTCCAAAAACTCGGTAAATTCCTTAAATGTAGGCAAATCTTTTCTGTTACCTAATTTTTGTTCCCATAGTTTTTGGCACGACTGCGGAAGTTTCTGATGAAGGAACCAAATAAGGACGGTGTCCCAACTGGAAACAGGCACATCCATTTTCTCTAGCGCGAGAAAACATTCCCTGGTGGTGTACAGGAGATCTTTTAGACCCGTTGCAGTTTCACGAGTCAAGGATGGTTGACCAAAAAGCGTTTGCATTTGGGTGTGCACCAGAATGCGCTTATGATCGTATCGATCTTTCAACAAATTCCAAGCCTTATCGTAGCTGGCAGACTCTACAGAAAAATTCTGCAAAAATCGATTTGCATCACCAGTCAAGCACGACTGCAAGAAGTGCAGCTTGTCGATGTCATCTAGACTGTTGTTGTTGTGGATGAGGGATTGAAACCTGTCGTGAAAAGCGCGCCAGGTGGTATATGAACCATCGAATTTTGGCAAATCAATTCGTGGAAGCCTTAACCCCGAATACGTTGATGGTGCAGCTGTATTACTGGGCGGAGCACCTTGGATTGGAAGGGTTGCAACGATTGGTGACGATTTTTCGATTGCTTCCACCAGCTCTGCACGATATTCCAGGTAAATATCACTTATTTGTTCATATACCACCTTTAACTCTTCAACTTTCATCCCTTCTTCCAGCATACCACCCCCAATGATAGCTTCATGATACGTTTTAGCCGAAAGAACATCTTCTTCCAATTTGCTTAGACGAGCTGAAGCATAGGATTTTACCTTACGGTCTTTTGGAGATTTTTTAAAGTTGGTAAGATCCTTTATCACCTTAGCTAAAATACCTTTTTGTAGCTCACCATATTTGTAATTTTTGGTTTCGGCCATAATAATATTTATTTTCTTTTAAAAATCAACAGAAATGACGAAGAAAAATCGAAATAGACAAGTTTACAACACGTAAAGCAAGACTTACTGCTTGTCTGCAACTGCTACTGATGCTGCTACTGATGCTGCTACTGCTGCTGCTGCTGCCGCCGACGCCAACGTTGATGATCGATGATAATGTCGATTTGTAGTGTCTCTACTGGACACTTTTGTTCAGAAATTAGTTTTAAATTATTTTTAAGTTAAATTTAAGTTAAATTAAATAGATTTTAAGTTAATTTGTTAAAAAACAGAATCAATCAGTGATTAAAAAACGATTTTGCAATGCACAATTTAAAGTCACGTGAATGTTTTACATACGAATCGTAAATTCGTTTTTTTTTTTTTTTAATATGGGGGCACACACCGCACACAAAGTTTGTTTTAATGTTTATTGTTCATAAAAAACTGATTCTAATTTTAAAGCTCGAAGGACCAAATGTTAAACGACTTGAAATTTCTATCATAAAAAATAAGCAAAAAAAGGTAACTTCAAAATGAGAAAAATAAAGATGCAACCACTTTGAGTTAAGAAATTGAATTGTTTTATTATCTTGTATGTTGTATAGTCGAATTGTATATTTTAGCCATTAATTTTATGACATTTGACTTCTATTTGACCTCTGATCTGACGTTGACATAGTTGTGGAACGTATTTGACATTAATGATACGTCTTCATCGGTCATCAGTTCTGTTCGTGTACCTTCGAACAAGCGTCATTGTCCAACTTTACATTGACGGACAAAACGATCACACTATTTCCGGCTGCAAAGTATCTTTTTTTTTGCTGCAACCACCATACTATCACTATCACTTATAGTTATATTTAAGCCAATATATTCGATAGCCATTTATCAATTAATAAATAATATATTAATACTATTTTGTCACCTGATTGATTTTTTTTATTTTACAATAAAATACATAAGTTTCAACAATTTTTGGAGCTAAAAAGATTTAAAAATCTAATTTATACCACCGCTTAAAGCACTTATGTAAGTACCAAGTCTGAAGAAAATAGATTTAGCCGATTAGGGTGTAGATCGATGTACAGGCAGACAGACTGAATTGCAAGACCCACGTTTTTCATCTTCGCTATCATCGTAATGTCAAGTTTGATCAAAATCTCGAGTTCGATTTTTTAGGAATGCAAAACTTTACATATAGTATATACAATTATGTATATCACAAGAAAAAAATAAAATCTATGTAAATCCAATTTGACTACTAATATAGTAAGAGCCCAGGGCCGGCAGACATACGTCATTTTATCATAGCTGATTTTTTTTCTGCGAATTTTCAAAGCTGGTAAAACTGCATATCTCCGAAAAGCATATCTCCCCAGCTTTGAAAATTCGGAATGTCCATTCGTTCTTACCTACTTTGGTATCTATTCACAGAAAAAAAATCAGCTATGTGAAAATGACAGTCATTTGATCTTGGTTTATAATCTATTTTAATTAAAACTAACGACACGAATACATTTTGAAGGGACGATATAATTAATATATTTGTTTTACATATTTAAAATATATTCGATTTAGAATTAAAAAGAAAAAAGTATTGGAGATACAATTTAATGAAATAAATGCATTTGTATTTCATTGATGGGTGAATTTATCTTTCGATTTCTTCTTGCGTTCATCATTTGAATTTGATCTCCGTGTTCCTTGAATTGGCATATAAGGTAATACAGGGCCGGAATTTGGTTCTAAAAATTATAAATCGCTTAAATAAGGTTATCAATAAGAGCTATCATTTTGTGATATACCGTAAGAGCCTGATATTGAGTTATTCAATCGAAGAGATTCATGCGATTCGGTTTGTATATCGAATAAGGAATACTGTACCGTCCTTGAGTTGTCGCACTCACAGTAGATTGGTTAATTGAAGGCAAACTATCAGGTAAACAGTTGTCAATAGGCAAAGTGTAGATGTCATCATCGTTGCCGTTATCGGCATTTTCTGAAGGATGTGTGTTATTTGTTCTGGATCTTTCATCCTGCATTCGTTGGTGTGAAATCAAATCTTTTGGATTGGAATAAGCATATAGATCTATTTGGTCTCTTTCTTCGAGCTTGGAACTTAATGGTAACTCTGAAAATTTTTGTGGCAGTGGTAATAGAGGACCATTATGAATATCGAGACGTTCCTTTTGATATTGGTGTTTTTTTAGGCGTGCCTCTTCTCTTGCCCTTTTAGCTTTGCCTTTTTCCTATTATAAGAAATATATTTTTTTATACATATTAAATATAGTGATATATATACATATATATATGTGCATATATATTTATATAAAAACAAGAGGGTGGCCCTTATTTTCGAATTTTGAATTATTCTCGAGGCATATTCTGATTTGATTATTTACCTCTATATATGAAATACGTTTTTTTTAGATTTAGAGCTCCCTATTAGCTGTTAATTTTGTTTACAAAAAGCGTTGAAGGACAGCTTAAATTATGGTTTCTTTAATGTTTCATTTAGGTGTTATATCAGATTTTATGTTCAAGTGAAACTCGCATAGACAATCGCTTCTTATTCCCTCCTCATCTCGACCCCATTTCTATACCGACGCATCGAGATTTAGCCCGCCGCGTCAGTTCTAATAAGTCACTAACGAGGGTGTACTTGTTTTATTTGTAAAAGTCCAAGTTACGTGTAAAAGAGTATAGGAAAAAGTGCCCTAATACTAAAAAGTCTGTCATATAGTAACTTTTTTTTTTTTTTACAACTTTGCACGCACTCATGGGATTATGAATACAAATTATATGTTTTTCTTAACACAGCGCGGGCATCCGGTGGAAGAAGAGAAAGAAGGATAGGATAGATATGTGGCGCGATGTTCTGAGACTAGAGCTGGTTGTTGTCTCAGATTTATCTCCAGGCATGGCGGCTGAACTAATGCGGATAGAATTACCGTGTCCAATTTATTTATGTCC
This sequence comes from Philhelius pedissequus, assembly GCA_910595825.1. NCBI lineage: Eukaryota > Metazoa > Arthropoda > Insecta > Diptera > Syrphidae > Philhelius > Philhelius pedissequus. Next base: position 225,305,954 of record OU343160.1, on the reverse strand, counting down.
CTTATAATTTTCATTATTTTATTTAGTTCTTTGTCATATTTTATGGGTATGCTAGTTTACTCAATCAAATGTTGTTAGTGTTATGCCTAAACAGCATGTAATGAGCAAAGCAGCCACTTATTTTATGACAATTTTGAGAATTGGTTTTTAATGGAATATAAGACATACACAACGGCAGGAATCGAACCTGCAACCAAGAGGTAGACAGGCGAGCACACAACTATCGCGCCACGGCCACCCCCCAACCTTAAACATAAATGATTCAGATATCTACATAATATTTTAATTCATAACAACAACAATAATTTTGTAATATTTTGTACGTCCAGTCTATAAAAATAAAAGAATCTAACAAATACAGATTTTGAGTTTTTATTTAAAATTCAAAACTTGGTACTGACCATTTAAAAAATTCAAAAAAAAATACTGAAATACTTTATGTATTCACTTTGGAACTCTTAGAGTTGCCAGAAGGTCGAAAAACCATCGGATGCAAGTGGGTATTCAAAATTAAAAGGGATGAGAACGGAAAAGTGCTACAACATAAAGCGAGATTAGTTGCAAAAGGATTCGCGCAGACCAAAAACTTCGATTTTTTTTTTTTTGTATAACTTTGCACGCGCTCAAGGGATTATGAATACCCTTTTATATGTTTTTCTTAACACAGCGCGAGCATACGGTGGAAGAAGAGAAAGGAGGATAGGAAAGATGTGTGGCGCGATGTTCTGAGACAGAGCTGGTTGTTGTCATAGATTTATCTCCAGGGATGGCGGCTTAACTAATGCGGAGAGAATTCCCGTGTCTTATTTATTTATGTCCCATTATTTTATTTATTTCTTTGTCATATGGGTATGCTAGTTTACTCAATCACATGTTGTTAGTGTTATGCCTAAGCCGCATGTAATGAGCAAAGCAGCAACTTATTTTATGACAATTTTTAGAATTGGTTTATAATGGAATATAAGAAGACATAGACAACGGCAGGAATCGAACCTGCACCACGAGGTTGACAGGCGAGCACACAACTATCGCGCCACGGCCACCCCCAAGTTAGCCACAATAAGAATTGTACTTGCTGTGGTTAACCACTTCAACCTTTATCAAATGGATGTTAAGTCAGCATTTGTCAACGGCGAACTACGTGAAGAGGTCTATATGAAGCAACCCGATAGATTCGTTCAAGGCAATTTTGTGTGCAAACTAAATTAATCTCTCTATGGTTGGAATCGGGCGTCCAAAGTGTGGAACGAGGGGCTTCACGATTTTCTCACTTCCCTTGCTTTTCAACGAACACAAGCTGATTACTGTTTTTATTCGTTTAAAGCTTATGGGGTTATGATTTTGCTGCTCATATACGTTGATGACCTCATAATAGCTGCAAAGGAAATACAAAAGATCCAGTACGTCAAACAACAATTGTCTTAAGAGTTCGAGATGAAGGATATGGGTGAACCAAAGCACTTCCTTGGATTAAAGATTGATCGCGATATGTAGTGACCAAGTTTGGAATGGAAAACGGAAAGGTCGCGGCTACACCTATGGAGGCAAACCTGAAGTTATGTAAAAATACAGGATTTGAAGCAAAAAAACCATATCGAGAGCTAATAAGCTGGTTGATGTTTGGAATGTTATCATGTATACCAGATCTGAATTCATCACTAAATTTCTTCAGCCAGTTCCAAAGTAATGCATCAGATGAACACTGGACTTATCTGAAACGAATCGTGAGGTACATAAAGGGAACGATTGACTTGGGGACATGATATCAAAGACAGGAAGTCCATATCCGGATACGTCTTGAAGGCTTTTGGATGCACAGTCTCTTAGGCGACAAGGACACAAAAATCCGTAGCTCTGTGTCATCCACTGAGGCGGAATATGTTGCACTTAGCAATACAACGTGAGGCATTATGGATACAACAAATTCTTCGTGACCTTGGAATCAAAAACATCACATCGTCAACTATTTTTGAAGATAACCAGGCTTATATTGGTATAGCTGAGGAGCCAAGAGAACACAAGCGAACGAAGCACATCACGTCAAGCTCAACTTCGTTAGACATGTAATTCAGGAACACAAAATTAATATTCTTTATATCCCTTCAGAAAACCAAAAAGCTGATATACTAACAAAGGGACTACCGAGGCAGCAGTTTATCAAACTAAGAGACTCCTTGGGGAGAGTTGAGGAGAAGTGTCGATATGTGGACTGGCAACGCTTTCCAACAGCAACACAACATAATGAACGACCTCTAGCATCATTGTCCAACTTTACATTGACGGACAAAACGATCACACTATTTCCGGCTGCAAAGTATCTTTTTTTTTTGCTGCAACCGCCGTACTATCACTATCACTTATAGTTATATTTAAGCCAATGTATTCGATAGCCATTTATCAATTAATAAATAATATATTAATACTATTTTGTCACCTAATTGATTTCTTTTATTTTACAATAAAATACATAAGTTTCAACAATTTTTGGAGTTAAAAACATTTAAAAATCTAATTTATACAATCGCTTAAAGCACTTATGTAAGTACCAAGTCTGAAGAAAATAGATTCAGCCGATTAGGGTGTAGATCGATTTACAGGCAGACAGACTGAATTGCAAGACCAACTTTTTTCATCTTCGCTAGCATCGTAATATCAAGTGTGATCAAAATCTCGAGTTCGATTTTTTTTAGGAATGCAAAACTTTACATGTAGTATATACAATTATGTATATCACAAGAAAAAAATAAAATTTATGTAAATCCAATTTGACTACTAATATAGTAAGAGCCCAGGGCCGGCGGACATACGTCATTTTATCATAGCAGATTTTTTTTCTGCGAATTTTAAAAGCTGGTAAAACTGCATATCTCCGAAAAGCCCCAGCTTTGAAAATTCGGAATGTCCATTCTTTCTTACCTACTTTGGTATCTATTCACAGAAAAAAAATCAGCTATGTTAAAATGACAGTCATTTGGTCTTGGTTTATAATCTATTTTAATTAAAACTACCGACACGAATACATTTTGAAGGGACGATATAATTAATACATTTGTTTTACATATTTAAAATATATTCTATTTAGAATTAATAAGAAAAAGTATTGGAGATACAATTTAATGAAATAAATGCATTTGTATTTCATTGATGGGTGATTTTATCTTTCGATTTCTTCTTGTGTTCATCATTTGAATTTGATCTCCGTGTTCCTTGAATTGGCATATAAGGTAATACAGGGCCGGAATTTGGTTCTAAAAATTATAAATCGCTTAAATAAGGTTATCAATAAGAGCTATCATTTTGTGATATACCGTAAGAGCCTGATATTCAGTTATTCAATCGAAGAGATTCATGCGATTCGGTTTGTATATCGAATAAGGAATACTGTCCAGGTCTTATACGTCCTTGAGTTGTCGCACTCACAGTAGATTGGTTAATTGAAGGCAAACTATCAGGTAAACAGTTGTCAATAGGCAAAGTGTAGATGTCATCATCGTTGCTGTTATCGGCATTTTCTGAAGGATGTGTGTTATTTGTTCTGGATCTTTCATCCTGCATTCGTTGGTGTGAAATCAAATCTTTTGGATTGGAATAAGCATATAGATCTATGTGGTCTTTTCTTCGAGCTTGGAACTTAATGGTAACTCTGAAAATTTTTGTGGCAGTGGTAATAGAGGACCATTATGAATATCGAGACGTTCCTTTTGATATTTTTGTTTTTTTAGGCGTTCTCTTGCCCTTTTAGCTTTGCATTTTTCCTATTATAAGAAATATATTTGTTTATACATATTAAATATAGTGATATATATACATATATATATGTGCATATATATTTATATAAAAACAAGAGGGTGGCCCTTATTTTCGAATTTTGAATTATTCTCGAGGCATATTCTGATTTGATTATTTACCTCTAAATATGAAATACGTTTTTTTTAGATTTAGAGCTCCCTATTAGCTGTTAATTTTGTTTACAAAAAGCGTTGAAGGACAGCTTAAATTATGGTTTCTTTAATGTTTCATTTAGGTGTTATATCAGATTTTACGTTCAAGTGAAACTCGCATAGACAATCGCTTCTTATTCCCTCCTCATCTCGACCCCATTTCTATACCGACGCATCGAGATTTAGCCCGCCCGCGTCAGTTCTAATAAATCACTAACGAGGGTGTACTTGTTTTATTTGTAAAAGTCCAAGTAACGTGTAAAAGAGTATAGGAAAAAGTACCCTAATACTAAAAAGTCAGTCATATAGTACCTTTTTTTTTTTAAAACTTTGCACGCACTCATGGGATTATGAATACAAATTATATGTGTTTCTTAACACAGCGCGGCATCCGGTGGAAGAAGAGAAAGAAGGATAGGATAGATGTGTGGCGCGATGTTCTGAGACTAGAGCTGGTTGTTGTCTCAGATTTATCTCCAGGGATGGCGGCTGAACTAATGCGGAGAGAATTACCGTGTCTAATTTATTTATGTCCCTTATAATTTTCATTATTTTATTTAGTTCTTTGTCATATTTTATGGGTATGCTAGTTTACTCAATCAAATGTTGTTAGTGTTATGCCTAAACAGCAAGTAATGAGCAAAGCAGCCACTTATTTTATGACAATTTTGAGAATTGGTTTTTAATGGAATATAAGACATACACAACGGCAGGAATCGAACCTGCAACCAAGAGGTTGACAGGCGAGCACACAACTATCGCGCCACGGCCACCCCCAACCTTAAACATAAATGATTCAGATATCTACATAATATTTTAATTCATAACAACAACAATAATTTTGTAATATTTTGTACGCCCAGTCTATAAAAATAAAAGAATCTAACAAATACAGATTTTGAGTTTTTATTTAAAATTCAAAACTTGGTAGTGACCATTTAAAAAATTCAAAAAAATACTGAAATACTTTATGTATTCACTTTGGAACTCTTAGAGTTGCCAGAAGGTCGAAAAACCATCGGATGCAAGTGGGTATTCAAAATTAAAAGGGATGAGAAAGGAAAAGTGCTACAACATAAAGCGAGATTAGTTGCAAAAGGATTCGCGCAGACCAAAAACTTCGATTACAACGATACATATGCTCCTGTGGCTAAGTTAGCCACAATAAGAATTGTACTTGCTGTGGTTAACCACTTCAACCTTTATCAAATGGATCTTAAGTCAGCATTTCTCAACGGCGAACTACGTGAAGAGGTCTATATGAAGCAGCCCGATAGATTCATTCAAGGCAATTTTGTCTGCAAACTAAATTAATCTCTCTATGGTTTGAATCGGGCGTCCAAAGTGTGGAACGAGGGGCTTCACGATTTTCTCACTTCCCTTGGTTTCCAACGAACACAAGCTGATTACAGTTTTTATTCATTTAAAGCTTATGGGGTTATGATTTTGCTGCTCATATACGTTGATGACCTCATAATAGCTGCAAAGGAAATACAAAAGATCCAGTACGTCAAACAACAATTGTCTAAAGAGTTCGAGATGAAGGATATGGTTGAACAAAGCACTTCCTGGGATTAAAGATTGATCGCGATATCTAGTGACCACGTTTGGAATGGAAAACGGAAAGATCGCGGCTACACCTATGGAGGCAAACCTGAAGTTATGTAAAAATACAGGATTTGAAGCAAAAAAACCACATCGAGAGCTAATAGGCTGTTTGATGTTTGGAATGTTATCATGTATACCAGATCTGAGTTCATCACTTAATTTCTTCAGCCAGTTCCAAAGTAATGCATCAGATGAACAGTGGACCAATCTGAAACGAATCTTGAGGTACATAAAGGGAACGATTGACTTGGGGACATGACATCAAGGGCAGGAAGTCCATATCCGGATACGTCTTGAAGGCTTTTGGATGCACAGTCTCTTAGGCGACAAGGAAACAAAAATACGTAGCTCTGCGTCATCCACTGAGGCGGAATATGTTGCACTTAGCAATACACGGTGTGAGGCATTATGGATTCAACAAATTCTTCGTGACCTTGGAATCAAAAACATCACATCGTCAACTATTTTTGAAGATAACCAGGCTTATATTGGTATATCTGAGGAGCCAAGAGAACACAAGCGAACGAAGCACATCACGTCAAGCTCAACTTCGTTAGACATGTAATTCAGGAACACAAAATTAATGTTCTTTATATTCCTTCAGAAAACCAAAAAGCTGATATACTAACAAAGGGAGTACCGAGGCAGCAGTTTATCAAACTAAGAAACTCCTTGCGGATATTTCGTTTTGAGGAGGAGTGTCGATATGTGGATTGGCAACGCTTTCCAACAGCAACACAACATAATGAACGACCTCTAGCGTCATTGTCCAACTTTACATTGACGGACAAAACGATCACACTATTTCCGGCTGCAAAGTATCTTTTTTTTTTGCTGCAACCACCATACTATCACTATCACTTATAGTTATATTTAAGCCAATATATTCGATAGCCATTTATCAATTAATAAATAATATATTAATACTATTTTGCCACCTGATTGATTTTTTTTATTTTACAATAAAATACATAAGTTTCAACAATTTTTGGAGTTAAAAAGATTTAAAAATCTAATTTATACAACCGCTTAAAACACTTATGTAAGTACCAAGTCTGAAGAAAATAGATTCAGCCGATTAGGGTGTAGATCGATGTACAGGCAGACAGACTGAATTGCAAGACCCACGTTTTTCATCTTCGCTATCATCGTAATGTCAAGTTTGATCAAAATCTCGAGTTCGATTTTTTTAGGAATGCAAAACTTTATATATAGTATATACAATTATGTATATCACAAGAAAAAAATAAAATTTATGTAAATCCAATTTGACTACTAATATAGTAAGAGCCCAGGGCCGGCAGACATACGTCATTTTATCATAGCTGTTTTTTTTCTGCGAATTTTCAAAGCTGGTAAAACTGCATATCTCCGAAAAGCCCCAGCTTTGAAAATTCGGAATGTCCATTCGTTCTTACCTACTTTCGTATCTATTCACAGAAAAAAAATCAGCTATGTTAAAATGACAGTCATTTGATCTTGTTTTATAATCTATTTTAATTAAAACTAACGACACGAATACATTTTGAAGGGACGATATAATTAATACATTTGTTTTACATATTTAAAATATATTCTATTTAGAATTAAAAAGAAAAAAGTATTGGAGATACAATTTAATGAAATAAATGCATTTGTATTTCATTGATGGGTGAATTTATCTTTCGATTTCTTCTTGCGTTCATCATTTGAATTTGATCTCCGTGTTCCTTGAATTGGCATATAAGGTAATACAGGGCCGGAATTTGGTTCTAAAAATTATAAATCGCTTAAATAAAGTTATCAATAAAAGCTATCATTTTGTGATATACCGTAAGAGCCTGATATTGAGTTATTCAATCGAAGAGATTCATGCGATTCGGTTTGTATATCGAATAAGGAATACTGTCCAGGTCTTATACGTCCTTGAGTTGTCGCACTCACAGTAGATTGGTTAATTGAAGGCAAACTATCAGGTAAACAGTTGTCAATAGGCAAAGTGTAGATGTCATCATCGTTGCTGTTATCGGCATTTTCTGAAGGATGTGTGTTATTTGTTCTGGATCTTTCATCCTGCATTCGTTGGTGTGAAATCAAATCTTTTGGATTGGAATAAGCATATAGATCTATGTGGTGTCTTTCTTCGAGCTTGGAACTTAATGGTAACTCTGAAAATTTTTGTGGCAGTGGTAATAGAGGACCATTATGAATATCGAGACGTTCCTTTTGATATTGGTGTTTTTTTAGGCGTGCCTTTTCTCTTGCCCTTTTAGCTTTGCCTTTTTCCTATTATAAGAAATATATTTGTTTGTTTATACATATTAAATATAGTGATATATATACATATTTATATATGTGCATATATATTTATATAAGAACAAGAGGGTGGCCCTTATTTTCGAATTTTGAATTATTCTCGAGGCATATTCTGATTTGATTATTTACCTCTAAATATGAAATACGTTTTTTTTAGATTTAGAGCTCCCTATTAGCTGTTAATTTTATTTACAAAAAGCGTTGAAGGACAGCTTAAATTATGGTTTCTTTAATGTTTCATTTAGGTGTTATATCAGATTTTACGTTCAAGTGAAACTCGCATAGACAATCGCTTCTTATTCCCTCCTCATCTCGACCCCATTTCTATACCGACGCATCGAGATTTAGCCCGTCCGCGTCAGTTCTAATAAGTCACTAACGATGGTGTACTTGTTTTATTTGTAAAAGTCCAAGTTACGTGTAAAAGAGTATAGGAAAAAGTACCCTAATACTAAAATGTCAGTCATATAGTTCCTTTTTTTTTTACAACTTTGCAAGCACTCATGGGATTATCAATACAAATTATATGTTTTTCTTAACACAGCGCGGGCATCCGGTGGAAGAAGAGAAAGAAGGATAAGATAGATGTGTGGCGCGATGTTCTGAGACTAGAGCTGGTTGTTGTCTCAGATTTATCTCCAGGGATGGCGGCTGAACTAATGCGGAGAGAATTACCGTGTCTAATTTATTTATGTCCCTTATAATTTTCATTATTTTATTTAGTTCTTTGTCATATTTGATGGGTATGCTAGTTTACTCAATTAAATGTTGTTAGTGTTATGCCTAAACAGCATGTAATGAGCAAAGCAGCCACTTATTTTATGACAATTTTGAGAATTGGTTTTTAATGGAATATAAGACATACACAACGGCAGGAATCGAACCTGCAACCAAGAGGTTGACAGGCGAGCACACAACTATCGCGCCACGGCCACCCCCCAACCTTAAACATAAATGATTCACATATCTACATAATATTTTAATTCATAACAACAACAATAATTTTGTAATATTTTGTACGTCCAGTCTATAAAAATAAAAGAATCTAACAAATACAGATTTTGAGTTTTTATTTAAAATTCAAAACTTGGTACTGACCATTTAAAAAATTCAAAAAAAATACTGAAATACTTTATGTATTCACTTTGGAACTCTTAGAGTTGCCAGAAGGTCGAAAAACCATCGGATGCAAGTGGGTATTCAAAATTAAAAGGGATGAGAACGGAAAAGTGCTACAACATAAGGCGAGATTAGTTGCAAAAGGATTCGCGCAGACCAAAAACTTCGATTACAACGAAACATATGCTCCTGTGGCTAAGTTAGCCACAATAAGAATTGTACTTGCTGTGGTTAACCACTTCAACCTTTATCAAATGGATCTTAAGTCAGCATTTCTCAACGGCGAACTACGTGAAGAGGTCTATATGAAGCAGCCCGATAGATTCGTTCAAGGCAATTTTGTCTGCAAACTAAATTAATCTCTCTATGGTTTGAATCGGGCGTCCAAAGTGTGGAACGAGGGGCTTCACGATTTTCTCACTTCCCTTGGTTTTCAACGAGCACAAGCTGATTACTGTTTTTATTAATTTAAAGCTTATGGGGTTATGATTTTGCTGCTCATATACGTTAATGACCTCATAATAGCTGCAAAGGAAATACAAAAGATCCAGTACGTCAAACAACAATTGTCTAAAGGGTTCGAGATGAAGGATATGGTTGAACCAAAGCACTTCCTGGGATTAAAGATTGATCGCGATATCTAGTGACCAAGTTTGGAATGGAAAACGGGAAGATCGCGGCTACACCTATGGAGGCAAACCTGAAGTTATGTAAAAATACAGGATTTGAAGCAAAAAAAACCATATCGAGAGCTAATAGGCTGTTTGATGTTTGGAATGTTATCATGTATACCAGATCTGAGTTCATCACTTAATTTCTTCAGCCAGTTCCAAAGTAATGCATCAGATGAACAGTGGACCTATCTGAAACGAATCGTGAGGTACATAAAGGGAAGGATTGACTTGGGGACATGACATCAAGGACAGGAAGTCCATATCCGGATACGTCTTGAAGGCTTTTGGATGCACAGTCTCTTAGGCGACAAGGAAACAAAAATCCGTAGCTCTGTGTCATCCACTGAGGCGGAATATGTTGCATTTAGCAATACAACGTGTGAGGCATTATGGATTCAACAAATTCTTCGTGACCTTGGAATCAAAAACATCACATCGTCAACTATTTTTGAAGATAACCAGGCTTATATTGGTACACCTGAGGAGCCAAGAGAACACAAGCGAACGAAGCACATCACGTCAAGCTCAACTTCGTTAGACATGTAATTCAGGAACACAAAATTAATGTTCTTTATATTCCTTCAGAAAACCAAAAAGCTGATATACTAACAAAGGGACTACCGAGGGCAGCAGTTTATCAAACTAAGAGACTCCTTGGGGATATGTCGATTTGAGGAGGAGTGTCGATATGTGGACTGGCAACGCTTTCCAACAGCAACACAACATAATGAACGACCTCTAGCGTCATTGTCCAACTTTACATTGACGGACAAAACGATCACACTATTTCCGGCTGCAAAGTATCTTTTTTTTTTGCTGCAACCACCATTCTATCACTATCACTTATAGTTATATTTAAGCCAATATATTCGATAGCCATTTATCAATTAATAAATAATATATTAATATTATTTTGTCAACTAATTGATTTCTTTTATTTTACAATAAAATACATAAGTTTCAACAATTTTTGGAGCTAAAAAGATTTAAAAATCTAATTTATACAATCGCTTAAAGCACTTATGTAAGTACCAAGTCTGAAGAAAATAGATTCAGCCGATTAGGGTGTAGATCGATGTACAGGCAGACAGACTGAATTGCAAGACCCACGTTTTTCATCGTCGCTATCATCGTAATGTCAAGTTTGATCAAAATCTCGAGTTCGATTTTTTTAGGAATGCAAAACTTTACATATAGTATATACAATTATGTATATCACAAGAAAAAAATAAAATGTATGTAAATCCAATTTGACTACTAATATAGTAAGAGCCCAGGGCCGGCAGACATACGTCATTTTATCATAGCTGATTTTTTTTCTGCGAATTTTCAAAGCTGGTAAAACTGCATATTTCCGAAAAGCCCCAGCTTTGAAAATTCGGAATGTCCATTCGTTCTTACCTACTTTGGTATCTATTCACAGAAAAAAAATCAGCTATGTTAAAATGACAGTCATTTGGTCTTGGTTTATAATCTATTTTAATTAAAACTAACGACACGAATACATTTTGAAGGGACGATATAATTAATACATTTGTTTTACATATTTAAAATATATTCTATTTAGAATTAATAAGAAAAAAGTATTGGAGATACAATTTAATGAAATAAATGCATTTGTATTTCATTGATGGGTGAATTTATCTTTCGATTTCTTCTTGCGTTCATCATTTGAATTTGATCTCCGTGTTAATTCAATTGACATATAAGGTAATACAGGGCCGGAATTTGGTTCTAAAAATTATAAATCGCTTAAATAAGGTTATCAATAAGAGCTATCATTTTGTGATATACCGTAAGAGCCTGATATTGAGTTATTCAATCGAAGAGATTCATGCGATTCGGTTTGTATATCGAATAAGGAATACTGTCCAGGTCTTATACGTCCTTGAGTTGTCGCACTCACAGTAGATTGGTTAATTGAAGACAAACTATCAGGTAAACAGTTGTCAATAAGCAAAGTGTAGATGTCATCATCGTTGCTGTTATCGGCATTTTCTGAAGGATGTGTGTTATTTGTTCTGGATCTTTCATCCTGCATTCGTTGGTGTGAAATCAAATCTTTTGGATTGGAATAAGCATATGGATCTATGTGGTCTCTTTCTTCGAGCTTGCAACTTAATGGTAACTCTGAAAATTTTTGTGGCAGTGGTAATAGAGGACCATTATGAATATCGAGACGTTCCTTTTGATATTGGTGTTTTTTTAGGCGTGCCTTTTCTCTTGCCCTTTTAGCTTTGCCTTTTTCCTATTATAAGAAATATATTTGTTTATACATATTAAATATAGTGATATATATACATATATATATGTGCATATATATTTATATAAAAACAAGAGGGTGGCCCTTATTTTCGAATTTTGAATTATTCTCGAAGCATATTCTGATTTGATTATATACCTCTAAATATGAAATACGTTTTTTTTAGATTTAGAGCTCCCTATTAGCTGTTAATTTTGTTTACAAAAAGCGTTGAAGGACAGCTTAAATTATCGTTTCATTAATGTTTCATTTAGGTGTTATATCAGATTTTACGTTCAAGTGAAACTCGCATAGACAATCGCTTCTTATTCCCTCCTCATCTCGACCACATTTCTATACCGACGCATCGAGATTTAGCCCGCCCGCGTCAGTTCTAATAAGTCACTAACGAGGGTGTACTTGTTTTATTTGTAAAAAGTCCAACCAACGTGTAAAAGAGTATAGGAAAAAGTACCCTAATACTAAAAAGTCAGTCATATAGTACCTTTTTTTTTTACAACTTTGCACGCACTCATGGGATTATGAATACAAATTATATGTTTTTCTTAACACAGCGCGGGCATCCGGTGGAAGAAGAGAAAGAAGGATATGATAGATGTGTGGCGCGATGTTCTGAGACTAGAGCTGGTTGTTGTCTCAGATTTATCTCCAGGGATGGCGGCTGAACTAATGCGGAGAGAATTACCGTGTCTAATTTATTTATGTCCCTTATAATTTGGGTTGGCTATTTAATCCCGCGCCAAATAATCCCGCGCAACGAAATCCCGCGCAACGAAATTCTGCCGATTTACTACCTTTCTTGATACAAAGCGACGGCGCTGTATTAAATTTTCAATCTCCATACGATTTTGTTATTTTGGCCAATCAAATCAAAACTCCTCCCTTTTGCATTTATAGAAGACGGCTCTTTTTCAGAATTTTACTACTTTTAGTTTTAGTCACTCGAAAGAGTGAGAATCACGGAGATCGAAGGAAAAAAATGTATAAAATGAGGATTGATTCCGGAAATTCTTCAGTTCTTTTTAGAACTCGGTAGAGGTAGAGGCAAGACCTCATTCAGAGATATGAATGGATTTCAAATGGCTGGTTCATGGATGGATGGTTTGTGGGTGGTGGTGGTGTGGTTGGCGAGGCGGTTGTGTGGGCGAAAGTGGGGTGCATGGCGAGGGGTTTGTGGGATGGTTGTCAAGGGGGTTGGCGAGGTCTTTGGGGAAAGGTTGGTGGGGTGGTTAGGTTTTTGGCGCTGGTTTGTGTGGCGATGGTTTGTGTGGGTGATGGTTGGTGTGGGTGGTAGGTTGGCGGTTTATGTCCACTGCTGCAGTTTCTTTTTTACTTTTGCCCAAAATTGTTTTATTGGACGGAGAATTTTATTGTTTCTGTAAAAAAAATTCGTCGTCTAATAAAAGTGCTTAAGCAGGTCAATTAGGCGATTTTTTTGCCCTAGACGGAGGTCTAGGGCAACTTTTCTTATAAAGTTCTTTTTAAAACTTTAAATTTATTTCGAAAAAAATGTTTATCTTTAAAGTCAATTTGCGGGCAAACTAAGCGACCTAGAGGCATGAAAGTTTACACACTTTAAACTCTGTTTGCGGCTAAACGCCTTGTCCTAGCGACTTAAAAATTGCATATTCGTGATCTATTGAGTGTCACCTTTCAATCGGCGAATCTTTAAACTCGATTTGCAGCCAAACTAAGCGTCATAAAGCCTTGAAAGTTAACCCTTTTTTCTGTTTAAGCTCGAAATAAATTTTTTTCTGCAAAAAGCACAACGCGTAAGGGGGGCATGCTGCCCCCCTGCAAACCCCCCGCCTGGGCCAATTATAATATTTGGGGTGGGTTCATTTCGGGTGTATGCAAAGCTTTTTGGAATTAAACATTTTTTTTAGACTTAAAGAAACTACATAAGTGTTCACCGATTAGTTTTTAAAATCGACATATTTTTTTTTTAACTCGATTTGCGGCTAACTAAGCATCCTAGTTAGTTAGAAATGCCTGAAATCATTTTATACCTCTTTGTGATCATTTGGTCGTCGTCTTAAAAAGGACGGATTGAGATAAAAAAGTACTTTCTTCCATAACTTTACGAAAAATATTTTTTCGTAGCCCAACAATAATACACAACAATTATTGATAATTCACAAAAAAAAACACGGCACTATTACTTTTGTTTAAATACTTCTGTATTCGAAGAGGAAATTCATTCGCTCTGTAAAAAAAATTCGTCGTCTATTAAAAGTACTTAAGCAGGCCAATTGGCAGATTTTTTGCCCTAGATGGAGGTCTAGGGCACCTTTTCATAAAAAAGTTCTTTTTAGAACTTATAATTTTCTTCAAAGAGATATAATTATTTAAAAGAAATCGAAAAAAAAGTTGGTAAAAAAAATTTGTTTTCCAAATTAAAAAAAAAATATTTTTCTAATACGTAAAATATATATTTATTTTTCAAAAGTACCAAATAGTATTTTCCAAAAAGTATTGGAAATCCCGTCTAATAGTAGTGAACATACTCAATATATATCCGTACGTGTGTAATTCCAAAAAATTCAATTTAAATCGGCGGGATTTAATTACGCGGGATTTCGTGGCGCGGGATTAAATTACGTTCCCTATAATTTTCATTATTTTATTTAGTTCTTTGTCATATTTTATGGGTATGCTAGTTTACTCAATGAAATGTTGTTAGTGTTATGCCTAAACAACATGTAATGAGCTAAGCAGCCACTTATTTTATGACAATTTTGAGAATTGGTTTTTAATGGAATATAAGACATACACAACGGCAGGAATCGAACCTGCAACCAAGAGGTTGACAGGCGAGCACACAACTATCGCGCCACGGCCACCCCCCAACCTTAAACATAAATGATTCAGATATCTACATAATATATTAATTCATAACAACAACAATAATTTTGTAATATTTTGTACGTCCAGTCTATAAAAATAAAAGAATCTAACAAATACAGATTTTGAGTTTTTATTGAAAATTCAAAACTTGGTAGTGACCATTTAAAAAATTCAAAAAAAATACTGAAATACTTTATGTATTCACTTTGGAACTCTTAGAGTTGCCAGAAGGTCGAAAAACCATCGGATGCAAGTGGATATTCAAAATTGAAAAGGATGAGAACGGAAAAGTGCTACAACATAAAGCGAGATTAGTTGCAAAAGGATTCGCGCAGACCAAAAACTTCGATTACAACGAAACATATGCTCCTGTGGCTAAGTTAGCCACAATAAGAATTGTACTTGCTGTGGTTAACCACTTCAACCTTTATCAAATGGATCTTAAGTCAGCATTTCTCAACGGCGAACTACGTGAAGAGGTCTATATGAAGCAGCCCGATAGATTCGTTCAAGGCAATTTTGTCTGCAAACTAAATTAATCTCTCTATGGTTTGAATCGGGCATCCAAAGTGTGGAACGAGGGGCTTCACGATTTTCTTACTTCCCTTGGTTTTCAACGAACACAAGCTGATTACTGTTTTTATTCATTTAAAGCTTATGGGGTTATGATTTTGCTGCTCATATACGTTGATGACCTCATAATAGCTGCAAAGGAAATACAAAAGATCCAGTACGTCAAACAACAATTGTCTAAAGTGTTCGAGATGAAGGATATGGGTGAACCAAAGCACTTCCTGGGATTAAAGATTGATCACGATATCTAGTCACCAAGCTTGGAATGGAAAACGGAAAGATCGCGGCTACACCTATGGAGGCAAACCTGAAGTTATGTAAAAATACAGGATTTGAAGCAAAAAAACCATATCGAGAGCTAATAAGCTGTTTGATGTTTGGAATGTTATCATGTATACCAGATCTGAGTTCATCACTTAATTTCTTCAGCCAGTTCCAAAGTAATGCATCAGATGAACAGTGGACCTATCTGAAACGAATCGTGAGGTACATAAAGGGAACGATTGATTTGGGGACATGACATCAAGGACAGGAAGTCCATATCCGGATACGTCTTGAAGGCTTTTGGATGCACAGTCTCTTAGGCGACAAGAAAACAAAAAACCGTAGCTCTGTGTCATCCACTGAGGCGGAATATGTTGCACTTAGCAATACAACGTGTGAGGCATTATGGATTCAACAAATTCTTCGTGACCTTGGAATCAAAAACATCACATCGTCAACTATTTTTGAAGATAACCAGGCTTATATTGGTATATCTGAGGAGCCAAGAGAACACAAGCGAACGAAGCACATCACGTCAAGCTCAACTTCGTTAGACATGTAATTCAGGAACACAAAATTAATGTTCTTTATATTCCTTCAGAAAACCAAAAAGCTGATATACTAACAAAGGGAGTACCGAGGCAGCAGTTTATCAAACTAAGAGACTCCTTGGGGATATGTCGATTTGAGGAGGAGTGTCGATATGTGGATTGGCAACGCTTTCCAACAGCAACACAACATAATGAACGACCGCTAGCGTTGTTAAACGACTTGAAATTTTTATCATAAAAAATAAGCAAAAAAAGGTAACTTCAAAATGAGAAAAATAAAGATGCAACCACTTTGAGTTAAGAAATTGAATTGTTTTATTATCTTGTATGTTGTATAGTCGAATTGTATATTTTAGCCATTAATTTTATGACATTTGACTTCTATTTGACCTTTGATCTGACGTTGACATAGTTGTGGAACGTATTTGACATTAATGATACGTCTTCATCGAATTGGTCATCAGTTCTGTTCGTGTACCTTCGAACATTCTCCCGCCTCAGAAGAAGAATATCGGGTTCAACCAACCCAATTTGAATCCAACTGCATCATTTGAATTTTATGCAGCTTGGCATCACTCTCTGGTTAGCACCCAAGATCGGCTAATGGCTCGTTTTTATAGCAGCTGTCATCCATCATCTTCTCACCTTCTTTCTTATCTCATTCGTACATGAAAAGAGACAGAATTATTAATAAATATGCTTTGACACAAAAACAAATTCAACAGACAAAGTCAACAACAGATACTACAAAACAAAAAGGCGTAATTGGATGTAGTAAGGGTTTTTTTTTTTTTATTTTCATGAAAGGTTTTATAGTTTTCATTCATGGTGCATCGTGTGGTTTGTAGTATAGTTATAGTGTTGTAGGTATCCATCTTGGTTGGATTTTTGTGCGCGGCGGTGATTTTTTTTGTTTTTAATTAAAAGTGAAATTTATTAATTCGGTTTTGTGTCGGTTATATTAAATTAATAAATTAATTGATTAATAAGTGAGTTGATGGATTATTGCAGGTAAGTGTCTGATGAATGGATTTGGAAGATTCATTGTCGATGTCGGGTGCGCATATTCGTACGGCGTAAGTTATTCGCGGTGTGTGCATGAGTGTGAGTGATGTGTGTGATTTTTTTTTATATTTCAATTTTTATTGTTTTATATCAATTTTATTAATAAAATAATTGGCTTTTGATGCCGTTATTATAGAATTGAAATATAATTAGATTTTAAAGGCATATTATGTGCACAAGCATATAAATCAAGGCGTGGGTTGTTTATGTACAAATAAGTATATAGCAACTAGAATTTGAGTGTTTCCAGTTGGAATAAACTCGACTTCCAATTGGAGTACGGGAAGTTTGTTTACTTTTTAATTCGAATTAAAGTGATAGTGAAAATTTACAAAAACCAAACAAAAAAAAACTAATTATTTTGGTTTTATCGTGATGAAGTGTAATTAATTCGCAGAATTATTTTGAAATTATTTGTGATATGATTTTGATTATGTGCTATAATTATTAAAACTGGTGCGGGTTGTTATTTGTGCATATGTAAATAATTATTTGCATTGTGATAATCTAATTTCGTTGTTTTGTTGGCGAATTATTTCGATGACGTTTGGTTGATTTGTTTTGTTTTGTTTTAATTTTGATTTCGATATACGGTTGATACAATTTAAATTTAGTTTAATTTTGTTTTGGTATTAAATTGATTCGTGTTGGTGTAAAATATTTATTTCGATTTGGATTTAAAGTTTTTTACTGTGAATATTTTATTAAATTCTCCTGACGCGATGTGACATTTTTATGTGCTTATAAATATTTTTTTTTTTTTTAAATTAATCGCGTTTCGGTGATTTGACATTTTGATGTGCCGAATGTTTGACAGTGATTTGTTTTTATAAATTTGTGGATGGTGTTTTAAATCTGTTTGACATCAAATTATTTTTGTTTAATTTTGTGAAATTAGTTTTTATTTTATTACAATGGAAACATTTATTTTGTTTTTCGAAAGAAAAGACGAATACATGTAATTTTGATTTAATATAAATAAATAAATTAATAAAGTAATATTTTTGTGTTTTATTTTACTTTAAATGGATTTTGGTTTTCGCATTTATTGTGATTGAGCTTATTTGATAATTTTAATAATTTTAATTGGGTTTATTTAGACTTGTTGAATTAATTTTGGTGAATTATTTTGGTGAATTATTTTCTGAAGATGTTATTTTTCTGGAGAAATTGCAGTTTGTGTATTATTTTGTTAACGAGATTTCATACGATGGCGATTTGTTCTGCTGTTTTGTTCGATGGTAGCAGGCAGATTTTTGCTATGGGCCGCTTCAACTGTCCGTTTTGCGTTTTAACCGTCACGACGCGTATCAACCCGTCCGATCCGGTATGGGTTTCTTCGATTCGCGCGAGATTCCAGTAGGTCGATGGAAGTCGTTCATCTTTAAGAAGAACTAAGTCTCCTATTTTTGGCGATTCTTTGACTTGTGTCCATTTTGGACGCTGCTGAAGCCTTGCGAGGTATTCAGAATTCCATTTTCGCCAGAATCCTTCTGCTAGAACTTGGACACGTTTCCATCGATCTGCATATGTGATGTTGTTGTCGAGTTCACCTTGTGGTATAGCGTGCAATGATTCGCCGACCAGGAAATGTGCGGGGGTTAATGCATTCAAATCATCTAGGCTGTCGGAGAGAGGGCAAAGGGCCTCGAATTCAGACACGCTTCTATTTGCGCTAGAAGCGTCGGGAGCTCCTCGAAAGTTAGCCTTTCCGTTCCAACAACTCGTTTTAAGTGGTACTTGACCGATTTCACACCCGCTTCCCATAACCCACCGAAGTGTGGAGAAGCTGGGGGAATAAAATGCCAATCGGTACCGTGATTTGCTAATTGTTCCGCAATCTCTTTCCAATCTTGTTGCGCTTCCTTCAACATTTTTGCTAATTCGTTGTTAGCACCAACAAAATTAGTTCCGCAATCGCTATATATGTACCTTGGTACAGCTTCCTCTTCTGGCAGTAAATCTCTTAAAGGCTGCTATAAACGCTTGTGTTGTGAGGTCGGACACGACTTCCAAGTGAATAGCCTTTGTTGCTAAACAAATGAAGACAGCAAAGTATCCTTTAAGAATTTTTGCACCGCGTGCCTTCCAGGATTTTATCTCGATTGGACCGGCGTAGTCGACACCAGTGTGACTGAAAGGTCGAGACATACGCACTCTCGCTGCAGGCAAGTTTCCCATTAGTTGCTGCATTTCGGATGCCTTTTGCCGGTAACAAGAAGGGCACCTATGCAGTTGGTATTTAACACTTCTTCTTATTTGCCCAATCCAATATCGCTGTCGAATGTAGCTTATCATTTGCTGGATACCGCCATGAAGTGTGTTCTTATGAGCATCTCGGACGACCAAATTCGTAAAGTGATGGTTGTTTTGAAGCAATATTGGATGTTGAGCATCGTAAGGAAGTAGAGAATTCTCCAAACGTCCGCCCACTCGTAAGACCCCTTGAGCATCGATGAAAGCATTTAACGCACTTAAAGCTTTTGGTGTTTTGTTTTCACGAATTTGTTGAATTTCGGCTTCGAACATTTCCTTTTGTGCTGCTTTTACGATGAATAGGAGGGCAGTTTCCAATTCTTTTGGTTTAAGCGAACCTGAAATAGGCCCCAACTTGGGTCGACATTTTGTTATGAAACGACAACAGGCGGCAACAGTTCTAGTAACTTTGAGAAGACTCGAAAAGTTGTAGATTATCTGTAATATACTATCACCTTCTATCGCATGTATACTAAAGACCTTTATGTTTCGTTGCTCTTCTATAGTGTCTATTTCGGTGGGTTGATCTGGAAGATCGAATACCCATTTTTGTCGCAAGACCTCTGGACCGTTCCACCACGACTTCAGTGACTCCAGTTCAGATGGATAGACACCCCTGGACGCCAGATCGGCTGGGTTATGAAGCGTTGCGACATGTCCCCAGCAATCGATCCCCACTAACCGCTGGATTTCCGACACACGGTTGGAAACGAATGTGGTCCATTTGGCGGGAGTGGCGCGTATCCAGGCCAATGCAATTGTGGAATCTGTCCACGAATACATCTTGACATCAGGAATTTGCAGAACTTCCTTGGTGTATTGTAACAGCTCTGCCAACTACTGCACCACAAAGTTCAAGACGAGGTAGAGTTATCGTTCGTTGATTTGGTGCTACTTTTGTTTTTGACAAAAGCAGATTGACGTGAATTTTGCTTTCACTATCCAAGACGCGTACGTACACTGCTGCACCGTAGGCCTTCATAGAAGCGTCGCAAAACCCATGCAGCTCGATCGATTTGTTGGTCTTGCTCATCTGGGTCCATCTTGGAATCCGAAGCCGCTCGATCAGATGGAGTTCTCGGAGAAAGGCATCCCAATCTTTCTTCAGAGCAGCTGGAATTGGTTCATCCCAGTCACAGCCAAGTTCCCATAATCGCTGCATCATAAGTTTTGCGGTGATAATACAGGGTGAGATCCAACCCAAAGGATCGAACAATTTGGCAATAGTTGACAGCATAGACCTTTTTGTGGTTGATTCTGTTGCAGGTTGTAGATTTTGGTACGAGAAGAAGTCATCGATGGGAAACCACTTGATGCCTAGAGTTTTGACATGATTTGACAGATTGAACGGAAGTTCAAAGTCAAGCTCTCTTTCCTGAACTGGGATGTCTTCGATGAGTTCTTTCGTGTTGCTTGTCCACTTTCTGAGGTTGAATCCCGCTGTTGCTAAAAGTTGCTTTGCTTCATCACGTTTCTTTCTTGCTTCTTCAATGGTGTCAGCTCCACTTATAAGGTCGTCAACGTATATGTCTTCACGGACAGCCTTTGCCCCCTCCGGAAAATTTTCATTTTCATCATCAGCAACTTTTTTCAAAATTTTGATAGCAAGGTATGGTGCACTTGCTGTACCAAAAGTGACGGTGTTCATTTTGAAAATTTTCACAGGTGAAGTCTTCTCATCTCTCCACATAATCAGCTGGTAATATCGATCTGATTGACTGACCAAAATCTGTCGATACATTTTTTCAATGTCGGCCGTGAAAGTTACTCGGTGAGTCCGCCATTTCAAAACAAGATCTATGATACTTGATTGCAATTTTGGACCCACTAGCAAACAATCGTTGAGAGATTTGCCATCTGATGTTTTCGCTGCAGCATCGAATACCACTCTCAGTTTGGTTGTAGAACTTGCTTCTTTGAAAACCGCGTGATGCGGTTTTGCTTCTTTGAAATAGTGGAATGGGGTTTCTAAAACCGCATCATTAGCATCTATCTCTTCCATATGATGAAGCTCTTTGTATTCTTGGATACATTTTTTGTAACCTTCAGCAAGCTTTGGATCTGAATCAAGCCTCTTCTCCAGATGAAGAAATCGTCGTAAGGCACTTTGACGACTCGATCCCATTGCTGGATAGCCTTCACCTTTGAATGGTAACTTCACTTCATAATGCCCGTCAGGCAATCGTGTTGTGTGTTGATCAAAATGTTTGTCGCAAGCAATATTTTCTTCAGTATCTTGCTTCTGATAAGGCGTCTCTTCCATCTCCCAAAACTTCTCTATCTGTGAACTCAGGTCCGTAATTTGAACGAAACTTCGGACTTGCTGGGGAATCTCGGCTGAAACTTTACCAAACACAATCCACCCCAGTTCTGTGTTTTGTGCTATAGGCCCATTTCCATCTTCTGGACGTCTTATTTCAGGAAGGAGTATTTCGGCGCAAACTTCACTTCCAAGAAGTAAGTCTATGGGTGCAGGCTCATAGAGATGCGGATCAGCTAGCGAAAGACCTTTCAGATGGCTCCAAATGCCAGGTACCACTCGCTGGGTCGGGAGATGGCCAGTCAACGACTTGAAGACCAACGCCTGGATGGCAGTCTCGAACGTCGAGTGGCGGGAAGCAAATCTTACTTCGACGGAGTGTTGCGCAGTGCCGTTGTTGACCAACCCTAACCCGGATACCTCTACATTTGTTCGCCTTCTTTCTAGTTTCAGGAGTTGTGCAGCTGCTTCATTGATGAAAGACTTTTCTGACCCTGTATCGATCAGAGCACGTAAAAGACGTAACTTACCATCTGCTGCTCGTACCTTTACTACCGCTGTCGCCATGAGCACCTGTTGTGCGTAACCAAATTGCAACGCGTGGTAGTTAAATGCATGTCCGTGAGTTGACTGCATTTGTTGATGTTCAACCGTTGGCTGGAACACAGGAGCATTTGGATTTATGGATGTCTGGAATGTTTTCGCTTGAGATGAAGACGCAGTTGCAGGCAGTTGTTGTTGTATATGTGTGTTGCTTCCAGTTACATGTTGCTGTTTGTCATGTAGCAGAGAATGATGCCTTTGTTGGCAAAAGTAACACGACGTAAAACTGTAGCAAGTTGCAACAAGATGTCCGTAGGACAAACAATTTTCACATATTTTCAGCCTGTAAACCGTTTCTTGTCGACCTTTGACATCCATGTTGAGGAATTGTTGGCACTTTCTCAATGTGTGTTTGCCTTGACTGCACAGCTTACAAATCAATTGCTCTACGGTGTTGCTCTTGTCTACTTTTTTGGATGGCTGTTTGACGACCTGCTTTGCATGCATGACTTTCGTCTTAGCTGGTTGGACGCGTGGCCTTGTTTTGACGTGTGGCTCTTCTTTAGTCCGGAATGCTGCTTCATGCTCCTGTTGACCAATAACTTCAAGAGTTCGAAAACGGATCTCCAAAAACTCGGTAAATTCCTTAAATGTAGGCAAATCTTTTCTGTTACCTAATTTTTCTTCCCATAGTTTTTGGCACGACTGCGGAAGTTTCTGATGAAGGAACCAAATAAGGACGGTGTCCCAACTGGAAACAGGCACATCCATTTTCTCTAGCGCGAGAAAACATTCCCTGGTGGTGTACAGGAGATCTTTTAGACCCGTTGCAGTTTCACGAGTCAAGGATGGTTGACCAAAAAGCGTTTGCATTTGGGTGTGCACCAGAATGCGCTTATGATCGTATCGATCTTTCAACAAATTCCAAGCCTTATCGTAGCTGGCAGCCTCTACAGAAAAATTCTGCAAAAATCGATTTGCATCACCAGTCAAGCACGACTGCAAGAAGTGCAGCTTGTCGATGTCATCTAGACTGTTGTTGTTGTGGATGAGGGATTGAAACCTGTCGTGAAAAGCGCGCCAGGTGGTATATGAACCATCGAATTTTGGCAAATCAATTCGTGGAAGCCTTAACCCCGAATACGTTGATGGTGCAGCTGTATTACTGGGCGGAGCACCTTGGATTGGAAGGGTTGCAACGATTGGTGACGATTTTTCGATTGCTTCCACCAGCTCTGCATGATATTCCAGGTAAATATCACTTATTTGTTCATATACCACCTTTAACTCTTCAACTTTCATCCCTTCTTCCAGCATACCACCCCAATGATAGCTTCATGATACGTTTTAGCCGAAAGAACATCTTCTTCCAATTTGCTTAGACGAGCTGAAGCATAGGATTTTACCTTACGGTCTTTTGGAGATTTTTTAAAGTTGGTAAGATCCTTTATCACCTTAGCTAAAATACCTTTTTGTAGCTCACCATATTTGTAATTTTTGGTTTCGGCCATAATAATATTTATTTTCTTTTAAAAATCAACAGAAATGACGAAGAAAAATCGAAATAGACAAGTTTACAACACGTAAAGCAAGACTTACTGCTTGTCTGCAACTGCTACTGATGCTGCTACTGATGCTGCTACTGCTGCTGCTGCTGCCGCCGACGCCAACGTTGATGATCGATGATAATGTCGATTTGTAGTGTCTCTACTGGACACTTTTGTTCAGAAATTAGTTTTAAATTATTTTTAAGTTAAATTTAAGTTAAATTAAATAGATTTTAAGTTAATTTGTTAAAAAACAGAATCAATCAGTGATTAAAAAACGATTTTGCAATGCACAATTTAAAGTCACGTGAATGTTTTACATACGAATCGTAAATTCGTTTTTTTTTTTTTTTAATATGGGGGCACACACCGCACACAAAGTTTGTTTTAATGTTTATTGTTCATAAAAAACTGATTCTAATTTTAAAGCTCGAAGGACCAAATGTTAAACGACTTGAAATTTTTATCATAAAAAATAAGCAAAAAAAGGTAACTTCAAAATGAGAAAAATAAAGATGCAACCACTTTGAGTTAAGAAATTGAATTGTTTTATTATCTTGTATGTTGTATAGTCGAATTGTATATTTTAGCCATTAATTTTATGACATTTGACTTCTATTTGACCTTTGATCTGACGTTGACATAGTTGTGGAACGTATTTGACATTAATGATACGTCTTCATCGAATTGGTCATCAGTTCTGTTCGTGTACCTTCGAACAAGCGTCATTGTCCAACTTTACATTGACGGACAAAACGATCACACTATTTCCGGCTGCAAAGTATCTTTTTTTTTTGCTGCAACCACCATACTATCACTATCACTTATAGTTATATTTAAGCCAATATATTCGATAGCCATTTATCAATTAATAAATAATATATTAATACTATTTTGTCACCTGATTGATTTTTTATATTTTACAATAAAATACATAAGTTTCAACAATTTTTGGAGTTAAAAAGATTTAAAAATCTAATTTATACCACCGCTTAAAGCACTTATGTAAGTACCAAGTCTGAAGAAAATAGATTCAGCCGATTAGGGTGTAGATCGATGTACAGGCAGACAGACTGAATTGCAAGACCCACGTTTTTCATCTTCGCTATCATCGTAATGTCAAGTTTGATCAAAATCTCGAGTTCGATTTTTTTAGGAATGCAAAACTTTACATATAGTATATACAATTATGTATATCACAAGAAAAAAATAAAATCTATGTAAATCCAATTTGACTACTAATATAGTAAGAGCCCAGGGCCGGCAGACATACGTCATTTTATCATAGCTGATTTTTTTTCTGCAAATTTTCAAAGCTGGTAAAACTGCATATCTCCGAAAAGCCCCAGCTTTGAAAATTCGGAATGTCCATTCGTTCTTACCTACTTTGGTATCTATTCACAGAAAAAAAATCAGCTATGTGAAAATGACAGTCATTTGATCTTGGTTTATAATCTATTTTAATTAAAACTAACGACACGAATACATTTTGAAGGGACGATATAATTAATACATTTGTTTTACATATTTAAAATATATTCGATTTAGAATTAAAAAGAAAAAAGTATTGGAGATACAATTTAATGAAATAAATGCATTTGTATTTCATTGATGGGTGAATTTATCTTTCGATTTCTTCTTGCGTTCATCATTTGAATTTGATCTCCGTGTTCCTTGAATTGGCATATAAGGTAATACAGGGCCGGAATTTGGTTCTAAAAATTATAAATCGCTTAAATAAGGTTATCAATAAGAGCTATCATTTTGTGATATACCGTAAGAGCCTGATATTGAGTTATTCAATCGAAGAGATTCATGCGATTCGGTTTGTATATCGAATAAGGAATACTGTACCGTCCTTGAGTTGTCGCACTCACAGTAGATTGGTTAATTGAAGGCAAACTATCAGGTAAACAGTTGTCAATAGGCAAAGTGTAGATGTCATCATCGTTGCTGTTATCGGCATTTTCTGAAGGATGTGTGTTATTTGTTCTGGATCTTTCATCCTGCATTCGTTGGTGTGAAATCAAATCTTTTGGATTGGAATAAGCATATAGATCTATTTGGTCTCTTTCTTCGAGCTTGGAACTTAATGGTAACTCTGAAAATTTTTGTGGCAGTGGTAATAGAGGACCATTATGAATATCGAGACGTTCCTTTTGATATTGGTGTTTTTTTAGGCGTGCCTCTTCTCTTGCCCTTTTAGCTTTGCCTTTTTCCTATTATAAGAAATATATTTGTTTATACATATTAAATATAGTGATATATATACATATATATATGTGCATATATATTTATATAAAAACAAGAGGGTGGCCCTTATTTTCGAATTTTGAATTATTCTTGAGGCATATTCTGATTTGATTATTTACCTCTATATATGAAATACGTTTTTTTTAGATTTAGAGCTCCCTATTAGCTGTTAATTTTGTTTACAAAAAGCGTTGAAGGACAGCTTAAATTATAGTTTCTTTAATGTTTCATTTAGGTGTTATATCAGATTTTATGTTCAAGTGAAACTCGCATAGACAATCGCTTCTTATTCCCTCCTCATCTCGACCCCATTTCTATACCGACGCATCGAGATTTAGCCCGCCCGCGTCAGTTCTAATAAGTCACTAACGAGGGTGTACTTGTTTTATTTGTAAAAGTCCAAGTTACGTGTAAAAGAGTATAGGAAAAAGTGCCCTAATACTAAAAAGTCAGTCATATAGTACCTTTTTTTTTTTTTACAACTTTGCACGCACTCATGGGATTATGAATACAAATTATATGTTTTTCTTAACACAGCGCGGGCATCCGGTGGAAGAAGAGAAAGAAGGATAGGATAGATATGTGGCGCGATGTTCTGAGACTAGAGCTGGTTGTTGTCTCAGATTTATCTCCAGGCATGGCGGCTGAACTAATGCGGATAGAATTACCGTGTCCAATTTATTTATGTCCCTTATAATTTTCATTATTTTATTTAGTTCTTTGTCATATTTTATGGGTATGCTAGTTTACTCAATCAAATGTTGTTAGTGTTATGCCTAAACAGCATGTAATGAGCAAAGCAGCCACTTATTTTATGACAATTTTGAGAATTGGTTTTTAATGGAATATAAGACATACACAACGGCAGGAATCGAACCTGCAACCAAGAGGTAGACAGGCGAGCACACAACTATCGCGCCACGGCCACCCCCCAACCTTAAACATAAATGATTCAGATATCTACATAATATTTTAATTCATAACAACAACAATAATTTTGTAATATTTTGTACGTCCAGTCTATAAAAATAAAAGAATCTAACAAATACAGATTTTGAGTTTTTATTTAAAATTCAAAACTTGGTACTGACCATTTAAAAAATTCAAAAAAAAATACTGAAATACTTTATGTATTCACTTTGGAACTCTTAGAGTTGCCAGAAGGTCGAAAAACCATCGGATGCAAGTGGGTATTCAAAATTAAAAGGGATGAGAACGGAAAAGTGCTACAACATAAAGCGAGATTAGTTGCAAAAGGATTCGCGCAGACCAAAAACTTCGTTTTTTTTTTTGTATAACTTTGCACGCGCTCAAGGGATTATGAATACCCTTTTATATGTTTTTCTTAACACAGCGCGAGCATACGGTGGAAGAAGAGAAAGGAGGATAGGAAAGATGTGTGGCGCGATGTTCTGAGACAGAGCTGGTTGTTGTCATAGATTTATCTCCAGGGATGGCGGCTTAACTAATGCGGAGAGAATTCCCGTGTCTTATTTATTTATGTCCCATTATTTTATTTATTTCTTTGTCATATTTTATGGGTATGCTAGTTTACTCAATCACATGTTGTTAGTGTTATGCCTAAGCCGCATGTAATGAGCAAAGCAGCAACTTATTTTATGACAATTTTTAGAATTGGTTTATAATGGAATATAAGAAGACATAGACAACGGCAGGAATCGAACCTGCACCACGAGGTTGACAGGCGAGCACACAACTATCGCGCCACGGCCACCCCCAAGTTAGCCACAATAAGAATTGTACTTGCTGTGGTTAACCACTTCAACCTTTATCAAATGGATGTTAAGTCAGCATTTCTCAACGGCGAACTACGTGAAGAGGTCTATATGAAGCAGCCCGATAGATTCGTTCAAGGCAATTTTGTGTGCAAACTAAATTAATCTCTCTATGGTTGGAATCGGGCGTCCAAAGTGTGGAACGAGGGGCTTCACGATTTTCTCACTTCCCTTGCTTTTCAACGAACACAAGCTGATTACTGTTTTTATTCGTTTAAAGCTTATGGGGTTATGATTTTGCTGCTCATATACGTTGATGACCTCATAATAGCTGCAAAGGAAATACAAAAGATCCAGTACGTCAAACAACAATTGTCTTAAGAGTTCGAGATGAAGGATATGGGTGAACCAAAGCACTTCCTTGGATTAAAGATTGATCGCGATATCTAGTGACCAAGTTTGGAATGGAAAACGGAAAGGTCGCGGCTACACCTATGGAGGCAAACCTGAAGTTATGTAAAAATACAGGATTTGAAGCAAAAAAACCATATCGAGAGCTAATAAGCTGTTTGATGTTTGGAATGTTATCATGTATACCAGATCTGAATTCATCACTAAATTTCTTCAGCCAGTTCCAAAGTAATGCATCAGATGAACACTGGACTTATCTCAAACGAATCGTGAGGTACATAAAGGGAACGATTGACTTGGGGACATGATATCAAAGACAGGAAGTCCATATCCGGATACGTCTTGGAGGCTTTTGGATGCACAGTCTCTTAGGCGACAAGGACACAAAAATCCGTAGCTCTGTGTCATCCACTGAGGCGGAATATGTTGCACTTAGCAATACAACGTGAGGCATTATGGATACAACAAATTCTTCGTGACCTTGGAATCAAAAACATCACATCGTCAACTATTTTTGAAGATAACCAGGCTTATATTGGTATAGCTGAGGAGCCAAGAGAACACAAGCGAACGAAGCACATCACGTCAAGCTCAACTTCGTTAGACATGTAATTCAGGAACACAAAATTAATATTCTTTATATCCCTTCAGAAAACCAAAAAGCTGATATACTAACAAAGGGACTACCGAGGCAGCAGTTTATCAAACTAAGAGACTCCTTGGGGAGAGTTGAGGAGAAGTGTCGATATGTGGACTGGCAACGCTTTCCAACAGCAACACAACATAATGAACGACCTCTAGCATCATTGTCCAACTTTACATTGACGGACAAAACGATCACACTATTTCCGGCTGCAAAGTATCTTTTTTTTTTGCTGCAACCGCCGTACTATCACTATCACTTATAGTTATATTTAAGCCAATGTATTCGATAGCCATTTATCAATTAATAAATAATATATTAATACTATTTTGTCACCTAATTGATTTCTTTTATTTTACAATAAAATACATAAGTTTCAACAATTTTTGGAGTTAAAAACATTTAAAAATCTAATTTACACAATCGCTTAAAGCACTTATGTAAGTACCAAGTCTGAAGAAAATAGATTCAGCCGATTAGGGTGTAGATCGATTTACAGGCAGACAGACTGAATTGCAAGACCCACTTTTTTCATCTTCGCTAGCATCGTAATATCAAGTGTGATCAAAATCTCGAGTTCGATTTTTTTAGGAATGCAAAACTTTACATGTAGTATATACAATTATGTATATCACAACAAAAAAATAAAATTTATGTAAATCCAATTTGACTACTAATATAGTAAGAGCCCAGGGCCGGCGGACATACGTCATTTTATCATAGCTGATTTTTTTTCTGCGAATTTTAAAAGCTGGTAAAACTGCATATCTCCGAAAAGCCCCAGCTTTGAAAATTCGGAATGTCCATTCTTTCTTACCTACTTTGGTATCTATTCACAGAAAAAAAATCAGCTATGTTAAAATGACAGTCATTTGGTCTTGGTTTATAATCTATTTTAATTAAAACTACCGACACGAATACATTTTGAAGGGACGATATAATTAATACATTTGTTTTACATATTTAAAATATATTCTATTTAGAATTAATAAGAAAAAGTATTGGAGATACAATTTAATGAAATAAATGCATTTGTATTTCATTGATGGGTGATTTTATCTTTCGATTTCTTCTTGTGTTCATCATTTGAATTTGATCTCCGTGTTCCTTGAATTGGCATATAAGGTAATACAGGGCCGGAATTTGGTTCTAAAAATTATAAATCGCTTAAATAAGGTTATCAATAAGAGCTATCATTTTGTGATATACCGTAAGAGCCTGATATTCAGTTATTCAATCGAAGAGATTCATGCGATTCGGTTTGTATATCGAATAAGGAATACTGTCCAGGTCTTATACGTCCTTGAGTTGTCGCACTCACAGTAGATTGGTTAATTGAAGACAAACTATCAGGTAAACAGTTGTCAATAGGCAAAGTGTAGATGTCATCATCGTTGCTGTTATCGGCATTTTCTGAAGGATGTGTGTTATTTGTTCTGGATCTTTCATCCTGCATTCGTTGGTGTGAAATCAAATCTTTTGGATTGGAATAAGCATATAGATCTATGTGGTCTTTTCTTCGAGCTTGGAACTTAATGGTAACTCTGAAAATTTTTGTGGCAGTGGTAATAGAGGACCATTATGAATATCGAGACGTTCCTTTTGATATTTTTGTTTTTTTAGGCGTTCTCTTGGCCTTTTAGCTTTGCCTTTTTCCTATTATAAGAAATATATTTGTTTATACATATTAAATATAGTGATATATATACATATATATATGTGCATATATATTTATATAAAAACAAGAGGGTGGCCCTTATTTTCGAATTTTGAATTATTCTCGAGGCATATTCTGATTTGATTATTTACCTCTAACTATGAAATACGTTTTTTTTTAGATTTAGGGCTCCCTATTAGCTGTTAATTTTGTTTACAAAAAGCGTTGAAGGACAGCTTAAATTATGGTTTCTTTAATGTTTCATTTAGGTGTTATATCAGATTTTACGTTCAAGTGATACTCGCATAGACAATCGCTCCTTATTCCCTCCTCATCTCGACCCCATTTCTATACCGACGCATCGAGATTTAGCCCGCCCGCGTCAGTTCTAATAAGTCACTAAAGAGGGTGTACTTGTTTTATTTGTAAAAGTCCAAGTAACGTGTAAAAGAGTATAGGAAAAAGTACCCTAATACTAAAAAGTCAGTCATATAGTACCTTTTTTTTTACAACTTTGCACGCACTCATGGGATTATGAATACAAATTATATGTTTTTCTTAACACAGCGCGGGCATCCGGTGGACGAAGAGAAAGAAGGATAGGATAGATGTGTGGCGCGATGTTCTGAGACTAGAGCTGGTTGTTGTCTCAGATTTATCTCCAGGGATGGCGGCTGAACTAATGCGGAGAGAATTACCGTGTCTAATTTATTTATGTCCCTTATAATTTTCATTATTTTATTTAGTTCTTTGTCATATTTTATGGGTATGCTAGTTTACTCAATCAAATGTTGTTAGTGTTATGCCTAAACAGCATGTAATGAGCAAAGCAGCCACTTATTTTATGACAATTTTGAGAATTGGTTTTTAATGGAATATAAGACATACACAACGGCAGGAATCGAACCTGCAACCAAGAGGTTGACAGGCGAGCACACAACTATCGCGCCACGGCCACCGCCCAACCTTAAACATAAATGATTCAGATATCTACATAATATTTTAATTCATAACAACAACAATAATTTTGTAATATTTTGTACGTCCAGTCTATAAAAATAAAAGAATCTAACAAATACAGATTTTGAGTTTTTATTTAAAATTCAAAACTTGGTACTGACCATTTAAAAAATTCAAAAAAAAAATACTGAAATACTTTATGTATTCACTTTGAAACTCTTAGAGTTGCCAGAAGGTCGAAAATCCATCGGATGCAAGTGGGTATTCAAAATTAAAAGGGATGAGAACGGAAAAGTGCTACAACATAAAGCGAGATTAGTTGCCAAAGGATTCGCGCAGACCAAAAACTTCGATTACAACGAAACATATACTCCTGTTCCCACAAGCTGATTACTGTTTTTATTCATTTAAAGCTTATGGGGTTATGATTTTGCTGCTCATATACGTTGATGACCTCATAATAGCTGCAAAGGAAATACAAAAGATCCAGTACGTCAAACAACAATTGTCAAAAGAGTTCGAGATGAAGGATATGGTTGAACCAAAGCACTTCCTGGGATTAAAGATTGATCGCGATATCTAGTGACCAAGTTTGGAATGGAAAACGGGAAGATCGCGGCTACACCTATGGAGGCAAACCTGAAGTTATGTAAAAATACAGGATTTGAAGCAAAAAAACCATATCGAGAGCTAATAGGCTGTTTGATGTTTGGAATGTTATCATGTATACCAGATCTGAGTTCATCACTTAATTTCTTCAGTCAGTTCCAAAGTAATGCTTCAGATGAACAGTGGACCTATCTGAAACGAATCGTGAGGTACATAAAGGGAACGATTGACTTGGGGACATGACATCAAGGACAGGAAGTCCATATCCGGATACGTCTTGAAGGCTTTTGGATGCACAGTCTCTTAGGCGACAAGGAAACAAAAATCCGTAGCTCTGTGTCATCCACTGAGGCGAATAAGTTGCACTTAGCAATACAACGTGTGAGGCATTATGGATTCAACAAATTCTTCGTGACCTTGGAATCAAAAACATCACATCGTCAACTATTTTTGAAGATAACCAGGCTTATATTGGTATATCTGAGGAGCCAAGAGAAAACAAGCGAACGAAGCACATAACGTCAAGCTCAACTTCGTTAGACATGTAATTCAGGAACACAAAATTAATGTTCTTTATATTCCTTCAGAAAACCAAAAAGCTGATATACTAACAAAGGGAGTACCGAGGCAGCAGTTTATCAAACTAAGAGACTCCTTGGGGATATGTCGATTTGAGGAGGAGTGTTGATATGTGGATTGGCAACGCTTTCCAACAGGAACACAACATAATAAACGACCTCTAGCGTCATTGTCCAACTTTACATTGACGGACAAAATGATCACACTATTTCCGGCTGCAAAGTATCTTTTTTTTTTTGCTGCAACCACCATACTATCACTATCACTTATAGTTATATTTAAGCCAATATATTCGATAGCCATTTATCAATTAATAAATAATATATTAATACTATTTTGTCACCTAATTGATTTCTTTTATTTTACAATAAAATACATAAGTTTCAACAATTTTTGGAGTTAAAAACATTTAAAAATCTAATTTATACAATCGCTTTAAGCACTTATGTAAGTACCAAGTCTGAAGAAAATAGTTTCAGCCCATTAGCGTGTAGATCGATTTACAGGCAGACAGACTGAATTGCAAGACCCACTTTTTTCATCTTCGCTATCATCGTAATATCAAGGTTGATCAAAATCTCGAGTTCGATTTTTTTAGGAATGCAAAACTTTACATATAGTATATTCAATTATGTATATCACAAGAAAAAAATAAAATTTATGTAAATCCAATTTGACTACTAATATAGTAAGAGCCCAGGGCCGGCAGACATACGTCATTTAATCATAGCTGATTTGTTTTCTGCGAATTTTCAAAGCTGGTAAAACTGCATATCTCCGAAAAGCCCCAGCTTTGAAAATTCGGAATGTCCATTCGTTCTTACCTACTTTCGTATCTATTCACAGAAAAAAAATCAGCTATGTTAAAATGACAGTCATTTGATCTTGTTTTATAATCTATTTTAATTAAAACTAACGACACGAATACATTTTGAAGGGACGATATAATTAATACATTTGTTTTACATATTTAAAATATATTCTATTTAGAATTAAAAAGAAAAAAGTATTGGAGATACAATTTAATGAAATAAATGCATTTGTATTTCATTGATGGGTGAATTTATCTTTCGATTTCTTCTTGCGTTCATCATTTGAATTTGATCTCCGTGTTCCTTGAATTGGCATATAAGGTAATACAGGGCCGGAATTTGGTTCTAAAAATTACAAATCGCTTAAATAAGGTTATCAATAAGCGATATCATTTTGTGATATACCGTAAGAGCCTGATATTGAGTTATTCAATCGAAGAGATTCATGCGATTCGGTTTGTATATCGAATAAGGAATACTGTCCAGGTCTTATACGTCCTTGAGTTGCCGCACTCACACTAGATTGGTTAATTGAAGGCAAACTATCAGGTAAACAGTTGTCAATAGGCAAAGTGTAGATGTCATCATCGTTGCTGTTATCGGCATTTTCTGAAGGATGTGTGTTATTTGTTCTGGATCTTTCATCCTGCATTCGTTGGTGTGAAATCAAATCTTTTGGATTGGAATAAGCATATGGATCTATGTGGTCTCTTTCTTCGAGCTTGGAACTTAATGGTAACTCTGAAAATTTTTGTGGCAGTGGTAATAGAGGACCATTATGAATATCGAGACGTTCCTTTTGATATTGGTGTTTTTTTAGGCGTGCCTTTTCTCTTGCCCTTTTAGCTTTGCCTTTTTCCTATTATAAGAAATATATTTGTTTATACATATTAAATATAGTGATATATATACATATATATATGTGCATATATATTTATATAAAAACAAGAGGGTGGCCCTTATTTTCGAATTTTGAATTATTCTCGAGGCATATTCTGATTTGATTATTTACCTCTAAATATGAAATACGTTTTTTTAGATTTAGAGCTCCCTATTAGCTGTTAATTTTGTTTACAAAAAGCGTTGAAGGACAGCTTAAATTATGGTTTCTTTAATGTTTCATTTAGGTGTTATATCAGATTTTACGTTCAAGTGAAACTCGCATAGACAATCGCTTCTTATTCCCCCCTCATCTCGACCCCATTTCTATACCGACGCATCGAGATTTAGCCCGCCCGCGTCAGTTCTAATAAATCACTAACGAGGGTGTACTTGTTTTATTTGTAAAAGTCCAAGTAACGTGTAAAAGAGTATAGGAAAAAGTACCCTAATACTAAAAAGTCAGTCATATAGTACCTTTTTTTTTTACAACTTTGCACGCACTCATGGGATTATGAATACAAATTATATGTGTTTCTTAACACAGCGCGGCATCCGGTGGAAGAAGAGAAAGAAGGATAGGATAGATGTGTGGCGCGATGTTCTGAGACTAGAGCTGGTTGTTGTCTCAGATTTATCTCCAGGGATGGCGGCTGAACTAATGCGGAGAGAATTACCGTGTCTAATTTATTTATGTCCCTTATAATTTTCATTATTTTATTTAGTTCTTTGTCATATTTTATGGGTATGCTAGTTTACTCAATCAAATGTTGTTAGTGTTATGCCTAAACAGCAAGTAATGAGCAAATGCAGCCACTTATTTTATGACAATTTTGAGAATTGGTTTTTAATGGAATATAAGACATACACAACGGCAGGAATCGAACCTGCAACCAAGAGGTTGACAGGCGAGCACACAACTATCGCGCCACGGCCACCCCCAACCTTAAACATAAATGATTCAGATATCTACATAATATTTTAATTCATAACAACAACAATAATTTTGTAATATTTTGTACGCCCAGTCTATAAAAATAAAAGAATCTAACAAATACAGATTTTGAGTTTTTATTTAAAATTCAAAACTTGGTAGTGACCATTTAAAAAATTCAAAAAAATACTGAAATACTTTATGTATTCACTTTGGAACTCTTAGAGTTGCCAGAAGGTCGAAAAACCATCGGATGTAAGTGGGTATTCAAAATTAAAAGGGATGAGAACGGAAAAGTGCTACAACATAAAGCGAGATTAGTTGCAAAAGGATTCGCGCAGACCAAAAACTTCGATTACAACGATACATATGCTCCTGTGGCTAATTTAGCCACAATAAGAATTGTACTTGCTGTGGTTAACCACTTCAACCTTTATCAAATGGATCTTAAGTCAGCATTTCTCAACGGCGAACTACGTGAAGAGGTCTATATGAAGCAGCCCGATAGATTCGTTCAAGGCAATTTTGTCTGCAAACTAAATTAATCTCTCTATGGTTTGAATCGGGCGTCCAAAGTGTGGAACGAGGGGCTTCACGATTTTCTCACTTCCCTTGGTTTTCAACGAACACAAGCTGATTACAGTTTTTATTCATTTAAAGCTTATGGGGTTATGATTTTGCTGCTCATATACGTTGATGACCTCATAATAGCTGCAAAGGAAATACAAAAGATCAAGTACGTCAAACAACAATTGTCTAAAGAGTTCGAGATGAAGGATATGGTTGAACAAAGCACTTCCTGGGATTAAAGATTGATCGCGATATCTAGTGACAA
Organism: Philhelius pedissequus; assembly: GCA_910595825.1. Taxonomy (NCBI): domain Eukaryota; kingdom Metazoa; phylum Arthropoda; class Insecta; order Diptera; family Syrphidae; genus Philhelius; species Philhelius pedissequus. The sequence continues at coordinate 225,269,840 of OU343160.1, read as the reverse complement.
AGTTTGGAATGGAAAACGGAAAGATCGCGGCTACACCTATGGAGGCAAACCTGAAGTTATGTAAAAATACAGGATTTGAAGCAAAAAAACCACATCGAGAGCTAATAGGCTGTTTGATGTTTGGAATGTTATCATGTATACCAGATCTGAGTTCATCACTTAATTTCTTCAGCCAGTTCCAAAGTAATGCATCAGATGAACAGTGGACCAATCTGAAACGAATCTTGAGGTACATAAAGGGAACGATTGACTTGGGGACATGACATCAAGAGCAGGAAGTCCATATCCGGATACGTCTTGTAGGCTTTTGGATGCACAGTCTCTTAGGCGACAAGGAAACAAAAATACGTAGCTCTGCGTCATCCACTGAGGCGGAATATGTTGCACTTAGCAATACACGGTGTGAGGCATTATGGATTCAACAAATTCTTCGTGACCTTGGAATCAAAAACATCACATCGTCAACTATTTTTGAAGATAACCAGGCTTATATTGGTATATCTGAGGAGCCAAGAGAACACAAGCGAACGAAGCACATCACGTCAAGCTCAACTTCGTTAGACATGTAATTCAGGAACACAAAATTAATGTTCTTTATATTCCTTCAGAAAACCAAAAAGCTGATATACTAACAAAGGGAGTACCGAGGCAGCAGTTTATCAAACTAAGAAACTCCTTGCGGATATGTCGATTTGAGGCGGAGTGTCGATATGTGGATTGGCAACGCTTTCCAACAGCAACACAACATAATGAACGACCTCTAGCGTCATTGTCCAACTTTACATTGACGGACAAAACGATCACACTATTTCCGGCTGCAAAGTATCTTTTTTTTTTTGCTGCAACCACCATACTATCACTATCACTTATAGTTATATTTAAGCCAATATATTCGATAGCCATTTATCAATTAATAAATAATATATTAATACTATTTTGCCACCTGATTGATTTTTTTTATTTTACAATAAAATACATAAGTTTCAACAATTTTTGGAGTTAAAAAGATTTAAAAATCTAATTTATACAACCGCTTAAAACACTTATGTAAGTACCAAGTCTGAAGAAAATAGATTCAGCCGATTAGGGTGTAGATCGATGTACAGGCAGACAGACTGAATTGCAAGACCCACGTTTTTCATCTTCGCTATCATCGTAATGTCAAGTTTGATCAAAATCTCGAGTTCGATTTTTTTAGGAATGCAAAACTTTATATATAGTATATACAATTATGTATATCACAAGAAAAAAATAAAATTTATGTAAATCCAATTTGACTACTAATATAGTAAGAGCCCAGGGCCGGCAGACATACGTCATTTTATCATAGCTGTTTTTTTTCTGCGAATTTTCAAAGCTGGTAAAACTGCATATCTCCGAAAAGCCCCAGCTTTGAAAATTCGGAATGTCCATTCGTTCTTACCTACTTTCGTATCTATTCACAGAAAAAAAATCAGCTATGTTAAAATGACAGTCATTTGATCTTGTTTTATAATCTATTTTAATTAAAACTAACGACACGAATACATTTTGAAGGGACGATATAATTAATACATTTGTTTTACATATTTAAAATATATTCTATTTAGAATTAAAAAGAAAAAAGTATTGGAGATACAATTTAATGAAATAAATGCATTTGTATTTCATTGATGGGTGAATTTATCTTTCGATTTCTTCTTGCGTTCATCATTTGAATTTGATCTCCGTGTTCCTTGAATTGGCATATAATGTAATACAGGGCCGGAATTTGGTTCTAAAAATTATAAATCGCTTAAATAAGGTTATCAATAAAAGCTATCATTTTGTGATATACCGTAAGAGCCTGATATTGAGTTATTCAATCGAAGAGATTCATGCGATTCGGTTTGTATATCGAATAAGGAATACTGTCCAGGTCTTATACGTCCTTGAGTTGTCGCACTCACAGTAGATTGGTTAATTGAAGGCAAACTATCAGGTAAACAGTTGTCAATAGGCAAAGTGTAGATGTCATCATCGTTGCTGTTATCGGCATTTTCTGAAGGATGTGTGTTATTTGTTCTGGATCTTTCATCCTGCATTCGTTGGTGTGAAATCAAATCTTTTGGATTGGAATAAGCATATAGATCTATGTGGTGTCTTTCTTCGAGCTTGGAACTTAATGGTAACTCTGAAAATTTTTGTGGCAGTGGTAATAGAGGACCATTATGAATATCGAGACGTTCCTTTTGATATTGGTGTTTTTTTAGGCGTGCCTTTTCTCTTGCCCTTTTAGCTTTGCCTTTTTCCTATTATAAGAAATATATTTGTTTGTTTATACATATTAAATATAGTGATATATATACATATATATATATGTGCATATATATTTATATAAGAACAAGAGGGTGGCCCTTATTTTCGAATTTTGAATTATTCTCGAGGCATATTCTGATTTGATTATTTACCTCTAAATATGAAATACGTTTTTTTTAGATTTAGAGCTCCCTATTAGCTGTTAATTTTGTTTACAAAAAGCGTTGAAGGACAGCTTAAATTATGGTTTCTTTAATGTTTCATTTAGGTGTTATATCAGATTTTACGTTCAAGTGAAACTCGTATAGACATTTGCTTCTTATTCCCTCCTCATCTCGACCCCATTTCTATACCGACGCATCGAGATTTAGCCCGTCCGCGTCAGTTCTAATAAGTCACTAACGAGGGTGTACTTGTTTTATTTGTAAAAGTCCAAGTTACGTGTAAAAGAGTATAGGAAAAAGTACCCTAATACTAAAAAGTCAGTCATATAGTACCTTTTTTTTTTACAACTTTGCAAGCACTCATGGGATTATCAATACAAATTATATGTTTTTCTTAACACAGCGCGGGCATCCGGTGGAAGAAGAGAAAGAAGGATAGGATAGATGTGTGGCGCGATGTTCTGAGACTAGAGCTGGTTGTTGTCTCAGATTTATCTCCAGGGATGGCGGCTGAACTAATGCGGAGAGAATTACCGTGTCTAATTTATTTATGTCCCTTATAATTTTCATTATTTTATTTAGTTCTTTGTCATATTTGATGGGTATGCTAGTTTACTCAATTAAATGTTGTTAGTGTTATGCCTAAACAGCATGTAATGAGCAAAGCAGCCACTTATTTTATGACAATTTTGAGAATTGGTTTTTAATGGAATATAAGACATACACAACGGCAGGAATCGAACCTGCAACCAAGAGGTTGACAGGCGAGCACACAACTATCGCGCCACGGCCACCCCAACCTTAAACATAAATGATTCACATATCTACATAATATTTTAATTCATAACAACAACAATAATTTTGTAATATTTTGTACGTCCAGTCTATAAAAATAAAAGAATCTAAAAAATACAGATTTTGAGTTTTTATTTAAAATTCAAAACTTGCTACTGACCATTTAAAAAATTCAAAAAAAAAATACTGAAATACTTTATGTATTCACTCTGGAACTCTTAGAGTTGCCAGAAGGTCGAAAAACCATCGGATGGAAGTGGGTATTCAAAATTAAAAGGGATGAGAACGGAAAAGTGCTACAACATAAAGCGAGATTAGCATTTCTGCATTTCTCAACGGCGAACTACGTGAAGAGGTCTATATGAAGCAGCCCGATAGATTCGTTCAAGGCAATTTTGTCTGCAAACTAAATTAATCTCTCTATGGTTTGAATCGGGCGTCCAAAGTGTGGAACGAGGGGCTTCACGATTTTCTCACTTCCCTTGGTTTTCAACGAACACAAGCTGATTACAGTTTTTATTCATTTAAAGCTTATGGGGTTATGATTTTGCTGCTCATATACGTTGATGACCTCATAATAGCTGCAAAGGAAATACAAAAGATCCAGTACGTCAAACAACAATTGTCTAAAGAGTTCGAGATGAAGGATATGGTTGAACAAAGCACTTCCTGGGATTAAAGATTGATCGCGATATCTAGTGACCAAGTTTGGAATGGAAAACGGAAAGATCGCGGCTACACCCATGGAGGCAAACCTGAAGTTATGTAAAAATACAGGATTTGAATCAAAAAAACCATATCGAGAGCTAATAGGCTGTTTGATGTTTGGAATGTTATCATGTATACCAGATCTGAGTTCATCACTTAATTTCTTCAGCCAGTTCCAAAGTAATGCATCAGATGAACAGTGGACCAATCTGAAACGAATCGTGAGGTACATAAAGGGAACGATTGACTTGGGGACATGACATCAAGGGCAGGAAGTCCATATCCGGATACGTCTTGAAGGCTTTTGGATGCAGTCTCTTAGGCGACAAGGAAACAAAAATCCGTAGCTCTGTGTCATCCACTGAGGCGGAATATGTTGCACTTAGCAATACAACGTGTGAGGCATTATGGATTCAACAAATTCTTCGTGACCTTGGAATCAAAAACATCACATCGTCAACTATTTTTGAAGATAACCAGGCTTATATTGGTATATCTGAGGAGCCAAGAGAACACAAGCGAACGAAGCACATCACGTCAAGTTCAACTTCGTTAGACATGTAATTCAGGAACACAAAATTAATGTTCTTTATATTCCTTCAGAAAACCAAAAAGCTGATATACTAACAAAGGGAGTACCGAGGCAGCAGTTTATCAAACTAAGAAACAGCCACTTATTTTATGACAATTTTGAGAATTGGTTTTTAATGGAATATAAGACATACACAACGGCAGGAATCGAACCTGCAACCAAGAGGTTGACAGGCGAGCACACAACTATCGCGCCACGGCCACCCCCCAAACTTAAACATAAATGATTCACATATCTACATAATATTTTAATTCATAACAACAACAATAATTTTGTAATATTTTGAACGTCCAGTCTATAAAAATAAAAGAATCTAACAAATACAGATTTTGAGTTTTTATTTAAAATTCAAAACTTGGTACTGACCATTTAAAAAATTCAAAAAAAATACTGAAATACTTTATGTATTCACTTTGGAACTCTTAGAGTTGCCAGAAGGTCGAAAAACCATCGGATGCAAGTGGGTATTCAAAATTAAAAGGGATGAGAACGGAAAAGTGCTACAACATAAGGCGAGATTAGTTGCAAAAGGATTCGCGCAGACCAAAAACTTCGATTACAACGAAACATATGCTCCTGTGGCTAAGTTAGCCACAATAAGAATTGTACTTGCTGTGGTTAACCACTTCAACCTTTATCAAATGGATCTTAAGTCAGCATTTCTCAACGGCGAACTACGTGAAGAGGTCTATATGAGGCAGCCCGATAGATTCGTTCAAGGCAATTTTGTCTGCAAACTAAATTAATCTCTCTATGGTTTGAATCGGGCGTCCAAAGTGTGGAACGAGGGGCTTCACGATTTTCTCACTTCCCTTGGTTTTCAACGAACACAAGCTGATTACTGTTTTTATTAATTTAAAGCTTATGGGGTTATGATTTTGCTGCTCATATACGTTAATGACCTCATAATAGCTGCAAAGGAAATACAAAAGATCCAGTACGTCAAACAACAATTGTCTAAAGGGTTCGAGATGAAGGATATGGTTGAACCAAAGCACTTCCTGGGATTAAAGATTGATCGCGATATCTAGTGACCAAGTTTGGAATGGAAAACGGGAAGATCGCGGCTACACCTATGGAGGCAAACCTGAAGTTATGTAAAAATACAGGATTTGAAGCAAAAAAACCATATCGAGAGCTAATAGGCTGTTTGATGTTTGGAATGTTATCATGTATACCAGATCTGAGTTCATCACTTAATTTCTTCAGCCAGTTCCAAAGTAATGCATCAGATGAACAGTGGACCTATCTGAAACGAATCGTGAGGTACATAAAGGGAACGATTGACTTGGGGACATGACATCAAGGACAGGAAGTCCATATCCGGATACGTCTTGAAGGCTTTTGGATGCACAGTCTCTTAGGCGACAAGGAAACAAAAATCCGTAGCTCTGTGTCATCCACTGAGGCGGAATATGTTGCATTTAGCAATACAACGTGTGAGGCATTATGGATTCAACAAATTCTTCGTGACCTTGGAATCAAAAACATCACATCGTCAACTATTTTTGAAGATAACCAGGCTTATATTGGTATACCTGAGGAGCCAAGAGAACACAAGCGAACGAAGCACATCACGTCAAGCTCAACTTCGTTAGACATGTAATTCAGGAACACAAAATTAATGTTCTTTATATTCCTTCAGAAAACCAAAAAGCTGATATACTAACAAAGGGACTACCGAGGCAGCAGTTTATCAAACTAAGAGACTCCTTGGGGATATGTCGATTTGAGGAGGAGTGTCGATATGTGGACTGGCAACGCTTTCCAACAGCAACACAACATAATGAACGACCTCTAGCGTCATTGTCCAACTTTACATTGACGGACAAAACGATCACACTATTTCCGGCTGCAAAATATCTTTTTTTTTTGCTGCAACCACCATTCTATCACTATCACTTATAGTTATATTTAAGCCAATATATTCGATAGCCATTTATCAATTAATAAATAATATATTAATATTATTTTGTCAACTAATTGATTTCTTTTATTTTACAATAAAATACATAAGTTTCAACAATTTTTGGAGCTAAAAAGATTTAAAAATCTAATTTATACAATCGCTTAAAGCACTTATGTAAGTACCAAGTCTGAAGAAAATAGATTCAGCCGATTAGGGTGTAGATCGATGGACAGGCAGACAGACTGAATTGCAAGACCCACGTTTTTCATCGTCGCTATCATCCTAATGTCAAGTTTGATCAAAATCTCGAGTTCGATTTTTTTAGGAATGCAAAACTTTACATATAGTATATACAATTATGTATATCACAAGAAAAAAATAAAATTTATGTAAATCCAATTTGACTACTAATATAGTAAGAGCCCAGGGCCGGCAGACATACGTCATTTTATCATAGCTGATTTTTTTTCTGCGAATTTTCAAAGCTGGTAAAACTGCATATTTCCGAAAAGCCCCAGCTTTGAAAATTCGGAATGTCCATTCGTTCTTACCTACTTTGGTAACTATTCACAGAAAAAAAATCAGCTATGTTAAAATGACAATCATTTGATCTTGGTTTATAATCTATTTTAATTAAAACTAACGACACGAATACATTTTGAAGGGACGATATAATTAATACATTTGTTTTACATATTTAAAATATATTCTATTTAGAATTAATAAGAAAAAAGTATTGGAGATACAATTTAATGAAATAAATGCATTTGTATTTCATTGATGGGTGAATTTATCTTTCGATTTCTTCTTGCGTTCATCATTTGAATTTGATCTCCGTGTTAATTCAATTGACATATAAGGTAATACAGGGCCGGAATTTGGTTCTAAAAATTATAAATCGCTTAAATAAGGTTATCAATAAGAGCTATCATTTTGTGATATACCGTAAGAGCCTGATATTGAGTTATTCAATCGAAGAGATTCATGCGATTCGGTTTGTATATCGAATAAGGAATACTGTCCAGGTCTTATACGTCCTTGAGTTGTCGCACTCACAGTAGATTGGTTAATTGAAGACAAACTATCAGGTAAACAGTTGTCAATAAGCAAAGTGTAGATGTCATCATCGTTGCTGTTATCGGCATTTTCTGAAGGATGTGTGTTATTTGTTTTGGATCTTTCATCCTGCATTCGTTGGTGTGAAATCAAATCTTTTGGATTGGAATAAGCATATAGATCTATGTGGTCTCTTTCTTCGAGCTTGGAACTTAATGGTAACTCTGAAAATTTTTGTGGCAGTGGTAATAGAGGACCATTATGAATATCGAGACATTCCTTTTGATATTGGTGTTTTTTTAGGCGTGCATTTTCTCTTGCCCTTTTAGCTTTGCCTTTTTCCTATTATAAGAAATATATTTGTTTATACATATTAAATATAGTGATATATATACATATATATATGTGCATATATATTTATATAAAAACAAGAGGGTGGCCCTTATTTTCGAATTTTGAATTATTCTCGAAGCATATTCTGATTTGATTATATACCTCTAAATATGAAATACGTTTTTTTTAGATTTAGAGCTCCCTATTAGCTGTTAATTTTGTTTACAAAAAGCGTTGAAGGACAGCTTAAATTATCGTTTCATTAATGTTTCATTTAGGTGTTATATCAGATTTTACGTTCAAGTGAAACTCGCATAGACAATCGCTTCTTATTCCCTCCTCATCTCGACCACATTTCTATACCGACGCATCGAGATTTAGCCCGCCCGCGTCAGTTCTAATAAGTCACTAACGAGGGTGTACTTGTTTTATTTGTAAAAAGTCCAACCAACGTGTAAAAGAGTATAGGAAAAAGTACCCTAATACTAAAAAGTCAGTCATATAGTACCTTTTTTTTTTTTTACAACTTTGCACGCACTCATGGGATTATGAATACAAATTATATGTTTTTCTTAACACAGCGCTGGCATCCGGTGGAAGAAGAGAAAGAAGGATAGGATAGATGTGTGACGCGATGTTCTGAGACTAGAGCTGGTTGTTGTCTCAGATTTATCTCCAGGGATGGCGGCTGAACTAATGCGGAGAGAATTACCGTGTCTAATTTATTTATGTCCCTTATAATTTTCATTATTTTATTTAGTTCTTTGTCATATTTTATGGGTATGCTAGTTTACTCAATCAAATGTTGTTAGTGTTATGCCTAAACAGCATGTAATGAGCAAAGCAGCCACTTATTTTATGACAATTTTGAGAATTGGTTTTTAATGGAATATAAGACATACACAACGGCAGGAATCGAACCTGCAACCAAGAGGTTGACAGGCGAGCACACAACTATCGCGCCACGGCCACCCCCCAACCTTAAACATAAATGATTCAGATATCTACATAATATTTTAATTCATAATTGAATTGGCAACTCTGGTTCAATAAAGTTTGGTTGACATTGTTTATAAGCTCTGTAAAATTTCTGAAATTTGGTGATAAAAAGTAGTTTTAAATTGTGAACTTTAGTTGAACAACTGAAAATTCTATCTTGGAACCCACATCTCAAAGGTGAGCGTAAATTTGGTTTATAAAATTAAAACAACGCAAAAATGAATGGCCTACAAAGAACACCACCAACAACAACGAACCTACAAACATCAATAGAAACACAAACGTCACAAATCCACCCTCTAAGCCTAACAATAGAAACCCTAATTCCACGCAATCTCAAAAACGTGCGTGCACTGTTCTTTCGCCAGAGATGCATTCATCTCCACAAGGTCCCAAAGCGGGTGCTATGCAAGTGATCGATGTCAAAACTCTCGAGTGCTCACTAGCAGCTTTACTTGACGAGCGCATGAAGAACTTGGCATCAAAAACTGATTTAATCGAAGTAAAGTCTAAAATGGAATGCCTGGAACGTAGCAATGAACTGCTGCAAACCAAACTCCAGCAAGTAGAGAGTAAATGCCAGGTTCTTGAACGGCAAATAGATTTTCTCGAAAGGAAAAGCAACGAGAATAATGTAGTACTGCACATACCGGCAATGGATAATGACCAACAGGCGATGGAGAAAGCCAGAAACGTTTGCTTGGACCTTCTACAACAAAATAACCCACTAATAATACGAAAAACAAAAGTCATTCGTTCCAGAAATAACAGATTCGCTAACGTCATCGTAGAATTGCAACACAGCGACGACGTACCACGCATATTGAATGCTGCCATAAAATTGAGAGATACTGGAATTTCTATCCACCGAGATTATACCAAAGCTGCTCGGGAAAAACGGCGAATTCTTATGCAAATAAAGGCAAAAATCAATGCAGAACACAAAAACACCAAAATATCTATTCGTGGACAACAACTTTTATTCGAAAACAAAACATATTACTTAGACCATAACAATACTCTGAAGTGTGAAGTAGAAGGCGGGATGGCGCTAATAAACAAATTCATTACCGAAACAGCTGGTAGTGACAGCCCCCAACTGACAAGAACTGCACAACAGGTCAACATCGTCGGTAATGTAGTACATCTGCCAGAACCCAGTGGTGTCGGAAATGGTTTTAATTATTGTGTTTAGTACTAAAGCCGTCTGCCATTCAAGTAAAATTGTAGTATCTAGTAATTTAAGAGAAGAAAAAGAATATTTTAAAATTTTATCGTACAATGTATCAGGTTTGATTAATAAATCGTTATTTTCTGATTTTTATAAATTTGTGAATAGCTTTGATTTAATATTTTTGTATGAAACTTTTGTAACTGTAAATAACTTTTCAATTATCGAAAATAATCTGTTAGATTTTGTATTTAAGTGGATCCCGGCAATGCGTACTCACGAGCGTGGAAGAGCAAGTGGAGGTTGCTACTTTGGTTTCAAAAGAAAGCTTCAAAGTTTGAAGTGCGAGTTTCGGATGCACTGTAACATATGGTTTGTTGACTTAGAAATTAATACCAAACGTCTGTGGATACTACCCCAATACCTTAACTGTAATAATTGGGAAGAGGACTTTGAAAGAACAACTGAGTTACTTAGCCACATGAGATCGACGAACGTTTTGCTTATCGGAGACCTGAACGCGAGAATTGGCCTAGAGGCAGGAGCAATGAACGTTTTTACCGGCTTTTATAGGAAATCAAAGGATAGTGTTTATAATGCAAGAGGAAAGAAACTCCTAGATGTTTGTGATTCTTTTGGACTCCGAATTCAGAATGGAACGAGTGCGAGTGACACCTTGGGGAATTTCACATTTATTGGAGGCCAAGGATCATCAGTGATTGATTATGCAATCCTAGGAGAAGACTGGGAGCCACTGGTGACGGATCTAGAGGTTAAGGAATTTCCGTATTCGGATCACCTTCCGATTGTTATAACATTCCAACGGCGGCGCTTGCAACAAAATGTTGATGAAACTATCAGACCACAATCACTGCCCAGACTTAACTGGAAGATATCGCAAGCCTCAGCATACAGACAACAGCTGGATGCTAGACTCCAAGCACATCAAAGACCAGACTTTCGAATTTTAGAGCAAACCATAAAGGCAGTTTACCCCCAACAGCAGGATAGCGGAAAAGGATGGAATTCAGGAAATGAGCCTTGGTTTGATCAAGAATGCCGAAAAGCGCGGAAGATTTCTTTTGCATGGTTGAGAACTTTTCGGAAATCCTCCCAAAGTTCATTTAGGAGTAACTACTTAGAGTCCAATAGGAAATATAAAGAGCTATGCAAATTCAAAAAGATGGAATATGAAGAAAAACAAGCATGTAGATTGGTGTCGTGTAAAACCGCAAGTGACTTTTGGAAACTGGCTTGGGAGTTAAATGGAAAACAACCAGTAATACACAAAAAACTGTGTGAAAATTCACTTTTCATTCACTTCAAAGATCTACTAAATCCGGAAACACCATCAGCAAACTGGAATTATGCAGTTCCTCGATTTGAGAACGAAATTTTGGACCCAGAATTTAGTTTGCAAGAACTTGAACAAACTTTATGGACTCTTAAAGATGGGAAAGCGGCGGGTTCAAATGGTATTCCAGTAGAGTTCTACAAATACGGTAGCGTTACACTGAAAGAACATCTGGTAACATTATTTAATAGAGTTTTTGAGGGCAATCTTCCCGTAGATGAATTTAGGAATGCTATATTATTCCCGATTCACAAAAAGGGATCCTTGTTGGAAGCAGCGAACTATCGAGGAATCTCGTTTTTAAATTCAACATATAAGATCTTCACAACAATGTTACAGAAGCGACTTACAAGGTGGATTACAACGCAAAAGTTGTTGAACGAGTGTCAAGCCGGTTTTAGATCCGGTTACTCTACAATCGATAATATCTTTGTTCTGAGAAGCCTGGCCGAAAGCTTCTGCATGTAGGGTAAAAAATTGTATGTATTTTTCATTGACTTCAGAGCAGCTTTTGACACCATCAACCGAGGGGCTTCGTTTTACAAACTGTATAATTTGGGATTGTCGTTGAAGTTCGGTTTAATACTTGAAGAGTTGTACAGAGGAACACGGGCTGCAGTTTGGAACGGAACGAATCTTTCGGATTGGTTTGCAACTTCATCAGGAGTGAGGCAAGGCTGTACACTGAGTCCTACCCTCTTCTCGCTCTTCATAAATGATTTAATTGATTTCCTTCCTGGAGGAGTTGACTTTGCGGGAGAGCGTATTAAAGCATTGATGTTCGCAGATGATATAGTCTTGTTTGCATACTCCCCAGAAACACTTCAACTTATGATTAACAGGATTTACAATTACTGTCGTTTATGGAATTTAGTTGTTAACATTCAAAAATCTAAGGTGATGATTTTTAAAAGAGGGGGTGGACGAAAGGCATCGAACGAAAAGTGGGTGTTTAACGGAGAAGTCATCGAATGTGTCAACGAGTACAAATACCTAGGAGTCATCTTTTCCAGCAACTTAAGCATGGAAAAGCATCTAGTAGAAAAACTACAAAAAGCAAAAACAGCCATAAATATAGCTTGGAAAAGAGTTTTTATGAACTTCAACATAGCACATAGCAGCAAATTTAAAGTGTTTGAAGCTGCAGCGGAGAGTATCCTATTATATGGTGCCCAAGTTTGGGGATGTAAAAAGTATCTCACAGTGGAGAAACTACTAACTCACTACGTGAAAAGAGTATTTCGTCTGCCAAGTAACACACCAAACTACGTCATTACGCTAGAGACAGGACTTTCACCACTATTCGTCAAAACCCTTAAATTGCAAGCAGACTATTTACTGAAAGTCTTTAAGATGAATGAATCTCGACTGGTCAAGAAAGTAGCTCTTAAGGCAGTACAAAATCAAAATAGCTGGTACAGGCAGTGGAATTGCCTAGCGGAAGGATGTAACGTGGTGTTCAATTTAAACGTTGGAAACATATCAAGTTGTAAGGATATATTATATGACGTGATTGCGAAAGTAGATGATAAATGTAGAGAAGATTATATATCTGAGGCTTCAGAGTCCTTATTCAGAACAGTTTATAGAAGGCTGAACCACAATCTTGCAGAAAGAAATTACTTCAGTGATGCAAATAGTGTGAACGAGATTTCAACAATGGTTAGACTCCGAAGCGAACTTATAAGCCTGAATTTCATACCGCACAGACCCGAACTACCATTGGAGTGCAGTATGTGCAATCTTAGAGAAAGAGAGGACGTTCTTCATTTCGTTGGAAAATGCCCTACTCTTAGGGAAACAAGAAGGAGCTTTTTCGGAAATGACTTCTTATCGGATGAGCAAGTTGTTGACATTCTAAATGAGATGAATGTCGGCAATTTGTACAAATTTTGCAAAATTGCGCTAAAATATAGATCCAGAATTATGAACGAAGATATCTGATTTATTACATAATATTCTACTTAAATGAATTCAAACTTAAAAATTGTCAAAATAACTTCTTTTTTAAATCCATATCCAATAATTATAAAAGCTTATTACAATACTTGTATAATTTATGTTTATTGTCAATCTGGCAGACGGCAAATGCCATGTCAGAATGATTTTTTGTATTATGTATTACATATATATGTAAAACCATGATTTAAAAATGTATTTATAATAGTCTAATAAAAAAAAAATCTATCTAATCTAAAAAAATCTAATCTAATTCATAACAACAACAATAATTTTGTAATATTTTGTACGTCCAGTCTATAAAAATAAAAGAATCTAACAAATACAGATTTTGAGTTTTTATTTAAAATTCAAAACTTGGTAGTGACCATTTAAAAAAAAAATACTGAAATACTTTATGTATTCACTTTGGTACTCTTAGAGTTGCCAGAAGGTCGAAAAACCATCGGATGCAAGTGGGTATTCAAAATTAAAAGGGATGAGAACGGAAAATTGCTACAACATAAAGCGAGATTAGTTGCAAAAGGATTCGCGCAGACCATAAACTTCGATTACAACGAAACATATGCTCCTGTGGCTAAGTTAGCCACAATAAGAATTGTACTTGCTGTGGTTAACCACTTCAACCTTTATCAAATGGATGTTAAGTCAGCATTTCTCAACTGCGAACTACGTGAAGAGATCTATATGAAGCAGCCCAATAGATTCGTTCAAGGCAATTTTGTCTGCAAACTAAATTAATCTCTCTATGGTTTGAATCGGGCGTCCAAAGTGTGGAACGAGAGGCTTCACGATTTTCTCACTTCCCTTGGTTTTCAACGAACACAAGCTGATTACTGTTTTTATTCATTTAAAGTTTATGGGGTTATGATTTTGCTGCTCATATACGTTGATGACCTCATAATAGCTGCAAAGGAAATACAAAAGATCCAGTACGTCAAACAACAATTGTCTAAAGAGTTCGAGATGAAGGATATGGTTGAACCAAAGCACTTCCTGGGATTAAAGATTGATCGCGATATCTAGTGACCAAGTTTGGAATGGAAAATGGAAAGATCGCGGCTACACCTATGGACGCAAGCCTGAAGTTATGTAAAAATACAGGATTTGAAGAAAAAAACCATATCGAGAGCTAATAGGCTGTTTGATGTTTGGAATGTTATCATGTAGACCAGATCTGAGTTCGTCACTTAATTTCTTCAGCCAGTTCCAAAGTAACGCATCAGATGAACACTGGACCTATCTGAAACGAATCGTGAGGTACATAGAGGGAACGAAATGACATCAATGACAGGAATTCCATATCCGGATACGTCTTGAAGGTTTTTGGATGCACAATCTCTTGGGCGACAAGGAAAAAAAATCCGTAGCTCTGTCATCCACTGAGGCGGAATATGTTGCACTTAGCAATACAATGTGTTAGGCATTATGGATTCAACAAATTCTTCGTGACCTTGGAATCAAAAACATCACATCGTCAACTATTTTGAAGATAACCAGGCTTATATTGGTATAGCTGAGGAGCCAAGAGAACACAAGCGAACGAAGCACATCACGTCAAGCTCAACTTCGTTAGACATGTAATTCAGGAACACAAAATTTATGTTCTTTATATTCCTTCAGAAGACCAACAAGCTGATATACTAACAAAGGGACTACCGAGGCAGCAGTTTATCAAACTAAGAGACTTCTTGCGGATATGTCGAGTTGAGGAGGAGTATTGATAGGGTCATTGTCCAACTTTACATTGACGGACAAAACGATCACACTATTTCCGGCTGCAAAGTATCTTTTTTTTTTTGCTTGCAACCGCCATACTATCACCATCACTTACAGTTATATTTAAGCCAATATATTCGATAGCCATTTATCAATTAATAAATAATATATTAATACTATTTTGTCACCTAATTGATTTCTTTTATTTCACAATAAAATACATAAGTTTCAACAATTTTTGGAGTTAAAAAGATTTAAAAATCTAATTTATACAATCGCTTAAAGCACTTATGTAAGCACCAAGTTTGAAGAAAATAGATTCAACCGATTAGGGTGTAGATCGATGTACAGGCAGACAGACTGAATTGCGGGACTCACTTTTTTCGTCTTCGCTATCATCGTAATGTCAAGTTTGATCAAAATCTCGAGTTCGATTTTTTAGGAATTCAAAACTTTACCTATAGTATCTACAATTATGTATATCACAAAAAAAAAAAAAATTTATGTAAAGCCAATTTGACTACTAATAGAGTACGAGCCCAGGGCCGGCAGACATACGTCATTTTATATCAAAGCTGATTTTTTTTCTGTTAATAGATACCAAAATAGATAAGAACGAATGAACATTCCGAATTTTCAAAGCTGTTAAAACTTCATATCTCCGAAAAGCCCCAGCTTTGAAAATTAATACATTTGTTTTACATATTTAAGATATATTTTATTTAGAATTAATAAAAAAAAGTATTGGAGATACAATTTAATGAAATAAATGCATTTTTATTTCATTGATGGATGCATTTATCTTTCGATTTCTTCTTGCGTTCATCATTTGAATTTGATCTCCGTGTTCCTTGAATTGGCATATAAGGTAATACAGGGCCGGAATTTGGTTCTAAAAATTATAAATCGCTTAAATAAGGTTATTAATAAGAGCTATCATGTTGTGATATACCGTAATAGCCTGATATTGAGTTATTCAATCGAAGAGATTCATGCGATTCGGTTTGTATATCGAATAAGGAATACTGTCCTGGTCTTATACGTCCTTGAGTTGCCGCACTCACAGTAGATTGGTTAATTGAAGGCAAACTATTAGGTACACAGTTGTCAATAGGCAAACTGTAGATGTCATCATCGTTGCTGTTATCGGCATTTTCTGAAGGATGTGTGTTATTTGTTCTGGATCTTTCATCCTGCATTCGTTGGTGTGAAATCAAATCTTTTGGATTGCAATAAGCATATAGATCTTTTTGGCCTTTTGCTTCGAGCTTAGAGCTTAATGGTAACTCTGAAAATTTTTGTGGCAGTGGTAATAGAGGACCATTATGAATAACCAGAGGTTCCTTTTGATATTGGTGTTTTTTTAGGCGTGCCTTTTCTCTTGTCCCTTTAGCTTTGCCTTTTTCCTATTATAAGAAATATATTTGTTTACACATATTAAATATAGTGATATATAGACATATATATATATGCATATATATTTGTATAAAAACAATAGGGTGGCCCTTACTTTTGAATTATTCTCGGGGCATATTCCAATTTGATTATTTACCTCTAAATATGAAATACGTTTTTTTTTAAGATTTAGAGGTCCCTATTAAGTGTCAATTTTTTTTACAAAAAGCGTTGAAGGACAGCTTAATTTATGGTTTCTTTAATGTTTCATTTAGGTGTTATATCACATTTTACGTTCAAGTTAAACATGCATAGACAATCGCTTTTTATTCCCTCCTCATCTCGACCCCATTTCTGTACCGACGCATCGAGATTTAGCCCGCCCGCTTCAGTTCTAATAAGTCACTAACGAGGGTGTACTTGTTTTATTTGTAAAAGTCAGAGTAACGTGTAAAAGAGTATAGGAAAAAGTACCCTAATACAAAAAGTCAGTCCTATAGTACCTTAAACATAAATGATGCAGATATCTACATAATATTTTAATGCATAACAAGAACAATAATTTTGTAATATTTTATATGTCCTGTCTATAAAAATGGTAGTGACTTCTAAATGCCATTTAACAAATTAAAAAAAAAATACTGGAATAATAATAAATAATACTTTATTGGCTTACTTTATTATGATATAATAATCAAATTACGTTAAAGAAAAAAACGTTTTCTTAAGAGTAAGGACCATACTAAATATATACAAATATATAAACTATACCCTTTCTTGTAACATCTTTGCAAGTTCTTTATCTTGGGCTTCAATAGCCAGAAGACGATCGCGATCTTCTAGGGTCAGACCATTCAGCTTTTCCATTTCTTGAAGTTTTATGGCCAATTCCTATAGAAAATTAAATGACACACAAATTACTTTTGCATTTTGGCCCACTTGCTGTCAAGCCGTGTGGAAATTGTATTTTGATTAAGTTTGATCATTAGGTTAATTTTTGGAGTACATATGTAAAATAAACTTCAGCTCAAATTTAACGCAATTTTAATGTAATTCGTCAGAAAAAAAAGGAAAACAATTGATCCTCACCTCATCTTTCTTTTCTTGTTTTATTTTTTCGTTAACTTCCTTTATTTCTTCCATAGGCAATCCCATGCCTTTCAAATCCGGGTCAAGATCAATATCATCTCTATGTTCATTACCAAGTTGATAGCTTTTGCATGAATTACTCTCTAATAACTGATCGAACTTGCTTTCTGATAATTTCAGAAAATTAAAATTATTTTTTATTTTGCCATCGCCATCGATATCAGATAAAGGTGAACATTTATTTTTGGAAGAATGATTTTTTTGACGAGTTTGTTTAATGCTTGAATCAAAAATAAATGAAACTGTAGGCTCCATACATTGTGTAATATTATCTACTGGTAAAGACGGTCCTGTATGGCGTTTGCAGCGACTAATATTTGTATTTATGGATAAAACGTTTGTTGACACTTGAAGTGCTTGGTTTGTATCGTTTAAGTAATTATGCGTAGATTTTTGCAAGTAATTACTTTGATGATGATCTATTGATGGATGTATATCTTCTGAATGCGAGCTGGATGTATTGAAGTAAAGAGGAAGGTCAACTTTTTGTGAATGATGAATTTGTGAAAAATCTCGTTTTCTATAGATGTTCTGCATAATAAGGTTAGTAGTAAAATAATAATTATTTTACAGGTACAAACATTATTTTATAACACACCTGTAGGTTATCTGTAATCTCTTCACTTTCTTCAAATTCTCGTTGCCTTTGTTCAAGATGATCCTTCTCTATTCTGTCAGCTATTTCCAATGCCACTTGCTTATCGTGTTCTTCTCTATAAATAACGAACATAAAAGATTTAATCGATATTTTTTTATATTCAAATAATTACTGTTCGGATAAATATTTTTTATAACATTCTGTTTGCTTTTCAGCATTATTTTTTTCTTTAATTTGTTCTTCAAGAGCCGTTGGAAAATCTGTACGGACTACTTCATTACGATATCTATTGCCTTTGTAAAAATCGTTGACTAGAACAAAATCCATATTTTAGAAGCATTTTGTATAAAATAAATTAAACTTACTTTCTTGAGATTGCAGTTTGTATGCTAAAGCACCATCTTCCCGCACAAGCCATTCCTTACAGACTGAAAAATCATAAAATGAGAACATGTACATATTTACAACAATACAGTAGTGTTACATCGAATATAAAACTTATTGCAATTATTGTGAAATTTCTGATTCTTACTACAAAGAGCTAAATATATTTTTAGAACTTTTTTCAGTTTATTTAAATTAATTAAAATTTATTTAATTTTTTTATATATATTTTAAATGTGTGTATGAAAATTTTAAGTATTTAACAATATAAATTTAAAAACATAATTAAGTTAAAAAAAAACGTCCAGGATTTCAATATTGATTTTTTGTTTAAATTATGCGCTTCATTGATCAATCTTTTTTGGTTATAAATTATTTATAAATCTTAATTTATTCATTAATTTCCTAAACAAACATTTTTTAAAGTAATGTACAACGTATTTAATTCAATTAATGTAACTTCAAAAAAACAGTAAGTTCAATTTTTATTATATTTATGAGGTTTAAATTTGTTAAATTTTTAATTGTTGTTAAATTTATAATTTTGATCTATAAATTGATTTGTATCGTAACGAATCGAATACGTTTTCAGAATTTTAATTTGCTATAATATTGTTGTATATTTGTGTCTGTCAACCAACTACCGGTATCAGCTGTCTTATCAAACTGATTGCTGTCAATTATGTTGCATAGTCGTGTCAGTAAAAGAAGAACAGAACTGCCGAAAAATCCAGATCTTCAAAATTGATTTAAAATCAAAAAATAAATCAATTTTATTGGCCAATCGAAGGCAAAAATTGTCAAAATCAGTTTTTGACAGATCTAAAGCAAAAATAAATTGATTTTTGTTACCAAACCACATTCCTTTACACTTTTGCAGAGAAAATGTTCAAAAAAAGATTTTTTCAAAATTGTAGTATATATAATTTTATAAAGATCCAATAAATCATTGCCCCTGAAGAGGCTGAGCTTTGTTTTGTCGCCCACTCATAGACTGGATTTTAGATATTGGAAACTTCGCGACGCCAATGGATCATTGCTGCCTTCAGTTTATATTGGATCAACAGAGTGGCACTATAAAAACTGCGTGGATTTCTTTGAAGTAAAAAAAAGAACATCGACGATGCTAATCCTAGGATGTTGCTCCCACGGATTGACAATTGTATCTGGCATCGGCATATTCAATCTTGTATGTCGATAGCTGGTATCCAGGACATGGGCTTGGTACCAACTACTAGACTCCCTGCATCTATGGGAATTGTGCTGATGATGCAGTTTTGGTGTGGATGATATAGATTGATTGGAGATGGACTTCCACTTGGGCAGAGTTGGTTTTGAGTTCTCAAAGTGCGTTTAATTTTTAGTGCTTGGATAATAAGTTGCAGATACGGCTCCGGAATAAAGGTGCCAGTGGCAAGTAGAGGAACTATAAACGAAAAAATGTGTATTAATCTATTTAAATATAACAAGAGTCATTTCAGAGCTCTTATCTGTGAAATATGTGAAAAATTAAACTGTAATACTGAGTTTAATATGTAATCATTATTGTTACAAGATAGTTTAATATATTGTGTTAAAAAATGAACTAAAAAACCATAGTCAATGAATCAAATAAATGGTTCACAAACGAATTAAGAATCTTGAAACTTAAAAAAATTCAGTGCTCTCGTAGGGCGAGTATATTGAATATGTCAAATGACTGGTTGATTACAGAATTCTATGCAATTCTTATAAAAATAAACTTTCCCTTACACAAGAATTATATCTGTAATAAAATTGAATCATGTCAAAATCAAAATGATATGTGGCGAACGATTAAAAAATGGGTGTTAAATGAAAATAAATCAGAAATTAGTGAAGTTCGTTTCGGTGATAAGTTAGAATCTGTAACCTCTGTGATTGCTAATAAGTTAAACTTTTGTTTTATATATAAAGCATTTATTTAACTCCATACCCTTTAACAACATTCAGTCTGACATTGAATCTGAATTGCAGTATATTTAAATTTAGGGAAATCGATCTAAATGACTTAATATAAAAATTAAATATGCAAAACCATGAATGCAAAGTGCCATGAAACCTAATATAAACATTGTCCTGATTTGTTTCGATATTAAGTCAAGTTAAGTTACTCACCTTCGGGATCCAGCGGGATCCCAAATTTACCCACATCGTGTTTCTTTACTTTTTTTCTGGCTCGAAAATGCCAGAGCTTTTGGCTTTCCTTCATTTTTGTTCATTTTCCCTCCAGCAAGAATCTACACAAACATTTTAGCTACTGCACTTTCTTTCTTGTCAAACAATAAATCAGCTGTAGTAGTAGTAGTAGTAACTTTATTGAGATTTCTTTATGACTTCAGATTAACATTCAATATAATACACTTAAATTATTACACTTATATATGTATATATACATCGCCGGCTTTGAATTGGACAAGCTATACTAAGTTTTATATTATTTGCTTTTTATTTTGATTTTGACAAACAGAAAGATATTACGTGATTTAAACTTCAGGTTTATAATTTATTTGCGTCCACTCAAAAAAACCATTACAATTTTTATGAAAAATAAAAAAGAAAGAAATCAGCTGATCGAATAAGTACATGCAAATTAAACTGTAGGGATATCCACGATCCGATATATCTGGTCTTGTATCATTGTAAAAGTGTAGCATTTTTTTGGACTACAACAACAAAATATACTGAATGTCAAAGTCTTACACTTTTACACTTTTACAATACCCGAACCCTATTGTAACAGAAAAATACAAGAGTGTAAGATTTTTTTAACACAAACTAAATCTTCTTGAGAACAAAAGTGAAACAGATTTTGGCATTGGCTTCAGTGTTGCTACAGATTAGAAAAGGTGTGTTCACAGTCTGCTGTAAAAAAATAAAATTTTACAATTTTACAAGACTTGGTACAGCAGATCGTAAATACCAATTGTATTTCAGTCGATCTTGAACTGTGAAAGCAAGTGCACGTATCGGCCTTCCCAGTGTTTTTAAATAGTTTCGTGTGAGAACAAATTCAAATTTAGTCAAACATTTATTAAGTAGTGCAGTAGCACAGTAGAGGTAGTGGCGGACCGAGAATCCAATGGTCGCTGGTTCGATTCCCAACCGGGCACAAAACTTTTAGAAGCTTTTTTTCACAACAGGGAAGTTGTAAATTTTATTCAGTGGGAGAATCGCCATATGGCGGATAAAAACATTGCGGGGACATCGAAAGATGTTCCAGCAACAACAACATCAACGGCACCAAAAACGGTATCATCGAAAGATGCCCTAGATGAAGTGCAACAACAGGCAACGATAACAACAGCCGATATGCCATTTAAAAGAAGGAAGAGGATTCGCTGTGCACCGAACCTCGTCAATCGCCGCTCCACCACCACTTCAGCTAAGCTACCAGCTGGGGTGGAGAAGTCGCGCATAGCAAAAACAACAGCGGCAGCAAACATACAACAACAATTAAATACCTCGCCATCTGACGAGGAAATTGAATATATGTCCAAAGAAGGAGAAGGACATTATACTGGAGTTAGCAATATGTTTGCGAATCTCTCAACCTCGGAGGCGTCGTCAGAGGAAGAGATTGATGAGCAGATAATGCTCAATACGGCCGCAACAATAGATGCGGAAATCCAAAGCCTCGAAAGCCAAAGGGAGTCTCCAACACTCGCCGTTAAGGCCAAACAAGAGATGCGCTGAGCAAAGGAAAAGAAAGAGCTCGAAGACAAAAACTCGCTACAGGGGCAGCAGAACGTAGCGCAACATCAAAAACAGCAGCAAAAACAACACAGCAGCAGCCAAAAGAACAATGGCCAAAAAAACAAAATACAAATCAACAGCAACAACAACAAATAAACAGCAGAAACAACAACATCAGAAGACTCATGAGCAGCAACAGACTCAACAACAGCAGCACCAGGAAATTCAACAGCAGCAGCCACAACCGCAGAAAAGCAGAAAAGAAAAGGTGCCACCAATTAAATGGAACTAGAAGACACCATTAAATTATGTAAGTCGTCATAGGTCCAAATTTCACAATCAAAAGATTAAGTAATGATAGGCCGGCTATCCACTGCTTCACAGTGGAACAGCACAAAAAAGTTAAAGCGTTGCTAAAAGAAACCACTACTGAATTCTTTAGCTTACTTCCAGGTTGTAACTTGGGATAAATTAAAAAGGCGCGGCGACATGCTTCAATGCATGCGTTGCCAAAGGTTCGGCCACGCCGCAGGCGCAGCAAACTGCGAAATGCAGTCGCGCTGCGTTAAGTGTGGAGAGAACCACAATGCAGATGAATGCAAGTTAGGGAAGGAACGGGTCGAAGATGGGACCCAGCTAAAATGTGCACTCTGCCGAGGCGACGGACACCCCGCTAATTATCAGGTATGGCCGACGTTTCAGCTAATAAAGAACAATAAAGCAGCAAAGCAAACAGTGGTAGAAAAGCGGCCAACAGTGCGCCCTCCTACAACAACGCCCGTCAACCCCCAAATTTCTTACGCCCAAATGGCGTCAGGAAGGGGAAGCACGGTACAGCCTACACCAAAGGTTCCCCAACAGACCCCCGTGCCTAAGACGCCGGCGGCACAGGCGGATATTATGGACATTCTGCTGGCCATCCAGGGCCAGTTGACTGGCCTCCAAAACCAGATCAGGGAGCAGGTGACTAGGGTGGATTATCTCTACTCTGTTTTGCCGAGCTTAACGCAACTAAGAGGCGCGCTGCCGGAGAGACCCTTTAAGATCCTAGCTGTGAATGTAAATTCACTGATTAGGACCGAACGTAGAGCGAATTTATTCCAATTGCTGAAAGACATAAGTCCAGATGTATTTATAGCTAGCGAAACTAAGCTTAACGAGAAACATAAATTGACTAACAACAATTACAATATCGTAAGAAGAGACTCCACTCAAGGAGGAGGCGGCGCAATCTTTATACGTAAAGGCATTAGTCATAAGGTAATATATAATAGTGATGTGCGAAAATTTCGGACGTTAGAGGCATGCATCATATGCATTCATCTCCAACATGGGAAGCGAATGTATGTGATCGCTGCCTATGCACCGGAAACACCGCAGCCCACTCAGTTTCTACGAGTAACAGAGCTTGAAAAGCTTTTTGAATGCTTGAGATTGAGCTCGGAAGAGAATTTCTATATATTGGCTGGTGATTTAAACACCAAGTACATAGATTGGCGAAATCAAATACAAAATCCTCGAGGTAACCATCTATTTAATTGGATGGGTTGATACAACCTTGAGAATCGCATCGATCTTCTGGCCACAGACAGGCCATCGTTTCCAAGAAGCGGTGCCTATCTGGATTTATTGCTTAAGACGCAAGACTAACAATTACTGACGCTGTGGGTCAACGGCCAAGAAATTGTTTACGAACGATCGAGTACGATAGTGACCACTGCGGACTCGCCGCCGTAATACTACTTCCGAACGAGCTTATGGAGTTGGAGGAGTATGTACCTGTGCATACTTACAATTACAGTAAGGTACGCTGGCCACGCTGCTCCAATGCCTTATTGAGTGAATTACGTTCAAATGGTATATCCCCACCAAATGACAGGAATCTGACAAATACGGAAATCGACAGATACTTAGAACAAATGGACGAAACAATTCAACCAACAATGAACAGAGCAATACTGAAATACGAAGAACGTAACGCAACCGACATGTACCGTAACGCGACATTTGACGCACTACACAGACAAAAAAGTGGACTACTGACAAGAATTAAAGGATTGTACAAACGGTTCACTGACACACGAGATCTGGAGGTTAGGACACTAAAGTCGTCGATCAAAAACATCAACCAACTGATTAAACAAAACTATAGGTTGTCTATTAATTTGTTTTGGGACATTAAATTCGGGCCGTTAACTCTAGCGACCCGAGTATGTTCCCAAAACTTAATAAGATTTTTAGAAGGAAGGATCAAAAGCTTAAGTCTTAAGCTCCAGAGAACGACAGAGAACAGAGACGTACTTCTGACAGCAGGCATAGACCCGGATAGCGCCGTCTTGGACGATGACGATGAGGAGAAGGTGGAGGCTGTGGGGGCTACTTTCCAGCAAGTGTACAAGGTGAATGCTAGCATTCACCCGAATCATGACCTGGAGAGCAGAGCTCTGCTTCATCACACCTGGTTGCAGAACGATATAACCGAATGGCGATCTGAGAACCTTGGTTTTACCGGGTTTAGTGATGAAGATTTGGCAAACGCCATAATCGGCGAACGAAATGGGCCCAGTTCCCTGTTAATTTCGAAGACTGAGCTCCAGTTCATCTTCGATTCATTAAAGAAAAAGAAGTCAGCAGGAGTCGATGGTATATCCAACGTTGTACTACGACATTTACCTCAGGAAGCAGTTGACATTTACACCACATTGTTTAACAACGCGCTGAATAATGCATATTATCCAGTGTGGTGGAAGACAGCTGTGGTACATCCTCTCCCCAAAAAGGGAAAGGACAACTCCAATCCAGCGAATCTAAGGTCGATAAGTCTCCTTCCGAGTATCAGCAAGGTATTTGAAAAGATTATTAATAAGGCTCTGTTCAAGTGGGCAGAGGACAACAATATCATACTGGATAATCAGTCCGGTTTTAAGGCGGGACATGACACAATTCATGCCGCATCTAAGCTGGTTTCTGATATCCAATGGAACAAAACTAAAAAGCAGTGTATGGGTGCCTGTCTGGTGGATTTGGAAAAGGCCTTCGACACCGTATGGTTAGATGGCCTCTATCTAAAGCTTACCAGACTGGGTATAAGTAAATCTCTATTGTATATGCTCTATGACATGCTAAATGGTAGAAAGTTTGCTGTCAAGAGTGGCAATGTAACTTCCACCGCAATTATTAATATTAAAAATGGTCTTCAGCAGGGAGCGGTTCACTCGCCGATTCTATTCAGCATTTGCACCAGCGATCTGATAGGTAGTCTAGCTCATACAATTGCGTACGCCGATGATCTAATTGCGTACATAACAGCTCATACAGTTTAGGTCATCAAAAACCTCTTGCAGAGTGAATTCGACAAGATTCAGCGATATTGTGATGACTGGAAGTTGAAAATCAACTTCCAAAAATCACAAACCATTTTGTTTAGGACTCCGTTGTCTAGCGCCTCAAGGGATACGAGAAAGAACTGGCGCAAGCTGGTGATCGTAGGGCCACATCGACATCCACTGGCGAGTAAAAGTGTAGTAAAGTACCTTGGCATCTGGTTGGATCAGTACCTGTATTTCGACAGACATTTGCCTTTGCCTTGACAAAACGACTGTTTTATAGCAGCCGTCTTGACAGCAGGGTGAAGGTGATTTGTTACATGGCCCTCATCAGGCCGATGATTGCCTACGGATGCCCGGTGTGGTTCAACGTTGCCTCATCTCAAATAGAAAATATTCGGGTGTTTAAGAGGCAATGTCTTAGACGTTGCCTTGTATTACACAGAACACCTGATTCGGAGTACATAAGATATTATTCCAACCAGGTTCTATACAACGGAGCCAACATAAACGGAATAGATAATTTTTTGTTTAAGCTGATTCGGGGTCACACTACAAGAGCTATGTCCTCAACGAACAGCTTAATTTGTGGGGCTTACTACCCCAATAATGAATATTTCGAGAGTGCGCGGTTAAATGGCTACATCCCTCCCGATGCATTCCTCTTTTTAGACAGTCGAGGGCTGATACAGTATGGAATGGTGGAATGTATGTCTTGGCCGACTTACATAGATTTAGGGAAATGAGGTATAAGGAACAGTCGGGGTGGCACCAAAAAAAATTTAAAAATATGTATGTTTGCGGAGGCATAGGTGCATGCATCTGCGCGGTGTATATCTATGTCCGTGCGTATATGTATGTACGTATATACATGTATGTGTATGTGGCATGTTGTTGTGTGTCTACATACGTATACAAAAAAAAAAACAAAAAAAAAAATTTAAACGAAAGATGCTGCTGTGGCTGTTTTAGTTTTTAAGTGGGTTTGGGTATTTTTAGGCATTTTAAGTAGTTTAAATTATTTTTAGTTAGTATAAGTTCCATCTAGTTTTAATTATTTTTAGTCTAGCTTTAGGTAAATTTAAAATGATCTGATACTAAGTTTTTGTAGTAAAGTTTTCTTGGTTAAATAAAAATAAAATAATTAGATTTAATTAAAATAGTTTTTAGGTCGAAAGACATTAGTATTAAGAGATAGTTTAGTTTAGAGCGCCCGTAAAGGGCCAGTAAATTAGTTGTAAGTTATTGATAATTAGGCTAGTTTTAAACATTTTTGTCTAGCTTTAAGATAGTTATAAGTTAAGATTAAATAAAAATGAATGCAAAAAAAAAAACCCTTCTGTTTCGTGAAAACATTTTTATACATGTTGAGTCTACCACATCTAATTTCTGTTGTTAAATGTAGCAAGTACACAGAAACAACCCAAATGTGTTTCTTTACTTTTCGTTTCAGGTTAAAAATTAAAAAACAACAACAACATGAAAAAACTTGAGCCAAAACTTTTCCCAAGCCTTTTAAAAAAAGTAAAGAAACAGACCTATTATAGGTCCTATAATATTCAAAATAGTTAATGAATCTTTCATCCATGGTAAATTCCCGAAAAAATTTAAAAGAATCTACTTTCATCCCAATACCTAAGGAAAATGGAACTAACGACTGTGAAAAATTTAGACCAATAAAAATGATGTCTATACTAGAAAAAATAGTACAAAAGTGTGAGTATCACCAATTTTATAAATATGTATGTGATATGCAATTAGTAATAGAAAATTAATCAGGGTTTCGACATTATCACTCATGTGAAACGTCATTTAACTGGCTGATAAATACCCTAAAGGAAGAAATACATAGTGGCAACAGAATTATTGCAATATTTCTGAACTTCCAAAGTGCATTCGAAACAGTGGATCGCAATAGGCTTCTCAGTAAATTTTCAAAATGTGGTGTAAAAAGCATTGAACTCAATTGGTTTAAATCGTATCTATTTGACAGAACCCAAAAGACCTGTGTGAATAATTCAAATTCAAGTGCAATTAATACATGTGTCGGTGTAGCGCAAGGAACTATACTTGGACCATTACTATTTTTAGTATAGATTAATGATATTTGTAAAGTCTTAACAAATTCTAAAATATCTTTTTTTGTTGATGATGCTCAATTGTCTGTGGTAAAGTAAGTAAGTAAAGTAAGTAAAAAAATCTGAAATTTTGGAAGATATTAAAGAATATTTAAATAATCTATGCAAATTAATAGTATCACTCTAACATGAGTGTTTGGAAAAAGTGTTTATTAAATTCAATCTTAAAACTAAGAACTTAACCGAACAGATTTACAATTCAACCTCTGACTTCGGTATCCGACTTTTAATTGATACTTAATAATAGTATTATTCTTATCATATCGTCTTGTTGTGGGAGAAGATGATGTCATCTGTCTGGATCTGGCGTATTGTTTATGAAATACAGGGTTATCCATTTTGACGTTTCAAAAGTAAACGTAAATAAAACACATATAAAATATTTTCTTTCATATTTCATTTTTATTATAAAGTTTAAACGTTGACATTATGTGTGAAACACTAAAATGACGACCACGATAATTGTTGGAAGCATCGATTCTTTTGAGTTAATTTTCGACCACTTTTTCACACATATTGGTATCTCAGCCATAACTTGACATATGTTGGTTTTCAAGTCGTCAAGAGTAAAAGGCTTATGTGCATAAACACGGTCTTTCGCGTAGCCCCACAAAAAAAGTCCAGCGGTGTCAAATCGCATGATCTTGGTTGCCAGTTGATATCACCACGACGAGAAATTATGCGGCCAGGAAATGTCTCTTGCAATAAAGCCATATTCGCTGGAGTTGTGTGGTATGTGGCACCGTCTTGTTGAAACCACATATTTTTCAAGTCGTATTCTTCAATAGCAGACAAAAAAAAGTCGGTTATCATATGACCATATCGCTCCGAATTGACGATGACAGTCGTTCCATCGTCGTTTTCGAAGATGAAAGGCCCAATCATACCTCCGGACCAAAGAGCGCCCGAAACAGTGACTTTTTGTGGATGTAATGGCCTCCCTTCAATTACTGGAGGATTCTCAGAACCCCAAATACGACAATTTCGTTTATTAACATACCCACCAAATGAGAAATGTGCTTCGTCGCTGAAGACAATTTTGTTCGAAAAATCGACGTCCATTGCCTGTTGTTCAAGCACCCATTCGACGTATCTACGACGTTGTGAATGGTCAGCTGGCTTCAGCTGTTGTGTGATCTGGACTTTGTATGGCTGTAGGTGTAGATCCAAATGCAAAATACGCCATAATGTGCTGTAAGACAGTTCTAATTCCTGAGAACGACGAGGAATCGACACATTCGATCTTCGGCAACACTTTCACTTACAGCAGCAATATTTTCAGTGGTACGTGCGAAACGATGATTCACAGGCCTTCAATATCTGTAACCAATCCAGTCTCTTCAAGTTTCTTCAATTGCCAACTGCTTGCGTAGTTGGACGATTATGTAAACCATTATCTCCTCTTAAAGCACGATATGTGGCTGTGGTAGAATCACCATTTTTGTAGTAGGTTTTAACAATTTTTATGCGTTGTGCGATAGTTAAGAGATCCATTTTCGTAAATGCCAGACTTTCAACTGACAAAAAAATTGGTTTAACAACTTAGTTTGACAGATGTAGAATTCCCTATACTTTTGAAACCGCAAAATAGATAACCCTTTATGATGTACATATCTCGGAGTGCTTAGTAGGCTAATTCTTATATGTGGTTGATACTTTTTGGCGCAAGTGCTTTGTCAGCTATTTATTAATTATGATCGAATGTCAAAGTGGTGACTTAATTTGCATGTGGCTACAGTTCCACAAACTTAAAATTAATGTGAATAACACTAAATATATGGTGATTAATATTAGTGATATAATAAGTTTATCGATTGAGGGTAAACCTGCCGTTGTCTATGTCGTCTTATTTTCCATTAAAAAAACCAATTATAAAAATCGTCATAAAAATGAGTTGCTGGTTTGCTCATTTCATGTTGTTCAGGCATAACACTAACAACATGTGATTGAGTAAACTAGTATACCCATAAATATGACAAAGAAATAAAAAATAAAATAATGAGAATTAAAAGACATAAACAAATCAGACACGATAATTTTCTCCGCATTAGCTCAGCCGCCAGCCCTGGAGATAAATCTGAGACAACAACCACCTCGCGCCACACATCTTTCCTATCCCTCTTTCTCTTCTTTCGTATGACGCCGGGCTGTGTTAAAAACATATAAAGGGTAATAATAATCCCTCCAGCGCGTGTAAGATTATAAAGAAAAAAAAAACCATCGAACAAAAGAAATTGTATATTTAGGGGAAATGTTATATGTGTGGAAACGGTTTTCAAAAAATTTGGATTTCTTAAATGTATACAAAAAAATATAATAACAATATGTGCCATTAATATTTATAATACTATTATTGAACCTTACTTCGAGTTTTGTTCCACAATTTCATTTTTAAGTAACAGTGAACACATAAATCCGTTGCAAATCCTACAAAACAAAAAGCTATGGATGCTAGATTACTTAAGACGGTTAAACATTAAAAAAAGAATCATATTCAATGCGTTACTGATTATGATTAAATTAAAAAAATCACCTAGCACCTAAATACCTTACGCCAAACATGTCCTACGTGGGAGGAAACCAACCGCATTATTTAAGATCTAAGTCTTATCTCTGATTTTAGACTTCAATTTATAGACTCAAAATAAGATATACTATCGTGGAATTAAATTAATATTTAATGAAGTACCTACAGAAATAAAAAATGAAAAATTGGTTATACATTATCTCATATCAGAGAAACAATTGTATAAAAATATTTAGTTTTCCAATTATATAGAAAGTTATTTAAGTGTTATTATTTTTGTTTATTTATTGAATTGTATTAGTAAAAAATTACTAAATAAAAAAAAATATATAGGTACATACATAAATACAATTTTGGCTCTCGACTATTCAAATTTGAAGACATTTTCAGATCCGCGACCAACGTTGATCGGAAGAGTAAATACCCGACATTTTGGTGTCTTCTGAGAGGAATTGTAAAACTTGGTAAAAAGTAAAAACTTGTGGCACATTCTTGTGTTGACTCGATACGTATTGTTCTTAGTGCGATACAAATATATGCCTTCCTGTTGCATACCGATACTGACTATCATTAGTGCCTGGTTCGGGCAGAGTACGATAACTCAGGCGCCAAAAAATAAAAATGGATTCTTGTAGAACAGTTAGTTACAAGTATTTTGTATTATGGGATGAGGGGCTATCTCCTCGCGTTTGGACGGGACGGTCAATTTCATAAAAAAAGTACTAAAAATGGAAAAAAATAAGAAAAAAAAAGGTAATACTTACAACTGCCTCATGAAAGACCACAGCACCAGTGAATGCCCCTCCGCGATGTCCTGTCAGAAGTGCAGTGCACCATAACACGTTGTGGTGCTACAATACAATACGGGCTCCCCGCCACCAAAGAAGAAGTAATTCTGGGCCAGCAGTTGCACTAGTTGCGTGGCAGGGTCAAAACCATGGCCCTCCTGATCTAAACGAAGATTCGCAGTGACTGGTCCAACTGAGTACTACCGTATTGCTTGCAACAGCCCTTTTCTACGCATACGGTACCACAGCAGAGAAGCACCTTGTCCGATTTAACACGACGAAGACTTTAGTCGTTAATATAAAAACAGTTTTTATCATTTTGTACACAAGACCAAGATAAAATAATCGTAGTACAAAACAGCAACCAGCGCCAATAGACGAACACAATATAATCGGATACATTTCTAAGAAACAACAAACAACGCCAATAGACAAACACAAGATGATTGGATACAAGTCTAATAAACAACACATGTTCGGTTTACGAACGGTAGAGTCGAGAAAAAACGGGGAAATTGAAAACTTCAGAATTTTACTTCGCAACAACTGTAGAAAATACACGAAATAAAAAAGTACGGTTCCACTAAATGTTATATATAAGTTATTGAACTAAGACCTTTTTTATATAACAAATAAAACGTCAAATAATAGGTTTAATTTGTTATATTATAATAATTTCCCTTTTGGGATATTTGTTGTGGATGTTCACAGTCAGAGCCATTGTTAATCATCGAGACAACAGTCTCCCCCAACGATGAACTATATTCTTAGCTTGTGCGCATCCTTCTTCTTCTGTCGTCATACCGCTGTCCCACTGTTATTTGTGATTTCAATCGGCCGTATATAAAAAATTCGTTTAGGAAAGGAAACAATAGGTTATTGCACATGATTATATAATGTCCTGAAAGATATACGAAAACAATAACAAATCTACCAGAGAACATCTGACAGTAATTACTCTACTCTTCCAGTACTCAATTTCACACATGATCCATGTTCGATATGCGATCGCATGTGAAAGATCCCTTTGTGCTTGATTTGTGATTCTCTCGCTGTTGCGGCAAGTGCTAGTAAAGTGCAGCTTGCATAGTGTTGGTTATTGGGTTTGTTCGTGCTTATATTGTTCTTTGTAGACCTCGAGTGAAAGTTAGTGTAAAGCTCACAGAGTCAAGCGCGGGTTTTTTTTATTTGTTAGCTTATGGACTAGAAATTGTCAATCAATATAGCATTTCTCATTTTGTATGGTGATTTCATTCTGAATTGCATTTAGTTTGTGAAAGTTGTATTGTGTAGTGCGTGGGTTTAATCGAAATAATTTATTTTTAAAGTAATTAGTACTTAATTCTGCCATCAATGCTGATAATACAGGTACATGAATTCTTCTATTTTAATTTGTTGTGTAATATTGTGTTTAATATAGGTACGTTAAAGAAGATTTTGTGTGTGAAAAATATATTTCGATTGTGGGTTTGAGTAAGGTTGTGTGATCTATGTTCTTAATTTAATATAAAATTCATAAATTATTATACCTAGGATGACATAATATATGTCACGGGTGTTGGGTATTTAATATTTGAATTCAGACGCCGTCAAGCAGACGAATATGGCAAGATAGCCCTTGTAGCTCCGTGTTCCTCGTCCTCTCCTTTTACAATATGCAGTTACTCTGATTAGCCGATAAAGCCTAGGCGATTGATGTATCAGCTGACTGATTCTACTCTCGGTGTCGTTAACGTTGGCGTAATTAACATTGACTAACTTGTTCCCCTTCTCGGTACATAAACCAACCGGTTGTTCTGGAAAGTCAATGTCCCACGCAGTTCTTAGAAAAGTAGACCCATTCCACCACACGGAAGCTTGGACCAATGCAGATTGAAGCATCTCTCTGGAGACTAAATTTGATTTAGGTGTGTAGGAACATGGTTCCATAGTTCTTCCCTACTCCAACATTGGATCTCTGCGACTCTTTTTCGGACAAAGGTTTCGTACTTTGCAGGCTCCGCGCGTATTCAGCACAGTGTGTATCCATGCGAATGTAAGAATTCCTCTATTCCTCAAGAGTTTGTCTAATGCTGTATAGGAGCTTAGCGAGTGTGACAGCTCCACATAACTCCAATCGCGGCAGAGTCACTGGGCTAACATCTGTTACCTTCGACTTGGACATGAGTAGATGCATGTGAATGTTGCCGTCCTCGTCTTCTACTCTTCTACGAATCGCAGAAGCCATGTAATTGATGACGATTGCATCAACCAATTGTATTCAACCATCGTGGAATGTGTAAGATGTTAATGGCTTGCAAATCATTGTGAAATGCTGTCCAGTCAAGAAAACTTTCAGAACCAAGAGTATTGTTTGCGGGCGCAGATAAACTTCACTAGAAGTTTCGCCTTAACGATGCAAGGTGCGATCCATCCCATAGGATCGAATAAGCGTGCCATATAGGAGAGTACAGATCGTTTAGATATCTGCTAAGCTTCCGAAGTCGTGTAGTTGAAGGAAAATACGTCAGGAAGTGGGAGTTTGTATACCCAAAGTCTTCACTCTATCCGAATCTCCCGTCGGCAATGAGAAGGATGTCTCGTGATCTTGAATAGGTGCATTATTAAGAAGTTCCTTGTGATAAGCAGTCAATTTTCTTAAGTGAAACCCAGCTCTACTCAGCTCAATTCCCTTCATTTTTTCAGTAAATTCTTCCAGAGTTTTAGCCCTGAAATCAATTCATCGACGTACATTTCATCACGGATTATCTTAGCAGGTCCTGGATGTAGCTCTTTGATTTCCTCTGCTAATGCCTGAAGTGTGCGAATCGCCAAGTATGGAGCAGGAGTTGTGCCAAACGTCAGACCTTAGGCGATGCGTGTTAAAGATATCGGATGGTTGCTTGCGCCAAGAGATGAGCTGGTAATTTGCATCATGTTCCGAATCGACCATCACATCGTTCAAACATCGCGTTGAACGGTTTATGAAAGTGTGCCTCGCAATCACTGTTATCCATCCTTTCGTATGGTTTATAAGATATCTAATCTTCTAATTCCCAAAGTCTACGTAGTTCAGTTTCCAGGGCACACGTCTGAAGAAAATTGTTAATTCGCTGCGGTATTTTCGAA
Organism: Philhelius pedissequus; assembly: GCA_910595825.1. NCBI lineage: Eukaryota > Metazoa > Arthropoda > Insecta > Diptera > Syrphidae > Philhelius > Philhelius pedissequus. The sequence continues at coordinate 225,235,677 of OU343160.1, read as the reverse complement.
ACTTTGCCAAATAGGATCCATCGTAATTAAGTCTTCTCAGCGATAGGTAAGTTCTTGTTGTTTGGTTTGACTATATTCGGGAGGAATATATCAGCCAGGACATCACTGCCCAGTAGGAAATCGACCTTGTGTGATTGGTTGAAGTTGGAATCAGCTAGAGTTAAGATCTTCAGGTGTTCCCCACATGTAGTTGCAAGAGTTTGGGTTGGAAAATGCCCAGACAGCGACAAGAGGACAAGAAGCTAAAGAGATATCCACCACCTTTGAGCAAACGCTGCCGCTGACAATACCCAATCCAGAAACCTTGACGGAAATCGACCTTGGTAGAAGACAAAGCAGCTGAACAGCTGCTGTTGTTATGAAGCTTGCTTCTGAGCCTGAATCTAATACAGCTCGTACTGAAAAACATTCGTCGTCTACAGAGTTCACTCTGACTAGGGCAGTGGCAAGTAATACTTGTGTTCCTGTGTTTGAGTAGAGTGCGTTGATGTTTTCTTCAGAATTTTTTTTTTGTCAGAGCGTTGGAAAGTAAGTGCACATGCATTCATCGAGGAGGTTGATGGACCCGCAGTGTGTGTTTGTGCTGTCAAAGTATTGGTTTGCCCACGTTCGTATTGCTGTTAACGTGGAGGAGTGAATGCTGGGTTTGTTGGCAGTAATAACAGCGCCGACTACTTGGGCACTGTTCAGAGGAATGTCTATATGCTAAACAATTTCGACAAACGCGTAGTGTATTTTTATCTGCTTACTACGATCTGCAATACTCAATTTGAGAAATTTACTCCATTTCCTAATAGCATGCTGGCCTTGCTGCAAATTTGGCAAGAGTATTTTGCATTATTTGGTTTTGCATTGTTGGTGGTTGTATGCAGAACGTTCCGATGGGAAAGAAGCTTTGTGGAATTCGATTTGACCCTATCCTGTTGGTGGTTGACTGCCCCCAAGGTACAGAACCTAGTTTCCAAAAATTGGGTAAATTCAGCGAATGTCGGCAATGCTTTGCCGTCTTCTTTGGATCCTGGTTTCTCTTCCCCTAAGTGTTGTGTTTTTGCAGGCAGCTTCTGCAGCAGCAAGAAAACCAGTATCACATCCCAATGCGCAACGGCAACTTTAAGATAAGCCAAGCTATGAACGGCTTCGGTCGAGGTGTCCAATAGTTCCTTTATGGACTCGGCGCGTTCTTGTGAAAGCGACGGCTGGTTGAACAAACACTTCAACTATTTACTAGGAAACGTTTGTGATCATATCTATCCTTTAATATTGTCCATGCTTTGGAATAATACCCAATATCTTATTAGCTTCACCAGACACACTTGATCTTAGGTAATGCATCTTTTGCGTTTCAGAAAGGTTCGTGTTCTGATGATTTAGAGAGACGAAAAGGTCATGAAAAACGCGCCAAGTCTCGTAGGTACTTGAAAAAACGGACGGGTTGATTTTAAGAAGCCTTATTTCCGCCGATCTGGACGTAGTTGGAGCGACTTCTGTAGTGTTTGGCGATTTATCAATGGATATCTCCGTTGACGTTTTTGCCTTATCAATAGCATCGATAAGATCGCTGTGATATTCGAAATATTGTTCTCTAATCATTTCATAGACGTCATCTGTCGCAGCTTCTTGACAGTATCTTATAAATAAGAGCACAAATTAAAGTAGCAAGTCATTATCATTACATTGCAAAAATAGAATAATAAAGTCTTATAAAGCTATGTGTCACTGTAATTAATTGGAAGCGGGATATCATTAAAATGCAGTTTAAAAATAAAAAAAAAAACTATTAATGATACCTGCCTACAAACAAATTACCTTTCATCCTAAATTTTTGAAATAAAAAGTAAAATCAGTGAAATGAAATAAAGAGGCCAAAGTATCCAGCATTAAAATTGGAGAAAGGTGCAACAACCTTACCTGGGGTTAAGTTCCAGACTCTTTAGTAGCTGCACTCAGAAGACTTCAAGAAAATTGTTAAGGTTAGATATAACGATCAGTTATTTATAAAAGTGTTATGAAAAGAAAATTAAAAAAATCAAAACTGAATTTAAAAGCACAGTTTTAAATGGAGACGAGTCAGACAGTGATGCCGATATTTCATTTCCATTACTTCAGATAGTACGTTAAGATATAAATTTAAATAAAGCACCAATCCAAAGAACGACAGACAGTTTAATTATAGAAATGACGCTACACCACAGTGGAGAAGACCCACGTTTAATACTTACAATAATCCCACACGCCATGCGTTCAAGAGAGAATCAACAAACTTTGTACAACAAAGTGTACAGCCAACACCTCAAAAGATCGGGAGATTTAATAATATAAATGAAAACGAGCATTATTTAGAGCTAGTTGTGGACTACCTTACGAAGAGTAGTTCACAATAAACAAGTAAAAGTTTTGCTAGACACCGGAGCAAATGAAAACTACTGTATAGCAGGTGTTCTTGACTATAAAAGTCCATTAGCTATTAAAAAAGGCTTTCACTCCTAACGGTGATATTGTAATAAATAATTACTATGACGCACGAATAGTCGATGAAATGATCCGCGTCCACGAAATTTAAAAATTTGAAATATGATATTTTAATTGGTTCCAATACATTGATAAAAATAGGAACCCGGATAAACTATGCCAATGATACGATAGAGTACAGAGGCAAGAATGGGATGATATTTTATGAGGATCTTCCCAGCATACATAATATAAGTAAAACAGATATACAATCACTTCGTAAACGGGTATTTACCTATATTAAGGCTGAACACAGTTAAATTAATAGATATTTACCCATTAGAACAGATGTACACGCAGAGATCGGGGCAACTGAAGACAAACCGATATGGTAGAAACAATACCCATATCCACACAGTGCGAACAACTTCGGAAATATGGAAATCAAGAAATTATAAGGAAATAATATTATTTGACCCAGTAAGTCGCCATATAACTCACCAGTCTAACGAAGATGGAACGCAAAAAATGAGATTAGTAATTGACTTCAAGAAACTTAACGAATTTAAAATCGCTGACAAGTATCCGATACCAGATACTAATGACGTACTTTCAAATTTAGGCAAAGCTATGTATTTCAGCTCGATTGATCTCGAATCCAGTTTCCACCCGATAAAATTGAGCCAAGAAGATATAGGAAAAACTAGTTTTAGCATTAATTATGGAAAATGTGAATGAGACTTCCACTCGGACTCAAGAACGCACCAAGCATATTCCGGCGAGCTATCAACGATATCTGCGACCATACATATGTAAATTTTGTCACATTTACATTGATGACATCATCATTTTTTCAAATTCCATTGCGGAACATACAGAACCAATATACAATTATTGAAACAATGAAACAATCTCATATGAAGATTTCACTTGAAAAAAGTACATTTTATAATGAAGAAATCCAATTCTTGGATTACGTTATCGCACAAAACATAATTAAAACAAATAAAAGTGAAGTTGTTCCCATAAGTAAATACCTATTACCGAAAACATTGAGGCAATTGCGTAGTTTTATCGGAATCATAGGTTATTATCGCAAATTTATCAAGAATTATACATATGAATGAATGAATGAATATTTTGGGGTTTTTGTTGCACTGCGACCTTGAGATTGATTGTGCCCCCATTTAGAGACCAAATTGCATTGCTCATTTATAGCTCTTCCTCCAATTTTATTGCATTGATGAACTTTAGTATTTGGAGTATTTTCAGAGAGGATAATTCGCCCTCTACTATCTGGTGACGTCCCAGATGTCTATGTCTTTGGTGCATAAGTGTTATGCAACTACCTAAAATGTGGTCCGGTGCAGTATCTACAAGTAGGGCGCTCACTAATCCAAGAGTACTCAGGTGTTTTCTTAGTTTGCAGTGGCCTGTGAGGATACCTGTTATTTTCTTTAGTTTATTCCTACTTAAGCTAATGCAGGCTAAAAACCGTTCGATGTTGAAGTCATTGAGTAGTAGTTTTGCCTGTCTCAGCTTTGGGAGTTCTTTCCATATTTTTTTTTTCTTTTGGCCTCCTCTGCTGTTTTGATTTTGATTTTAATCACATTCTCCTCTAGTCCGCAATAGGGTTCTGGTCCTACTAGGGATGGTGTTGCCCCAATTTTTGCTAAGGAGTCTGCCCCTTCATTGCCTTGGACACCAACGTGACCTGGTACCCAATAGAGTGTTACATTGTTGTTCTTGCCCAGTTCTTTCAGTCTCTCCACACTTTCCCATACCAATTTCGAGCTAATGGTATAAGAGCTTAGTGCTTTGTGTGCGGCTTGTCTGTCCGACATAATGGCAACGTTTTGTTTGCGGTAGTTTCTTTCGAGATTTCTTTCTGCGCATTTTCCAATTGCATTGACTTCTGCCTAGAAAATGCTAGTATACTGTCCCATCGGTAAGGACAGTTTGGTTCGTGGCCCAAAAATTCCTGCCCCAGTCCCTCCGATTGTTCTCGATCCATCAGTGTACCACTTAATGGCATTTGGTTTAAAGGTGTAGTTCACTGCTTCGCCTACCCAATCTTTCTTGTTACTTAACTCCGTTTGAAAGTTTTTCTCGAAGTGAAACTTTTTAATCAAGCCATCTCTTGGGATATCAAGTAAGTCTGTTACCGTGGACTTGCAGATAGCATTTCTTTCCCTAAGACCAATGCACTTTCCCGTTTGATAATTTAAAACAACATTTGGTAAACGAGGTTGAATTGAATCAACCAGATTATAATACAAAAATTGTGCTGACTATCGATGCATCAGATGACGCAGTAGGGGCTCGCAACATGACAAACCAATCAAATTTATAAGCAAAACATTAGGTAATACAGAAAGATCTTTTGCAGCCAACGAAAAGTAACTGTACAGATATGCAATAAGATATTCATTAAACCCATTAAGAAATTACATATACGGCCTATCAGATCTGGAAATACATACAGATCATCAACCACTCACATTTGCGGTTTCGAAAAGAAAACCGAACACCAAAATGAAGAGATGGCACGATCTTATTGAGAACGCTCCGAAAATGGTATATAAACCTGGGAACACGAATTTAGTAGCCGATGCCCTAACTCGACAGAATTTGAATATAGGAATGAATAGTGTATCAGGTACACAACATTCAGCTGAAAGCAGCGAACCTAATTATAATATAAAACGGGTAGACAAACCAGTCAATTTATTTAAACAACAAATAATATTTACCCAAGCAGATGCATTCTCAAATCCACGAGTTCATATACACAACTAGCAGAAAGTCCCCGGCGTTGCCCGGGCACCCGAGGCAAAAGTCTTTTCATGCAAATGTCTCCGAAATGAAATGAAAAATTAAGAAAAAAATTTGTAAGAAAAAGGATTTTTCATTTATTTTGTCGTTCAATACCCATGTTCTGTAACTTTCGAATCGATAACTATAGTCGAGAAACAAAAAAAAAATTGTTTTGGTTTTGATATTTTAAGATTACACTTCAATTTATTGCATTCCATTGGAAATGATAACATATCATAATAGTAAAAGCCCATTTTATCAGAGGCTGTAAGTGAGGAAAAGTTATCGCCTGAGTTACAGAAGATGGGTACAGGATAAGTTTTCTTATTTTTTTAACAAACGAACTATTCTTCATTTTGGGACTCTTCCCTTTTCGGAGTTTGTCATTCGTGGAAAAAAAATAGTTTTGAGATAACAAACATGACATTACGATGATAGCGAAGACGAAAAACATGGTCTAAAAATTCTGTTGGTCTGTATGTTAGTATAGGCACTTACAGTCCAAATGGGGGGGCCGAATTACTTCAAACTTGGTATAGAGTTTTTTTTGTGAAACTGCCATTATGTAAAAGCTCACTTTTGTCGAAAATGGTTCTAACGATTTTGATTATAAAAAAATCAGAGTATTTTTTCGATATGAAATATTATATGGTTGGAAAACAAATTACCAATAATAGCTAAGAACGTTACCGATTTTTGTGCTTTCTACTATCTGGAAAACCGCTTAGGTGATTCTTTCGAAATTTTACACATATTATTTAGGTTTAGGTACATCAACTTGTGATACATACCAATATTTTTAATTGCCTAATAGATATTTTTTGTATTTTTAAAAGCATATTTTAAAACTCTTTTTAATAACTTAATATTTCCAAAACAACTCATTATTTTTTGTTTTAAATGATAAGTATACACAATATGCATTATTCCTAGAAACTGCACCACAGATTTTAATAATGTTATTCTCATAAAGTGAAATTCATCTTTATCAGTTTGTTTGGTAACGCCAAACTAGGAAACCACACCTACAATTTAAAAAATTCGTTTGGTTTTGAGAGGTTTTAGTTTGCAAGTGGCTTGAGGGTTAAATATTTGTTGGAAAACTTAGCTGTTTGTAGGGTAAAATGGGCTAAACGCAAAAAACAGTACTTGCGAAAGTAAAAATTTCGGGACAGTGAAAGTTTACACAGCAAACTCGATTTTCTTTGTAAACTTAACACGTGCCAATGAAAAAGATGGCAGTTAAGTGTAAAATCCTATCAACTCTTATAGCTGGCACATGAAAAGTTGTGACCCATTAAATTTTGTTTGACTTTCATGCATATATCAACTTACGCGAAAGCATGAGCTTACTCTTGCAAGTTAGTTTTTACGTTCGCAAAAGTAGCCACTGGCGCTGGGGAATCCTTGCAGATGTAAGCTCGGTTAATAGGCTAATTTCAGTATTCTCAACAAACTATTCATTTCTAATATGGTGCCAAGCACGCGACCTTTCGCTGAAATGCAAGGAATATTCCTTGCGGCGCGGCGCCTGTGGTTACACACGAAAATAAATTTTCCTTGCAAACTTGAAAAAATTGATAGTTCAGTGCGAAACCTTAGCAAAAATTTGCTCTCATGAAAATGGTCCTGGAGATGGTCAATTCATGTATGTGCATAAGCCCCGCATAAATTACAGAAAGGGAACACGTGTAATGTCGAATTTCTTTCATCGAAATCTTAGTGAAACTCAAAATGTCGGGTCTTTAAAGGTTTAAAGTAATACCGCACTAATGCGACACTTTCCGACACTATGCATAATTTTTTTTTTCAAGCCGCACTTGAATAGCAGCTTTTCTCGTCTTCGCTATCATCATAATGTCATGTTTGATTATAATCTCAATTTTTTTTTCAAAGAATTCATAACTTGCCTTATATTGTACTAACTATAATCGCACGTAAAAAAACGCAAGCGAAAAGTCTCAAAATGAAGAATAGTTCGTTTGTAAACTAAAATACAAATAATAAATCTTCTTTGTTAAATTTAATAAGAAAGCTAATCCTGGTTAAATAAACGACAAAATAAATGAGAAATACTTTTCCTTACAAATTTTGTTTATTAATTTTTTATTTCATTTGGAAGATATTGCATTAAGACTTTTGCCTCGGGTGTCCGGGCAACTCCGGGAACTTTCTGCTAGTTTGGAAATAAAATCCATACCAACTGCGGATGTAAACAAAACAAGAATCAAAATCATGGAAACGGCACAACGTAAACAAAACAACAGCGGAAGTAAACAAAACAAAAACCAATTTGGATATAAAATCCATGGAAACAGCAAAACGTAAACAAAACGAAATATAAATTTGGAAATTATATTTTAAGATCAGGATAAATTTAAGAGGTAAGTGCAAATATTTGTGTATTAAGCATATAAAACATAACTTATATTTTAAATTCAATGGCCTATACGTTGCCCAAAGGACACCAGAAGAAGATATAATCATTTTGATGGCGTGTCAAATGGTAAGTCGTCAGTTTACCTTTCATATACAGACAAGCTGACATCGAAACAAAATTTCATTTTTATATTATAGTACAGATGGTAAATATACGAGACATGTTATTGAATTAAAAAAAAAAACAGAAAATATATTAAAAACATGCTCGGCAAAAAATCTCGTATCAAACCCTCCAAGTGGGTGCCGGCGGTAATGATCACTACAGTAGTTTTGTGCGATGTCAAAATGGTAATCAGCTAAGGCATTGTAAACATAATCTATAGTAATATCATGAGGTAGATTTTATTTACGCTGCATTAAATCTCGTGAGGGCACTAGTTTCTACATTAAAATTAGCAACATTGTCAGATTTGTCGCAACATTTTGTATAGACATAGACTTTTAGAAAGAGCAAGTTATATTTGATTCATTGCCTATACTAATGAAGGGGGTAAGGGAGTTGCATGAAAAATATAATTTTTTTTGTCATATCAAGCACAAGGAACAGATAATTTGCCAGAAATAGAAAAATATTCAGTGCGTGTGTGTGAATTTTACATTTTCGTTTTGTTTTGATTTAGTTTGTTATTTTTTCCAAAATTTAGAAGTTCAAGGTGTTTGTTGTGCTGCATAATATCTTGATGAATAAAATGTTAATATTAATAACATAAAAAATGTCCAGTTCAATAAGTGCAATATGTGTTTAATATAGCAAAACAATGTGTATGTATAATATTGTTTTGCGATTTTGTGAAGTTCAGTTTGAGTTGTAAGTTGTAATTTTTTGCGAATTTTGTGGAAAATCTAGGTTTTATTAAAACACCTACAAACAATGGAATTCTATTTGCAAATGGAGTTTATTAATGTTAAGTGTTGTAAAAACCTTAGATTAATCAGAATAATATCGGAAATTTCGTCAGTTTTTTTGGTTTGCCTAAAAGCTACGACCGTTGTGAAACTCATATTTGCATCTGAGTGTGGATACAAAATGGTTTCAACCAGATTTCACGCACACAAGTGTAAACATATGAGTTTTCGTACGGATTTGGCGGTTATTTAAAAAAAATCGGTGGGTAGGGTCAGAAATTGATGAACAATGAATGAACTACTTTTTAAATGCTAACCTCACCTTAAATGCATATCATTTCGAATTAGAATTGCATGGAAGATAAATAAAATAATTGAAAGCATATTATAACTCAAACTAATGTTGTTAAACGAAAATTCATATCAAATATGTTTAGCATTTGCTTAAAATAAAAACAATGCAAATTATATTTGTGAAAAAAGAAAAAAAAATTAAAAAAGTGTTTTTATCTAAGATTTAAAAAATAATTTTAAAACCTCATCTTTATTGCATTAAGCTTTGATTTTTTTAAAAGCGTTTAAATGAATACAAAATACTGATACCAAGCAAATGAGGTACAATTTGAATAAGACCCAGTTTCAGAAAAGGTTATTTAAATGATGGTCCGTGTTATTTTTTATAGAACTCCCTTCAATTATCCATTTTTTCTGAACAATATCGATTTTTTTCTGAAGACAATCGTTTTTATTCCGTCAAAACAAATTTACTGTTTTATTATCAGATTGTCTAATTTGGATTAATTTTTAACAACCAACACGAAAATTAAAAATTATACCAAACCTTGCCTTCTAACAGGCTGCCTCCACAGCCATGAACGATGGCAGAACTATGAACATGCCATGAAAAATTCTATTGGAGGTCAAAAAATCAATGTCCAGGCAGCGACACGTCGAAAAAAACTACTTTTTGAAGAAGACATTAACCATAAACTAATAACGCAAAGACCCGAAACCTCTGCTTTCATTTGACATTTGCCTACAAGCTGAAACACGCACACAAGTAACTTTACTGTTCCTCTTCCAATAGACACATTGATAAAAACACACACAAGAATCTTTTCTGTTCCTCTTGCTATAGACACATAGACAACACAGCCCTAGTAATTTGTTTTGTTTTTCGATTTCACATCTATTCATGGATAGAGTTTCAAAGCTACAAATTCAACAATGTAAACAAATGGGTTTTGGGGGGTGAAACGTACGAAAGTTTCCAATCTTATTATGGCTTATTTGAGACATTAACGCTTTTGAAAGCTTGGCCATAAATTGACGTTTCATTATGAGTCGTAAAATGTGTTTAAGTCTCAATAAAAAATGTAAATGTTGATGGATAAAATAGATGTGGTTGTGAAAAGGAAATCAACGACATGAAATGAAACTACCAACTGAGTAGTAATAATGCACTGTTTGTAGATTGGATTGACACCTTTATGGCCCGTACCCTCTTGCACGCATACACCAAAGTAAAGCTTAATCTGCTGAAAAGTGAAACGCTTTTGATTACTCTACAAAATACATGCAAACACATTCAATTAAAACATTATTTGCGTTGTTTTCGCCAAGAAAATCCTTATTTCCGGATAAAATCCCTATTGGCAAATGGAAAACGATGTAAATAAAATGCAATATTAATAAAAAGTATGTGCTACACCTAATAAAGTTTTGAACACTTCCCAAAAATAATTTTCCGAGGTGAATTTTATAGATGTCAAAAAGCATTTCATGTGATTTGGGTGTTTTCTAAAATATATTTTTGTGTTGTTAACCAATATGATCTCCAGAAAATTGGAAAATTCGTCTGTTCCATTTGGGCGCGCAATAGCCAAAGAGCAGAAACGAGTTGACCACAAAAGCAATGAAGAGTCGATGAGCTGGCCAATCTTAAAAATATTGCCGAAAAGCAGACGGAAGAAGCATTGGAGGTTGTGAGAAACCTTGATATGGCTTAGTTGTTTTCCAAATCCCAACGATCGGTATGTAAGTATGGCTGCTATTGTACCCTCACCATGTATCCCACTTCCACTCCAGTTGTTTTCTGAATTCTAACTCATACTCATCCTGCAAGAAAAAGTTATTTTCCGCACTGAACTTCCTCACCAGTATATGTATCAAATCATTGATTAGCTTCGAATATCAAGACTTTCTTTTTAAATATATTTCTCTTTGGTTCATTTGCCTATCAAACCAGATGATAGTATGGTATACTTTAAAGAATCTATCATTTATAACATCGCTGGATGCTCTCGCTACAAATTTAATCACTAATCGACTCAATTAATAAAAATGTTAAATAGTTTGAGAAACTCTAGTTTTATGTACTTGAGTTTTTATTTTGAGCTTGAGAGTTAGAGCAAACTTAACAGCCATATAATAGAATGTTAGATAATGTTATAAAATGTTTATCATCAATAGGGTGCATACTCGTAGGCGTTTCGAATATGGGATTGGTGGTGAAAAGTCATATACTATAGGTAGTTAATATTTAATGGACTTTTGACAATACGTTTTAAAAAAATAGACACATGTTGGGTTTATCAAAAGCTGGAAATTTATTAAAAATGAAGGATGAAAAAAAAAACGTATTATGATGTTATGGAAATAAATTTAAAAAAATAATAGATTATTGAAAAAAAAAGAATAGTAATGATCGGGACTCGAACCAGAAGGCTTTAAGATAAGATTCGGGCATGCTAATGAATCAAACCACGAGAAGTGATAAGCGACCAGATCACAATAAATCTGTATGTTTGAACGAAAACATGAAAACGAGAATTTTAATATTTTCAAGGACACTGATCGTCGGAGAGCTGTTTCGGAGTTGTTTACAAAAAATTGTAAAAACACATAATCACATAGAAGAATTATTGGTAAATTGGGTGGATTTTGACTAGAAAATTTGGAAATTGTCACATGTATTTTTGAAAAATTCGAATTTAAATTTTAAGGTAATTTTCAGATTTTTGTGGTCAAAATCCACAGAGAAAAACCATAAATCGGAAGTTGAATTTTGGTAGTAGTATAAATAGGCTGGTTCTGGCCCACCGGCATACCGGCATGGCCTATATACTGGTCGTATGGTCTTGCTATCAAATATAGTATCGCATGATGTTGCTTGATAAGTGATTTCATGGTAATCGCCATGTTGTTTAAAGATCTAAGAGAAAATAATGTTTTTTATGTAGTATGAATCATATACTAGGGGCTTAAGGATTATTCAAGTTTTTTTTTTCGTTTTAAATTGTAGAAATCATATCTTGGATGACGCATAAATTATTTTTGGGGGCTACACCAGCAGCAACGGTCACATGAACTGATTAGGTATCGATGTGTGGGGTGTGATGCGAGGCGAAGACGCGGGACGAGGTTGTGGTGGTTGAAGGTGTTGGAAAGTAAATTAAGAAAAGGAAAAAATTGGATGATAAGGTATGGCGCTAACGTTTGAGATAATATAAAAAAAAGTTGTTTGGGAAGTAAATTAAGAAAAGGAAAAAAATGTTTGGGATAATATAAAAAAAAGTTGAATAAATTACGTATGTGGTTATGAGGTAGTGTGTCATTGAATATTATATAAGAGTAAATGTAGGGCAATGACCTAAAAAAAAGTTGAATAAATTACGTATGTGGTTATGAGATAGTGTGTCATTGAATATTATATACGAGTAAATGTAGGACAATGACCTGATTAGGTTGCAATGCGTGCGAGGCGGGCGCGATGCGAGGCGGGTGCGATGCGTGCGGGTGCGATGCGTGGCGGCGGCGGCGGCGGCGGCGGCGGCGGCGCTGATAAATAGAAAGCAAGGGGAGTTTTTAGAATTAGGATTCTTAGACTCATTTAGATTTCTACCTTTGCAGAGGGTGAGACAACAAGCACAAATGTTCTGGATTGAAAGATTACGAGAAGGAGATACATTCTGTATCTGTGAATCTGGTTGGTTGGAGATGAGATTTACAGATGTATTATTCTATACTGAAGGAATGAAATTACTAGTACAACCAGAACAGGGCGTAGAATGTAAGCTGTTTCATATTAGAAATGGTGAGAGCTTATCTCATATCCACAGTTTTAGGTTACAGTTTGAATCTATGCAGCATGTGCGATTTAGACTTTTAGGTGAGGATATTACTTTGTTGAAAAAATAAAAAAAAAATAAATTATATTATTCTAAAATTTAATTATAGGAGGACAGTTAACACTGAGTGGAATGATTACACCTCATTCAAATGCTTTAAAGAGGAGAGAGGGTGAATATCCATCGCTTTGTCCGTTTGGTGACGCAGAATTACTTAATACACCTCAAAAATTTAAAAAGAATAAAGAGAAAAATGAACGCGCTCAAGACTTATTTCAATTGAATGTATCTTAATAAATGTAAATGAGATAAGAATAAAAAGACGTAGGAGTTATACCACCCAAAAAAATTTTCAATCTGAAATTATTTAAAAGTTTATATAATAAAAGACTATGTATTTATTTATTTTTTTTTTAATTTTATTTTTAATTAGTTGAGTACGATGGTTGAGAGCTTTAAAATAATTTCAGGAGGGGGTTTTAAGTCAAACCCCCCTGAAATCGCTTGATGATATAGTCCATCAACTAGTTTAGAGACGGCTATCTGATGGGCTAGTGTACCATCTTCAGCCATCTGACTCCAAATGTAATCTTGTAGGGGCTGGTACTCCCAACAGCCCCTAGCAAATTCTTCCAGATAATTTTTAATGATTGGGAAAGCCATTACTACGAGTGTCTTATTTAAATTTAAATTTTGTTTTGAAGGAATACAAAATTTGTTGGTCTTTTTATACATTTTTTTTCATTTCAACATAAACCTAAACCCCCTAAATGTATATGGTTTTCCATATAAGACACAATTTTTTTGATAACTATGAGGAAAACACCAAGGAATGCATATATCAGTTGATTAATTGTTGGTTTTTATTTTTTTCGGATACTATCATTAGTCTACTGAATTTAGGTTTTTTTTTTATTTTAACCGTGGGAATGATAAAGACTAATAACTATCTCATCTATAATTAGAATTTATGGTTGGGAATGTGATAATTCCAGAAATCCCTATCATATCAGTCGGTTGAATTTAGTTTTTTTATTTTAACTGTGGGAATGATAAAGACTAAGGAATGCAATACTTAAATCCATATCATATTAGTCGGCTGAATTCAGGTTTTTTTATTTTAACTGTGGGAATGATAAAGACTAAGGAATGTAATACTTAAATCCATATCATATTAGTCGACTGAATTTAAATTTTTTTTATTTTAACCGTGGGAATGATAAAGACTTATAACTATGTCATCTATAATTAGAATTTGTGGTTAGACATGAGAAACTTAAAGAAAAGAAATCCCTATCATATCAGTTGGTTGAATTTAGGTTTTTTTTATTTTAACTGTGGGAATGATAAAGACTAATAACTATGTCATCTATAATTAGAATTTGTGGTTAGACATGGGAAACTTATAGAAATCCATTTCATTTACATTGTTACTAGAATGATAAAATTGTATAAATAGACTGTATTTTTCTTTTAATTTTCATTATAGTCATACTTGTTAAACTTTGAGTATCTAATTATTAAAAAAAAAGAAAATGGAATCGTTTCTACAAAAAATTAACAAATATATCTGCGAAAAACCTCTGCTCCCTTTGAAGGACTTAGGATCAACACCTGAAACAATTTTAGAAGCCAAAATGTGTAATACAAAGTTTGGTCCTAGAGTTCTAATAGAGATTGAGGACTTTAAAATCTTTCTAAGTCCAAGGTTTAAGAACCTAACGATAGAAGAAATTCAAAATTTGGTGGGAATGCGGATTATGAAGGGACACGACGGAGTTAAATTCCTTCCACCTATGGGAATGAGGATTATGGCGGAAGATGATAGAGTTGAGTTCCTTGCACCACAACAGGCTGAATGCTCTAGTAAGAGAAAATCAGCTGTAATTACTCAACAAGATGAAGAAGATGATGATGACATTTTTGTCTTCTCGCAAAAACGACAATGTTTTTAGAAAAAAAAGAAAAAACAGTAATAAAATAATTTCAATATTAAAAATTGTTTTTTTCATTTATTTTTATAGCTTTCTTTATCTTCTTTACTTTGTATTATGGTTTTTCTTTGTCTGCTCTTCTTCTTCAAAAAAATGTATTATGGTTTTTGTTTGTCTTCTCTTCTATGAAAAGTTTCAAGTCGAGTTATATTTTATAAGTTGTTCAGTGCAATCATAACAACTGTTGAGCATAGAACAAATCGTAAGCTTTATAAAAAAAATTTGTTTAGTCTAACTAAAAAAACTTAAAAAGAATAAAATGGATAATTTTGAGTGTAACGTATGCAGTGCTAAATTTACACAAATCGGAACTCTTAATAGACATATAAAAGCTGTACATGGTAATAAAATTAAATGTCCTCAGTGTGACAAAACATATACACGAAAGGATTCAATGTTGGAACACTTCCGAAAGGAACATATTAACGTTTCCTGTCAAGAGCTAGTAATTGATCAACCAACTAGCAGCAAGAGAAAACTTCCAAAAGATGTAAATGATTCATCATTGAAAAAACGTAGATGTGAAAACTGTGAAATAGATGTGTTAGTATCTGGATGGGGTCATCACATTAGAACTAATGAACATAAGAGAAAGAGCAAAGTTCCAGTCAACAATACTCGTTTTAACAGAATAAGGCATTGTTTTGAAGGTAAAGTGGAAACCTATTCCTTAGAAAATACCGATGAAGGGCTTATAGACATTACCAAATTTTTAAATAGCTGCATACTTGATATAATTAAATTACTTGAATACTCGTTTGAAACCAAAGAGGGTATAAAGTTCAGCATTGAACTATTTGCAGAGTTCATAAAATTTATATCAACACAAGGAGAATCAGAAAAAAGTGAAATAAGCATAAAATCGTTTAAATGTCCAATGCAAATAGCTTTAAAAAATGATGATTTGAAAGATATAATTAAAAATATGTTTAAAACAATTGAAGTTAAAAGTGAAGAGTTTCAGGAGAGAGATTCAGGATGGGCGCTATTGTGTATTAAACATATTGAAGTAAATATTAATGAGTATAAACCCTTCAGAGGCTCGAGTTACATAAGCCTTCCAAAAAGCATTGAACTAAAACATGCCTGTGTTAATGTGCAAAATGATGATGTATTCTGTTTTAAATGGGCAGTTATATCAGCTATTTACCCCATAGATAGACATTCTTATAGACCAAGCAGTTACCACATTGAAAACATTCAAAACGGTGTGATAAGTTTAATGAATGGAATTCAAATTAACTTCACAAATTTAGAGTTCCCCTTGAAACTTAAAGACATATCGATCTTTGAGACACTCAATCCCACAATTAGTATAAATGTTTTCGGAGTAGAAAAAAATGGATCTGGAGAAAGTTATAGAGTTGTCGGTCCATATTTCAACTCTCAACACAAAAGACAACAACATATTAATTTATTACTAATACAAGAAGGGGATTGTAGCCATTATGTCTGGATAAAAAACATGTCTAGATTAATAGGAGCACAACTGAGTCATAGCTATCGATCAGTAAGAATATGTAATTCATGTCTGCAAACGTTCAACACAGATGAAGCATTTGAGAAGCATGAAAATGAATGCAATAAAACTGTGACAACACTACCAGATGTTCCAAATAATATACTACAGTTTGAACATCAACATAGATCACTGGAAGTGCCATTTGCCATCTACGCAGATTTTGAGTGTATGCTGGTGAATATCGATAGCTGTCAACCTGATCCATCAAACTCATCAACTACATCTATTAAAAAACATATTCCAATTGCTGTATCTTATTTTATCAAATGTTCATTTAATACATCTTTGAATAAACTTTTCAAATACACCGGTAAGTAAAAATTATTCTTAAAACTTCATTTCATATGTAATATATAAATTGTTTGGTAATATAATATAATTATTTTTTTTTTTGTTTTTTATTCTAGGTGAAGACTGTACACAAGTTTTTATAGCGAACTTGCATGAAGACTGTCAAAACATTTATAAAAATCATTTGGGGAAGAAAATCCCGCTGACTATGACACCTCAGGATGAAATTAAATTTCAACAAGCAACAATATGTCATATCTGTAAGAAACCAGTGTGGGGGAGTCTAAAGGTTCGGGATCATGATCATCTAACTGGAAAATTCAGAGCGGCCGCACATTCTAGATGTAATTTAAATTATAAGGTACCTAAATTTATTCCTATTTTTTTCCATAACTTAACCGGATATGACTCACATTTATTCATAAAAGAGCTGGGTAATATCAAAGGGTCTATAAATATTATTCCTCTCAATAAAGAGAAATATATATCAATTTCATCAAAAATATTAATAAATAGCAAGCAAGGAGAGTTTTTAGAATTACGATTCTTAGACTCATTTAGATTTCTACCTTCGAGTATTGATAGTATAGCAAAAACATTAGATAAAAAAACAGATTTTAAAATTTTAACATCATTTTTCAAAGATGATGAATCTTTACAACTAATGACTCGTAAGGGTGTTTTCTGCTATGACTATTTAGACTCTATAGATAAATTAAGTGAGACAGAGCTCCCTCCTATAGAATCTTTTAGAAATTCTCTGATTGAAGAAGATTGTAACCTAGATGACTATAATCACGCTGTAAAAGTTTGGTCACATTTTAAATGTATTAGTTTAAGAGAATATTTGGAACACTATTTGAAAACAGATGTTTTAATTTTAGCAGACATTTTCGAAAAATTCAGAATTGATTCTAGAAAAATTTATGGTTTAGACCCCTGTCATTATTATACATTACCAGGTTTTTCGTGGGATGCTATGTTGAAAGAAACAGGTGTAAAACTTGAACTTTTAACAGACATAAACATGTATAACTTTTTCGCTAAAGGTATAAGAGGAGGTTTGACACAGTGTAGCTTACGACATTCTAAAGCAAATAATAAATATATGTCTGATTATGATTCAAGTAAACCATCTGATTATTTAATGTATTTGGATGCTAATAATCTTTACGGTTGGGCAATGTCTGACTATCTACCACATTCAGACTTTAAATGGGTTGAACCTCCAGATAATTTAGATGGGGTTAAAGAATGGTTGATTTCAAATATATACATTGGTTATGTTTTAGAAGTTGATCTCGAATATCCTATAGAAATACATGATGATCATAACGATCTTCCTTTCTGTCCGTCAAATATTTCATTGTCTAACAAATCAGATAAAAAATTAATTGCTGATTTAAATAATAAGACAAATTATATAATACATTACAAAAGTTTAATTCAGTGTCTTGAAAATGGTTTAGTGCTAAAGAAAATTCATAGAGTGATGCAATTCAAACAATCTAAATGGTTAAAAAAATATATTGATTTAAACAATGAACTTAGAAAAAAAGCAACTACAAAGTTTGAAAAGGATCAACGTAAACTCTGTAATAATGCTGTATTTGGAAAAACTATGGAGAATGTAGACAAACGAAAAGATGTTCGAATTGTTGATTCAGTAGAAAGCAGAGGTAGACATCTTGGTAGTCGTGCTCTTATCGCTAAACCTAATTTTCATAGCATTTTAGAATTTTCCGAAACTATGGCTGCTATTCAGTTAAATCGAATTTACTGTGTCTATAATAAGCCTATATACTTAGGTTTTTGTGTATTAGAGATTTCAAAGTATAAAATGTATGACTTTCATTATGCTTATATGAAACCGAAATTTACTAAGAACCTACAACTGGCTTATATGGATACTGATTCATTTATTTATCAAATACGAACTGATGACTTTTACAGTGATATTAAGAGTGATATAATTAAAATGTTCGATACTTCAGATTACCCCCTACATAACCCCTATGATATTGCTCAGCTCAATGTGAAAAAATTAGGTTATATGAAGGATGAGAATAATGGAAGAATAATGAAGGAATTTATTGGGTTAAGAGCTAAAATGTATAGTATTGATATTGAAGATGCATCTGTGATAAAAAAAAGCAAAAGGTGTTAAATCAGCAGCTGTAAAAAAATTATCTTTACAAAATTATAGAGATTGTTTGCTACATAAGCGTAACTTTTATAGTAAAATGTTAAACTTTAGATCTAGACAGCATACTATATATACTGAATGTATTAATAAATTAAGTTTAAGCTGTGCGGACGACAAAAGATTTATATGTAGTAATAATATCAATACACTAGCTTGGGGTCATTATAGAATAGATTTAGAAAATGATATGTAAATATAAAAATTATAATAAAAAGAAAAAAGTATCAAGTATTATACAAAATTGTTTTATTGAACTATAAATTACAATTCTTAGCTTCACTAATAAATTTACTTAAGAGATAAACATTTTGAAGTGCACATATTTTTCCATGATATCCACATTTGGAAGTTATATTTGGATACATTTTTTTAAGTTCTTTTAAATTTGGACATCTGTAATAGATATCTTCTTCGAGGTTAACGACTTCTACGTTTTCATTATTGAGTAAGGATTGTAACCATTGTTTCTTTTCAGTACCCTTAACGTAAACAACACCACTTTGAAGTTTTTCTCGAATAAATATCTCTACTTGAGGAAGACGTGCAAATCCTCCATTCCAGGTTAATCCATGATAATTATGATACAACCAATTAACTTGTCTTCTAAGTGAATCTGATGTAAGGCTTAAATTAAATGGTGGACTAACAATAAAGTGATGATGATGATTCTCATTATGTAATACAGCTACTTCCTTCAGAATGAAACGATTACTGTTTAAATCACCAAATCCTTGAATGTCTACAAAGTGTATATCCATTTTTTAGATGTCTGTTCTCAACAAATTAACTCTTTATACTAATAAATTATCATATAAGTACATACAATTTAAGTAAGTTTGTTAACTTCTCCTGTTAATGGATTGTACTCAATTATACGATCATGAAGTATCATACAATACATGGTTGTTAAAGCAGGAATCGGAGTTAATGTTTTAAGCTCAATTCTTACATCCACAGGACCTGTTTTAATTGTTTCATTTTGACGTGAACAGTCGATAACCATAATTGGGGCAATATCCTTAAAATCCGCTCTTGATAAAAGAGGACTTGCTTGTTTCTGATAGTATGAATGTTGAAATTTACTATACATATCATAGAGAACGGCATATCGATCTAGTTTATATTTAATGTTTAAATCCTCTCGGGGATAAGATTCAGAATTTAAATGAACTTTAACATTGCTGACATCACAATTATCAAATTTGCTGGCATCTTTATTTCGTTGATTTTTTCTATCAGTTTGTAGAGCAATGATGATATATCTAGGCTTCTCAAGTTGACTTGAAGTTTTCACCGTCCATATATGATCAGTGGTGGTTGATAGTGTTGGATATTCATACATTTCCCAATTACGAAAATGAATTTGAATGGGCTTTAATTGAATTTGCTTCAATAAGTTAAGTTTATTTGAATCAGATAGAGTGATGTGTGGAACTCTCCATTGTAATTTAAAAATTGATAGTTTTAATTCTTCATTATCTTTAGAAAAATAAGCATTCTCATTAGATCGAGGGCGAATTAAAACTAGTTCATGTCTCGCATTTGCTATAATCTTTTTATAATCTTCAGCAAACCCCAATAGATTTTTCAATGGTAAACAAAAATTAAAAATGCCTAACGCGGGAGAAATACTAGTGTTTCCACTCCATGATCCATTTTCTAAGCTTTTACTTTCATTCTCATTTAAAGATATATAATTTTTCAAGGTCGATGTGATTCCAACGTTTTTATTGTTTTCAATGTCTACACCATTTAATTCATAATGTATTTCCTCAAATAGAAAAGCTATTGCATTATTAATTAATTTTCCTGTTGAGACAGTTCCATCTTCTTTAGTCAGACCTCCTTCTATATAAATGTAACTTTCGCAGGGTAATATACATAAATCCTGTTGTTGTATGGGTATACGTACTTCATCACTCGGATTGAATGACTGAAGAAATGGTGAGTAGCTGTGGTATTCAAACTTGGATATACTATTATCATAGTTTGCTCCATGAGTAATATTCAATATATCATTCATTTTTTTATTTTAGTTTAAATCCTAGGGAGAGAAGATAAGATTTATTTTCAGGAGATAACTTATGTGTTGTCAGTTTTGATGTTCGAGTAGAACTACTTGAATGAGTAGTATTGATATCTGTTAAATAATTATTATTATATATTAACATTCTTTCGATTTGGAGTTAAATGTAATCGTGCTGTTATTCTTTCTCCTCTAAAATTTATTAGATCACCGTCCTGGTCCACAAGTTTTAAAGTTATAGTACTTACTCGTTTAACATTCACTGGTAAATAGATAACATTTTTTGGAACCTCTATGATTTTATAGCCTGATCCTGCTTCTGGTGAAAATTCATGAATTGTATGCACAGGAGTGTTATTAAAATAAGAACCTGTAATGATGTTACACTCGATTCGTATTACATTTACTTTGTTTATATCTATGGGTAAGTCAGATGAGTGAGTCTCCCCAGCGTTGAGAACACGTTTACTGAAGCCTAATAATTTTCCAATAGTTCTATCCTTATTGAAATAAATTGTCTCATTAGATTCAATATCGCATTCCATTGTGTTATTATTTGCTTCTATTGTAACATTAACGACAGAATTTTTTGTAAATAATACTTCTGATATATATGAAGCAATTGCATCAATTTCATACGAGCCTGTAGGGATTTCGATTTCAAACTCTCCAACATGAAACAGATTATTATTCTCATCAACATTTGGTATAGAGTTATAAGTCTGAAAATCAACCAATCCACAAACATAGTCTTGATCTAAATTTAAAGGTGGAAAATATTCAGCTGATAGAATAGAGGTACAACCGCTTAGTGTAAGTGTCATCGCCATGGTGATAAATAATACAATGAAACCATATGTATATAAAACTCTTTATTTATTTAATTGAAAATAACAATCATATAAAAATCTTAAACATAAATGACCACAATTAAAAGAGTTATAGTTTTGATATTTTGTATAATTATAATTAATTTTTTCGCCTAAATAGTTAATAATTTCAATAGGAGGTTGAAGATTTCCAAAGCTATCAAAATATTCAATATAATCATCTTTTTTATTGTACGCTACCCAATGTGTACCGGGGCCGTTTGAGGAATCCAGATTTACAATTCCACACTCATTTTTCCAAGGTTTTCTTTTTGGTAAATTATCTCTCATGAAAACCCCCCGAAAATTTGGAATTAATTTCTTTGTGAAATTTCTCAAATCTATTTCATTTAATGCACGATTGGGTAGTGAGCTTAGAAGTTTTTTGACTGAGGATTTAAATAAAGTCCAAGTCCTTTCCTATAAGGTTTAAGGTATAGACCCTGACCTACTGCAGTGGATTCTATTTGTTGATTATGACGTTTTTTCTCCTCTAAATCTTTTTTAGCAATGCTAATATCATTGACAGCCTTTGCTACTCCTGCAGCGCCTCCTGTTAAAGCCCCAAGAGCTGAAAGTCCAGCAAACAGGGGTACAAGAAATGGAATTACACCACCAATTTTCGGTACAGAAATAACTCTAGGTGTCTTAATGTTATTACTGTTTTTTCTAACTGTTTTCTTAGCAGATGATATTGCTATTTTGATAGCTTTTTCCAGATTAATTGGCTTTCTATGTTTAATATTATTTCCAATAACTTTCATTACTTTTCTAAAAGAAAGCGGTTTAGTCTTATTATATGTTTTAATCTTTTTATTTTTAGCCATTTTATCCTTAGCCTTTTTATCTACAGTCTTAGAACAACCCATTCCAAATTTTGTCTTTGTCTTCATGAGATTGGTAACCAATAGCGCATTTGCTCGCTCAGCTATACTAGCGTCTTTAGATTTAACTCTCTGCCAAGCTTTTTCGGTTAAGATCTTATCGGCTATGTGTCGATCAGCTGTATTTTTAAATTTTGAATAAGATATATCGTGTTGTTTGCATGCTTGATCAAGTAAATTAACCCCCGGATCTCCTTGAGCTAAACGTTTTTCGAGTTTTGTTCCTGGTCCACAATATTGATAGCCTGGTAAATGTAGTTCAATAGGAAGTTTGTTTATTAAAGAATTTAATAAACCTTCTCCTTTCACAATGTTTTGTCGAGTGATAGACTTTTTCGAATAATCGATCATTTTATATAATAATCTTTACGCTAGAATGGTTTAAAGCAAAATGATACTTTTGAATATAAACTATGAATTTATAGGAAATCATTTAGTTTTTATGACAATGCGATTCGTTAAACAACAGTATCAGCTACCAGTAAAAAATATAGAGTTGACTAAAAATATTGAAAGAAAAAAACATGGCAAACTATTCCCTAATAGTATACGAGGTTTAATTACGGGTCCCTCAAACTGTGGAAAAACTAATGTTATGATGAGTTTGTTGCAACACCCCAATGGATTAAAATTTGAAAATAGTTATATATATTCTAAATCTCTACATCAACCAAAGTATGAGTTTTTACGAAAAGCTATAAAACCTATAAAAAATATGGGTTTCTTCACTTTTGCCAATAACAGTGATGTTATTTCACCCGAAAAAGCTAAACCGAATTCTATATTTATTTTTGACGACATTGCCTGTGAAAAACAAGACACAGTTCGTGTATACTTTAGTATGGGGCGGCATCATCATATTGATAGTTTTTACTTATGTCAAACTTATACAAGAATACCCAAACACTTAATTCGAGATAACGCAAATTTCCTCATTATCTTCAAACAGGATGATATGAACCTTAAACATATATATAATGATCATATTAATTCAGATATGACATTTAATACATTCCAAAAGGTCTGTGCAGAATGTTGGAATACAAATTATGGATTTATGGTAATTGATAAGGATAGCCCTTTGAATGAAGGTCGTTATAGAAAAGGCTTTGACTGTTTTCTTCAGTTATAAAACAGATAACATTTTCAATTTCACATCATAAGTATAGTAATGTTCTATGAGAATAGTACAGAGCAGTTCAGTGAGCAGATAATAGCAGTAAAAAGCAGTTCAGATCAGTTTGAGACTCAGTATTCATCAGTTAAGATCAGTTATCTTAATATCAAATTCAGTTTAAGACCTTTTGAACGCTTCTTTCATCAACTACGAAATTTATTAACAGTCTGTCTCTGTAAGAAAAAATAAATTTTACATTATGATGAATATAGATGTAAAATTAACAGAAGAACTAATTAGAACTACAGATGCTCTACGAAAGAAATATAAAGCTCTTAAGACAGGTAGAGAAGCTTACGAAACTCAAATTGGGGAAACTTTTAAACCACTTACAAAACTCTTTAACGAGCTGGTTAAAAAATCAAATAGTACACAAGATAAAAATAATCTTAGTGTAATCCCTTTAAAGAAAATAAAAGTCAATTCGGAACAACTTCACCATCCTGATGAATTCACCGCCCCCAAGTCTTCTATTGATGACTCACCAAATTTTACTGATGATAATGATAATAGTAGAAATACACCAAAAAGAACAAAGAAACGCTCAAACTATCAAATTAATCATCATCGCAACTTTGTGGAGCAATTATCAAAAGAAGAATTTCATGACACACCTAAAAGATATGTGGATTTATTTATAAATAATTCCAACACTCTTGATAAAACATATGGTATACATTCAAAAGATGAAAAGTGGTATATAGGTAATGCTGAGTTTAATATTCTCGGAAACGATATAGAAAATAGGGATAAAACCTTCGAGGGTACAATTGGATTATATGAGCTTATATTTAAGAAAAACCCTGATAAAAATATTTACACAGATGAAGATTTAAAAAACTATAAGATCATACTATTTCTCACCAATGCGCATAGAATTATTCATAATTCTCCAAAACAAGTACATGGTAATCGAGGATATAAGTATAAGAACATTATAAGTAAATTATTTGGAGTTACCAAAAATACTTCTAATAATGCATTATCTTCACCCATACAAACACCAACCGGAAGTGGTTTATTACAGCTAGCAAAATTGAAAAAAGACTATATATTTTGGGATAATCCTAATGAACTTGTAGATCGAATAAGACTTCTAATTGCTTCACAACAAGCTGGAAATAATAATCACTCTAACGAAATTATTTCAATCATTGAAGAACTTAAAGAAGCTAATATTATCGAATAAAAAAAAAGATGAGTGTTGATAAATTTGGTCGTTTCACAAATAGAGCCCCACTCAGAGGACCAAGAGGAAAACAGGGGGAACAGGGTCCAATAGGTGTACAGGGAGAGCGAGGCTTACCAGGACCAGCCGGTGAGGGTTTTTTAAAAACAGAAAGCGGTGATTACGATATAAGCTTTAAACGATTAACCAATATTCACATTCCCGAAGAAGAGGGGGACGCCGCCACCAAAAAATATGTTGATGAATTATATGAACGAATTAGAAAATACATTGATAATGAAGGAGTTGTAAAATTTGATAAGCTATTGACGGAGAAGACTGAACATTAATATTTAAATAATCAACCATTATCAAAGCTTTAGTCTTTAACTTAACTTCACAGTGTGATAACGCATTCTTTCATTCATTATGTCTAACATAGATTATACATTAATTCTTGATGAAATTTTACAATTTTTGAAAACTAATCAACATCAATTATTAGAAGAACATTATCAGGAGATTTTAAATAGTATAATCTTCTTTAAAGGATTCATGAATGTATCCACTACAATTTCAAAGCATGGATGTCATTTTAATAACTGCTCGTGGTCTTCAAACCTATGTCAAGATGGACCAGATACATGCGCATGTTACATGCTTGAAAATAGAATGCTGAGAATTAAAAAATTAATGGCTCTATACAAAAGATTAAAATAGTGAAAGCAAACCTTGTAATTATTATATTAAATGTCTTAAATAAATAAACATATATATATATATAAAAAGAATAAACATATTGTTTTTTTATCATTCAATAAAAAAGATGAGTCAAAGAAACGTTGTTGAAGAACTACATAAACCTGCTCGAAGGAATTTTCCAAAAAGACGAGTTATTATTAAGGGCTTAGATGATTTATGGCAAGCTGATCTTGTTGAGATGATTGCATATTCACCTGAAAATGATAATTATCGATATCTTCTCACAGTCATTGACACATTTTCAAAATTTGTTTGGACGGTTCCTATTAAAAATAAAACAGGAGTGAATGTCACTCTGGCTATGAAGGATATACTTAATAAAGGTCGTCACCCGAAAAATTTACAAACAGATGATGGAAAAGAATTTTTTAATGCATCTTTTCAAAAACTTATGAAACAATTTAAAATCAAGCACTATTCTACATTTAGTGTTCTTAAAGCTTCGATTGTTGAACGATTTAATCGCACTTTGAAGGCATTTATGTGGAAAGAATTCAGTTTGAATGGATCATATCGTTGGATTGATATTATAGAACAGCTGACAAACACCTACAATAATTCTAAACATCGCACAATAAAGATGAAACCATCTCAAGTTAATACTACAAACGAAAAAATATTACTATCCAAAATTTATAATCATGTTAAAATTAATATTACTCCAAAATTTAAAATTGGGGATTCAGTCAGAATTAGTAAATATAAACATATATTTGAGAAAGGATACACACCAAATTGGACTACTGAAATATTTAAGATAATCAAAGTACAGCATACAAATCCGATAACATATCTATTGGAAGACTATCAAGGACATCCTATTAAAGGAGGATTTTACGAACTCGAACTCCAAAAAACTAATTTCCCCGATACATATCTAATCGAGAAAGTACTTCAAAGAAAAAAAGATAAAATATTTGTGAAATGGCTTGGTTTCTCATCAGATCACAACTCTTGGATACCTATTCCCAAAGACAATAAATAAAACACATCTTTTATAATTTTTTAAAAATAAAACTTTATTGATAAGTAAATTTATATATGTTTTGTTTTTCTTAAGAGATATTCATTTGGTATGTTTGCTTCATTGTTTTGAAATTCAGTAATTCAACATCAGATTTATATTCAAGATCCTCCTTCATAAAGATCTCAACTTCTCCATTACTTAGCACTCTCTCTGTTTCATATTCATGATATTCATAACATTTAATACTAAGTGTACGTAGATTATAATTACTATCATACGAACATCGAATTGTTAACGTCTTATCATCATCAAACTCGAGCTTAAAATGTCTATAAAAAACTTCTTTACTTTGAATAATTCCAGATATTTCAGTTTCTTTTTTAATTAAGTCTTGCCTAAAGCTCTCAATTGCCTCCTCTACGGTTACTGTTTTCTCATCGAAAATTCTATTTATAGATTTTGTTGTTGTTGTTGTTGTGGTTGTTGTCTCACCCTCTGATGCATGATTATCATTTTGGAATGATGTTGTATCTGAATTTGTACTATTGTGTAAATTCTTAGCGTTTGTAAAAGTTAACAAACGAAACGATAATCCTATTTGTACTGTATCATTATTAGGTAAATTCAATGAAAACGAAAGATTGTCAGTTGTATTTGATTGTTGTAAATTTATATCCAAAGGTATAGGTGATGTAATAATTAGTGATGGAAAAATTGAATATAGACATAAAATGAATGAGAAGAACAGCATTTTAAAAGAAGGTTGTCAACCAATAGTTTATCGGAAACTAATAAACATAACACCCCAACATTATATTTTATATAATTTTATTCTATATATTCATATATATAATCCTAATTCTAAAAACTCCCCTTGCTTTCTATTTATCAGCGCCGCCGCCGCCGCCGCCGCCGCCGCCGCCGCCACGCATCGCACCGGCACGCATCGCACCCGCCTCGCACGCATTGCAACCTAATCAGGTCATTGTCCTACATTTACTCGTATATAATATTCAATGACACACTATCTCATAACCACATACGTAATTTATTCAACTTTTTTTTAGGTCATTGCCCTACATTTACTCTTATATAATATTCAATGACACACTACCTCATAACCACATACGTAATTTATTCAACTTTTTTTTATATTATCCCAAACATTTTTTTCCTTTTCTTAATTTACTTCCCAAACAACTTTTTTTTATATTATCTCAAACGTTAGCGCCATACCTTATCATCCAATTTTTTCCTTTTCTTAATTTACTTTCCAACACCTTCAACCACCACAACCTCGTCCCGCGTCGTCGCCTCGCATCACACCCCACACATCGATACCTAATCAGTTCATGTGACCGTTGCTGCTGGTGTAGCCCCCAAAAATAATTTATGCGTCATCCAAGATATGATTTCTACAATTTAAAACGAAAAAAAAAACTTGAATAATCCTTAAGCCCCTAGTATATGATTCATACTACATAAAAAACATTATTTTCTCTTAGATCTTTAAACAACATGGCGATTACCATGAAATCACTTATCAAGCAACATCATGCGATACTATATTTGATAGCAAGACCATACGACCAGTATATAGGCCATGCCGGTATGCCGGTGGGCCAGAACCAGCCTATTTATACTACTTTTGGTCCATGATTGTTCTCGGAGTGTATGGGTGAGAGAATCTATGAGCTTGGGACCAAGGGTATAAATACCTTAGACGAAAGCAGAATCTTTCTTTTTGGTTTTTTTGTTCGATCCACTAAGACGTGATAGTGACGAGCAAAATTATTAAAATTAAAAATTTATTTTCAAGTTTTCTTTTACAAGTTTTTTTTAAGTGAAAAAAAAATATATATATAATATCTATTTTATGAATAAAAATATACCTACTCGGATACTCATTTTGAAATAATTAAGGTGAATTTTTTTATGAATTCGTGCAAGAACCTCAGTCCTTATACCTTATTATCTACCTACCAGGTGCTCAAGGTGGAGAAATTATAAAAATCCGAGAAGTGATCTAGTTCCCAGAAGTAATTAATTGGTATTTTCTGAGCATTAGAACAAGAATTTCAAGGTGAGCTTTTTTTTATGATCCGTGCGCCTACATGTGCTTGAAATTAAGTCCTTGTGTTCTTTTTAATCAGGTGCTCCAGGAGCCCAAAATCGATTGACTTCGAAGCAAATCCAATCCATTATATCACATTTCTTAAAGTCTCAAAAAAAAAAGAAGCCGCTGAACTGAAAAAAAAATTGTTTGTGCTTCGTTTGCCGCCCTACACGGCATCGAGCTCCTACGACTCAGCCACATCACGATCTTTATAAAATCAAAGATCCAAAGATCTACAAAAAAAAAAACACCATCGATTAACCAAACCTACTATCGTCAAAATCTTCATCTGGACATATTTATTTTGTTCTAGCAACCCATGTGATCTACATTAAAGAATAAGATCTACAGAAAAACATCACACAAAGAAACAACAAAAAAAACATCCAGAATCATCCATACACCAAAAATAAATCCTAGAAGAAGCCAGGAAAATATTTAAGATAAAAGAAAAACCTACAATCCAGAAAAAAAAACTTACGACATACATACATTCATAAATCCTGAACGTACATTCATACATACATCATTTCAATCATCATATAATTTATAAAAAAAAAGCTGTAAATAAAAGTTTTTTATGATTTTTATATATATCTTTCTTATTTATAAACTTATAATTATGAGGAAATTGAAGGTGTAACTGTGGTAAAACTTATACAAAAAAACGATATGTACATTGTCCCCTTTTATATAAATTGCAATAAGTGGACTGAAGACTTTGAAAATCTTAATCGAATTATGCTGCACTTGGCAAGCAAAAGCCTTCTCATAATTGGCCATCTTAATGCAAGAATTAGTAATTTACAAGTAACTACAATTCATAGAACGGGAAATAATACTAAAGACTTTAATAACAGGAATTCAAAGGACACTACCTGTAATCAAAATGGAACGAATCTTCTCGATATGTTACAGATGTATGATTGTGTACTTCTCAATGGATGTACTGATGGAGATAAAGAAGGTCATTACAATTTTATAGGAGGGCAAGGCAAATCGGTAGTCGACTACTGCGCTATAAATAACGATTGGCATGAACATATAAGTAACTTTGAAATCCAGGCTAAACACTATTCAGACCACATGCCTATTGTGGCTGAGTGGTCTGATAATACAACCCAAACTGTACGAAACCTTCAACTTATCCCCAGACTTAAATGGAAACACCATGAACTTAACACGTACCAAAACAAACTAGACAACAACCTATCACTTTTAAACGATACATTTGATACAGCAGAATTACTTTCTAACCAACTCATTGCATGCATACAAAAATCGATTATAAACACCAACCATATATCGAGCGGAAAAAAGAAATATAAAAATGAAGGAATGTATGAAAGCACGAAAAAAGTCCTTCTCCCTTTTGAATGCAGTCCGAAATTCAAACTGCCAAAATCTAAGAAAATGGTATATGGAAGAAAACACACGGTATAAAAACTTATGTCTTAAAAAGAAAACAGAATATGAAAACCAACTAGCCTATACACTTGGTCAAACGAGGGACTCAAAACAATTTTGGAAAGTCACGAAAAAAGATAAACGGTTCAAATTTTACAATAGGCATAGGAGTAACTGCAGAGGACCTTTCGGTGCACTTCAAAAATATATTATGTGTCAAATCAGATGTTAAATTTTCCTACGCTGAACCCTATTTATCTGATGAAATACTAGATTCCGAAATCACGTTTACAGAAATATATGCTGTAATTCTCAAAGCGAAAAACGAAAAAGCCCCTGGAGAAGATGGCGTTCCTTATGAATTTTTCAAAAACGGTACAGAAGGACTTATTCACCGACTTAAATCTCTCTTCAATGTCGTTTTACAAAAACAAGACGTCCCTGCATCCTTCAAGAATGCTGTAATATTCCCGATCCATAAAAAAGGTGACACAAATAATGTTGAAAATTATCGAGGCATCTCGTTTATGAATGTAATTGCGAAATTATTCTGTGGCGTGCTTGCAAACAGACTTGAAAAGTGGACTGAAGCTTACGACATAATCACTAAGTTTCAAGCTGGTTTCAGAAAAAGCTTTTCAACAGTGGACCACATCTTTACTTTAACGTCAATAGTTAAGTCATTACAAGCAAGGAACAAAAAGATATATGCGTTCTTTGTGGATTTCAAATCTGCGTTTGATCTTGTTAACCGAAATGCGCTCTTTTATAAGCTATCAATGCTAGGTATGTCAACGAAGTTCATCCATGCAATAAAAGAAATGTATGCCCATTCAAAAGCAACAGTATGGGACGGATCAACACTCTCAAAGTGGTTTGAAACGGACACCGGAGTAAAACAAGGGTGCCTTCTGAGTGCTCTTCTTTTTGCACTTTTCATCAATGATATTGAAACTTGTCTGCCAGGAGGTGTTCGAATGGCTGATCTGGTCATAAACGTTCTTTTGTATGCCGATGATTTGGTGATTCTCTCAGAAACCCCCGAGAACTTACAATTGATGATAAGTCGTCTCTCTGACTATTGCACCAAATGGGGACTTACAATTAACACTAATAAGTCTAAAGTAATGGTTTTCTCTAGATATACCCGGAGTCAGAGTGGACATATTTGGACTTTCAATGGAAATATTCTGGAGATAGTAAGCAAGTACAAATACCTAGGGGTGAATCTTAACAAAACGATGGACTTTAATGAACATGTTATATCGAAATCTGCTTCCTCGCAAAGTTTACTTAACATGTCATGGAAAAATATCTCTTCGAATCAGCGTATTGTACTGTCAGCAAAATACAAAATATTTGATGCTGCTATAAAGTCTTCACTTTGTTATGCTGCCCAAGTTTGGGGAACAAATGAGTTTGAGGCAATAGAAAAATTTCAAAGGTCCTTTCTAAAGAAGCTGTTCAATCTCCCCATAAAAACACCAAACTATGCCCTATATCTCGAAACACTGGCGCATCAGGACAATCGGTTGACCAAACAAATGGCACTGTACGAACTGCGAAATTCGGATTGGTGGCTGGCTAGGTGGAAGAATTTAGGAAATTCTTGTGGTGAAACGGTGGAGCTAGATCACAGCAATTTGTTCCACTTTAAAGAAAAGCTGTACAAAATAATTCAAGCTCAGGAGGATTTTGTAAGGAATGCATATGTACAAGAAGCAAGGAAATCAGAAATCAGATTCCTTTACTCTCAACTTAAGCTGAACCTAATGGAAGCTAACTATTTCAATGATGCGCTCACGTATAAAGAGATATCTCTTATATTTAAGACAAGATGTGAAGTCCTTGGCCTAAATGGAACTCCATATAATAACAGCTTTAATCAGTTTTGTTCATTGTGCAATCTTAAAGCTAAAGAAAATTGTTTCCACCGCATCAGTGTGTGTCCCATATTTGCACAACATCGAATTGCATACTTTGGACAGAAAATGTTTACCCTACAAGAAACAATTACATTGCTAAACTACTGTGTTTGGAAAAAACTGTACCTGTTTTTAAAAGACATATTAAAATACCGAATGCTACTTATAACTGAATATGAATAGTTAACTTAATTCTTACCTTTCTTACTTTTGTATATTTATATAATAATATCTTATATCTTTTAAATTTGCCAAGCGAGCTGACGGCAAAGCTAAAGCTTTAAAATTTATTATAAATGTTTGTAAATGAAATATTAAGATATCAAGCAATAAATTACTTACTTACTTACTTACTTATATCTTTCTTTCTTTTCAAAAACAAAACTATTTTTTTTTTTCATTATTAAACTATTAAACGTTATTACAATTTGACCTTGTAAATTCAATCCGTTCAAATTTCTATTTGTTTGTATCAAGTTTTTGTCTAGAAAAAAATTTTACATAGCAACAAGACAACAAAAAAATTCAATCCTGCGATGCTGTGCACACCATCAGGAGGAATTAAGCAACTATAAATTATAACAGCAAACAACTAAAATACACCAATTTAAAATCAAGTATGCAAATAATGCACTTCAGGTGGTGAGTAATTTTTTTTTTAAATATTACATTATATTATTTAATTTGAACTTTGAATTTGAATTTGGTTTAATTTAATTTAATTATTACCTAAACTAAATGAAAGAATTTTGATTGGGAAGAAAACAAGAAAGAAAAAGCTTAAACCTAGAAAACTTATGTTTTATTCAATTGCTTTTTACATACATAAAAATAAAAATTCAGATTTAAATAATTTTTGTGTGCTTTTTTAAACCTTAAGTTTTTTTTATAATACTTGATTTATTGTTTCTAAAAGAAAACAATTATTATAGCTATAAACTTTAAAGTATTTTTTTTTATATTTCGATTTAAAGACATGCCTACCTTTTTTTTTCTTCGTTATAACACAATACTAATAGATTATAAACCTTAATCTTAAATACCTTTTCCTCTTTCGCTTGCTTCAAAGCGTTTTCTTCCTGTTGGTAATACTCGTACGCTTAGTTTTCAGTTTTTGGGATTTATATTTTTTTTTTGATTATTTTGATTTTTTTATTATTTTGAGCTTCGCGTTTTTTTTTTCGAAGTTGTGTGTTGAGCATTTTGAACTCGGAATTTACTTTTGATATTTTTCTTTCTGGCCGCTACGATGTCAAGGCGTGGTCTACCTCCCAGGTAAGGTTCCTATTATAGTAGGAATCGAAATGCAAATGATGCTTCAAATGTAGAGGTTGCTTCAAATGTGTCGAGTGCATCGGGTGGTGCAACGGGATCCAATGCTGGAGCTGCCGCAAATAAATTGGTCACAGAAAACGGTGTCCGAAATTCAACTGGCGCTATTCCAACAGCAGGGAAGCAACCATGGCGAGAACAAACAACAACTACACGAAGCCAAGAACAAAGTCTAGATATTGATGAAGTAGAGTTTTCCAAATACATTCAAGGCATAGTGACCGCTACCGTTGGTTTAGGTAGGGCAGAAGACATGAAAGTTATGCAATGCAAAAAGAAATGGAAAGGAGTACAACTGCATTGAGACAGGACCTTATAACTGCTATTCGGCAAGAGCTATTCGCTTCAAGACCTGTTGCTGCTACTGAGTCTCCAAACGAATTTGAGCTGCGTAAGCGTAACGAATCGCAACCTAAATCGGTCTCAGTTTCCTCCTCTATTCAAAAACAACCCCAGCAACGCCATTTTCCCTCTACTATAGGTTCAAACCAACGAACGCCTAATTTCGCTAACACCACATCAGAGGACTTCATATCATGGTTGCAGAACTTAGGACTTAGTGATCCATCTATAATAGCTTCTGGAGCAAGTCCTACTTCTCAAGTAAATGCTCCTTCTCCTAATAGACCCAGTGGTACAGTTAAAAAAATACATAGTTGCCATAAGTGGGGGCTCAAATTTGATAGCTCAAATATGACCATCGATGAGTTCTTGTTCAGGTTAGATCGACTTAAGAATTACTATGGTGCAACTTGGCAGGAGATTTTTTCTCATTTTCACCAGTTCGTAGAAGGTTACGCCGAAACCTGGTTTTGGTTGTATATGAAAGCACATCCTCTGCAGATTGGTTTACATTACGTATAGCCCTCGTTGATCAGTTTCGATCATTAGAAACAGAGGCAGAATTGTCTAAAATGCTGTATGATAGGCGTCAGGGCATAACTGAAAAATTTGACGATTTTTTTATGGATCTTCAGAAATTAAACACTAGGATTCACGTACCAAAAGCTGACTTTGAACTCATAAGCCTAATAAAGCAAAATGTTCGCAGAAGAATGGCTGAATTACTCTTGACATATCAAACACATAATCTTCAGGAAATGGTCTACGTATGTAGAAAAATCGAAAAGTATCTCTACGAACAAGATACGCAGAAGAATAAATCGCAAACGGTTCATGCCCCTCATTTCCGCAGATATGTAAATGAAGTCAACCGCAGTGAAAACTCTCCATCGGCACCTGATGAAAATATAGATGCTCTGCAGTTGAAAAGAGATACCAGTGCTTATACCTGCTGGAACTGCAAGGCTGTTGGTCACAGCTACCTTGAATGTGCTGTTGCTCAAAGGTCATTGTTTTGTTTCCGATGTGGAAAAGAAGATACCACCTCCCCACAATGCCCGAATCCAAAATGTCCGGGAAACCTCCGAAAGAGCAATATGAACCCGAAACATATTGCTCTCTCAACAAAAATCGGGATTCCAAACAATAAATGAAAGTAAAATCAAAAACGTAACCGAAATCCAAAATATAGCGACAAATAAAAATTTATATAAAATACTATACAAATATTAAAAAGAAACAACAAAATAAATTATAAAAACTCAGAGACTTCCAAGCATTCTGAAAAGGTAGAATTTGCCCCTAGAAAATCGTTACATGAACGCCTCATAACATATCAAGCAGCTAGAGAGAGAATCTTAGGACCAAAGACTCGACCACTTTCCAAAAGTATCTTAAGAATTCGAGAAAAAGTAAAATCAAAAAAGTTGGGTCAAAAAGCTATAGAAGCAACCACTCTTTGCACAAACGAAGATCCTCGACCATATGCTGAGGTGACCATTTGCGGAGAAAACATGTTGGGACTGCTTGATAGTGGCGCCAGCATTAGCTGTTTAGGACAAAGCGGACAGGAGCTTCTTCAAAGATGGGGTATTTCATGTAAAAAATTCTTTACAAACGTAAAAACCGCGGATGGTAAAAATCAGGCCATCGAGGGTAAATTTGTTACTTCTATCACGTATAAGGGCCTAAGTACGCATATTGAGATATATTTAGTTCCATCGTTAAAACAAACTTTATACTTAGGTATCAATTTTTGGATAGCTTTTAACTTAGCACCCCAGATAATACCTCAACAAATATCAGAAATTGCAGTAGCCAGAGTAGACAAATTTTCTTCTCATAATTGTTTTGAACCGCACGAATTATCAGAAGATCAATCGAGGAGACTTAATGCAGCCATAAGCATGTTTCCGTCGTTTGCCGTTTATGGTTTGATAGAGGAACATATCATCGACACGGGGGATGCCAAGCCCATAAAGCAGCGGCATTATCCCGTATCCCCTGCGATTCAGGATCTTATGTATGATGAACTGGATCGTATGATGAAAATGGGCATCATTCAGGAAAGCAATAGTGCGTGGAGCTCGCCAGTAGTTCTGGTACGCAAACCCGGTAGAAATCGGCTGTGTCCAAAAACGATGCCTATCCGCTTCATCCTGTGGAGGGTCTAATATCGCGTGTAGAAGATGCAGTCTTTATTTCGAGTGCGGATCTCAAGGACGCATTCTTGCAGATCCCACTTGAAAAATCGTCAAAGGAAAAAACCGCCTTTACGGTGCCTGGTAAACCCCTATTTGAGTTCGTGGTAATGCCTCCTGGTGTCAGCGGTGGTGTGCAACGCATGTGCCGTCTCATGGACAAGGTGGTGACATTTGAACTTAAAAAAAATGTATATCCTTATGTCGATGATCTTTTGGTAATTTCGCGCACTTTTGACGAACATGTTAAAATTTTAATGCAGCTTGCTAGTAGGTTAAATGTAGCCGGTCTAACGATTAATGTAGAGAAATAAAAGTTTTGCTACAAGGAACTAAAATTTTTAGGATATGTTGTTAGTAACGGTTGTTTGAAGACAGATAAAGACAAAGTTGCGGCAGTTAGGGATTTTCCGGTTCCGACTTCACCACGTCAAGTTCGCAGATTTTTAGGTGTCAGGTTGGTATAGGAGATTTGTCCACGATTATGCCACACTAGCTACCCCGATAACTGATGCACTTAAAAAGGGGGTGAAATGCGAGTTTGGTGGTGAGGCTCTAAAAGCGTTTGAATTGATAAAAGATAAGCTAACAATGTCTCCAGTTCTTGTTTACCCGGATTTCAAAAGGCCTTTTATAATTCTTTGTGACGCTTCCGATTCAGGAATCGGATGTGTCTTGTGCCAAATGGATGAAAATGGTGTAGAACGTCCCATCTATTATTACTCCCATAAATTAAACGGTGCACAGAGGAATTATAGCGTGACAGAAAGAGAATATTTAGCTGCCGTGATGGGCGTCAGCAGAATCTCAGTGGTAGGTTGGCTCGGTGGAGCCTTAAACTACAGGGATATGATTTTGAAATCGAGCATCGAAAAGGTTCATTGCATGTGGTGCCTGATGCCCTCTCTAGAGTACACTCGTCAGATGCCGTCAGCCTCGAATCCATTTTAACTGATTCTTCCGATGTACTGCATTTGGATCTTACAGACCCCGCTTTCCAAGCGGATGAATATCTTAAGATCATAGATAGCATCGAAAAACAAAAACATCAGCTACCTGACCTTCTTGTCTCGGACGGTTTCGTGTACAAGAAGGTCAATCATTGCACAGGTAATCCACTGGAGGATGATTTAGTGTGGAAGTTATGGGTTCCATCGGTGCTAACCAATCAGCTGATTTCTCTGGCCCATCATCCAGCTAAAGCTTCGCATGGGGGGATAGCAAAAACTCTACCGCCTCAAACAAAAATTCTTTTGGCCAAATATGGCATCCCAAGTTAAGACATATATAGGCAGTTGCGAAATTTGTAAGACTTCAAAACCATCGAATCAAATACTACGAGAACAAATGGGAAAACCTTTCGTTGTTGACTATCCTTTTCAACACCTATATGTGGACTTTCTTAGACCGTATCCACGTTCCAAGAAAGGAAACATCCACATTATTGTGGCACTAGACCAATTAACTAAATTTGTAAAAATTAAAGCGCTGCGAAAAGCAACTTCAGAGATTGTTATTCAATTCTTACATGAAGAAATATTTTGTTTATTTGGCGTTCCTGAGTCCTTAATGACGGACAACGGAAAACAATTTACTAGCTCGACTTTCACAAACTTTTTAACATCCTTAGGTATACAATACGTCAAAACTGCATCTTATGCACCGCAAGCTAATGCAAGCGAAAGAGTAAACCGCTCTATTCTTACAGCCATAAGATCTTATTTAAAACAAGATCAGAGAGACTGGGCTAACCATATTCCAGCGATAGGATGTGCGTTGCGTACCTCGGTGCATTCGACCATTGGAGTGTCCCGGTATGAGGCATTGTTTGGGCAGAAGATGATTGAACATGGATCTGATTTCAAGCTCATGCGAAGGCTTGGAGGTATTAATAGCTCAGAAGTGAACATAATTCCGAAAAGTTCAAAAGTCAACATGCTGCATACACACATTAAGAATGCACTTGATAAAGCCCATGTGCAATACGAACACAGATACAATACAAGAAGCAAAACAACTAATTTCAAAGTAGGCGATATTGTATTTAAAAGGAACTTTATTTTAAGTGATGCTTCCAAAAAAAGGAATGCAAAGTTGTGTCCTAAATTTTTGAAAGCTAAGGTTGTTAGAATCGTAGGTAACCATCTCTATGAATTAGAAAATGAAAAGGGTCAGTCTTTAGGTGTGTTTCACTCAAAAGATTTAAAAAAATAGCTCAACAGTGGCTAATCAGTATGAACATGAGACTCAGATTTCTCAGGTGTGGGTATATTGCTACAAATTATAGGTTACTACAGATTCGAATTATCAGGTTTCTTTTCATTTTCATTCATGTGCTTTGCGGCTTACGAAATGAAAACGTTTTGTGAGAAACCTTGATATGGCTTAGTGGTTTCCCAAATCCCAACGATCGGTATGTAAGTATGGCTGCTACCGTACCCTCACAATGTATCCCACTTCCACTCCAGTTGTTTTCTGAATTTTAACTCATACTCATCCTGCAAGAAAAAGTTATTTTCCGCACTGAACTTCCTCACCAGTATATGTATAAAATCATTGATTAGCTTCGAATATCAAGACTTTCTCTTTAAATATATGTCTCTTTGG
Organism: Philhelius pedissequus; assembly: GCA_910595825.1. NCBI lineage: Eukaryota > Metazoa > Arthropoda > Insecta > Diptera > Syrphidae > Philhelius > Philhelius pedissequus. The sequence goes on along the minus strand of OU343160.1, from coordinate 225,197,198 downwards.
TTCATTTGCCTATCAAACCAGATGATAGTACGGTATACTTTAAAGAATCTATTATTTATAACATCGCTGGATGCTCTCGCTACAAATTTAATCACTAATCGACTCAATTAATAAAAATGTTAAATAGTTTGAGAAACTCTAGTTTTATGTACTTGAGTTTTTATTTTGAGCTTGAGAGTTAGAGCAAACTTAACAGCCATATAATAGAATGTTAGGTAATGTTATAAAATGTTTATCATCAATAGGGTGCATACTCGTAGGCGTTTCGAATATGGGATTGGTGGTGAAAAGTCATATACTATAGGTAGTTAATATTTAATGGACTTTTGACAATACGTTTTAAAAAAATAGACACATGTTGGGTTTATCAAAAGCTGGAAATTTATTAAAAATGAAGGATGAAAAAAAAAACGTATTATGATGTTATGGAAATAAATTAAAAAAAATAATAGATTATTGAAAAAAAAAGAAAAAAAAAAGAATAGTAATGATCGGGACTCGAACCAGAAGGCTTTAAGATAAGATTCGGGCATGCTAATGAATCAAACCACGAGAAGTGATAAGTGATAACCGACCAGATCACAATAAATCTGTATGTTTGAACGAAAACGAAAACATCGAGAACATATCAAGAACATACGAGCAGTCATAAAAGATCAAGTTCTCCAATCGAAACAAATGGGAATGCGGGGAAACATATATGTTAACTTTGCAGTTCCATTTGATTTAGTATTTGTTTTGCTGCGCGACTATAAACTAAGTTCTAAGACTTTAAACGCTGTCAGCTATCATTTCTTTATTTTTCACCCAGGCCTATGAGGTACGAGTAAGTCAGTTGGTATCAAGATTAGTTACTATATGTTCAAAATTATTCCACGAATAATTCACGCAGCGGGGCCCAAGTATACCCAAGAAAATAATATTCGACCAGAAGACGTTGAGGAAGACATGCATTTTATGTGATTTGGAAAATTCGTCTGTTCCATTTGGGCGCGCAATAGCCAAAGAGCACAAACGAGTTGACCACAAAAGCAGTGAAGAGTCGATGAGCTAGTCAATCTTGAAAATATTGCCGAAAAGCAGACGGAAGAAGCATTGGAGATTCGAGAACTTATCAAGAGCATACGAGCAGTCATAAAACATCAAGTTCTATAATCGAAACAAATGGGAATGCGGGGAAACATATATGTTAACTTTGAAGTTCCATTTGATTTAGTGTTTGCTTTGCTGCGCGACTATAAAATACGTTCTAACACTTTAAACGTTGTCAGCTATCATTTATTTTTTTTTCACCCAGGCCTATGAGGTACTGAGTAATCACGGCTTGAGAAGACATAGGTAAATAGTTCAGTTGGTAACAAGATTAGTTACTATATATTCAAAATTATTCCAGAAATAATTCACGCAGCGGGGCCCAAGTATGTCTAAGAAAATAATATTCCACCAGAAGACTTTGAGGAAGACGATCCACATACGAAGTTCTACAAGTCACGATTTATAAAATCAAAAGTAGCAACCCTCAGGGCCAAAATCCTATATATAATTTTGACGAATGGGCAAAGGCTCACTATTATATTATTATTATTATAAGTTTCTTTATTTCAAAATAAACGTTACAAAATGTATATACAAAAGAATATATGGACATGGCAAGGTGCCGTCTGCCAGAAAATGACATTTCATAAGAAAAGATTAATGCATAGATACATAATTGATAGAATTATAATTTGTAATTTAAGAAAGTTTTATGAAAAAAAAAGAAAAAAAATTAAGTAAAAGATAAGTACAAAATACAGTGTTGTTATTTAAAATTTAGATTTATAGTTTAAGGTACAAAAAATAAAAACAGTGTTTACCTATTTTTCTAATTGGTTTTGGTATATATAAATGAATAGATATATGTTTAATTACAAAAGAAGAAACCAGAGATGATAATTATAGATATTTCAAAAACTATTTCTATACGACAGGGCATGGTCACAAAATTTGTAAAGATTAGTCCAGCCCAGGGAACCATGCAAAATGTCTATCAGTTGTGCTCTAGAAAGGACACTTTTCTGGAAGTAAAGCCTTCGAATCTCTTGCAAAATAGGGCAAGTGGCTACAAAATGGTAAACATCATCTCGCTCATACCTGTTGCAGAAGTTACACAGAATTGGTAGGTCAGAACGATAAGGAACATAATTTAGATTTAGAATTTCCCCTATAGCTCTTAAAATAGTGCTAATAGCTTTCACAGGAAGATCTATTCTGAAATAACTGGAAGATTGAAGCCGGTGATTTAAATCTCTATACAAACCTCTTGTTGACGATGCAGATGCACGATTTAAGTGTTGAACATAGATTTTTTCATCTACTTTTGATATGACATTCGCAAATAGCTGCTGCCAACAATCTAAATTAGATTAAGTAAGATTTAAGGAGACACCATGAGATTGTGCAAGGGCTTTCCATTCTTTGAAAGGTGCAGATTGTGTCCGTAAAAGGTGAGACATAATGGACTTGTGAAGACTTTCTCCAGATTTTTCCATGGTTTTTATCAAAAAGTCGGAATTAGAATTTAAGTTTTTGATATAAATAGGGGTGATACCTGACTCAACGTGGATGGCATATGTTGGAGTCGCAATTGGTAGGCGAAACAAACGCTTGAAAAAGAACCTTTGAATGAGTTCAAAATCTTCAAAATATGTGTAGCCAAATGCTTGAACACCATAACACATACATGTATTGATGGTTGCTTCAAAAACCCGATACTTTGATCACAAGTCTACACTTTGGTTTGCAAAAAAATTAGGCCACATAGCGCTCAGTCCAATTTGGGCTTCCTTACTCTTTACCTTCACATTTTTTGTAAAGCTTACATTTGCAGACATCAGCACTCCCAGATATTTGAATTCCTGTACGAACTCTATGCGCTCGCCATCGAGAAACCAACTTTCCTCTCTTAATCTTTTACTTTTTCGAGCTTAAAACACCATAATTTTTGTTTTTAGAGCATTAATCCTTAAATACCACTTATTACAGTACCTATGTAGCTTGTTTATTTGAAGTTGAAGAGAAGAAGGGTTGTCTGCCAACATTACAAGGTCATCCGCATAGAGTAGCACTTTGACAGAAATGTTTGAAATGCTGATGCCCCCAGGTAAGCTGTCGCAGATATCGTCGATAAAAAGAGCAAACAATATAGGACTTAAGATACATCCCTGAGGAACACCTGTCGTTGCCTCAAACCAGTTCGATGTATCCGACCCATCCCAGACTGTTGCATACGTTCCACACAAAAAATGTTCATATATCGAAAGGAATTTTCTAGAAATACCAATTGAAGGCATTTTGAATATCAAGGCTTGACGGTTGACAGGCTGCTTTGAAGTCAACAAAGAAGGCATATAGATTTTTTAAAACTTTGGGGAACGCATGCATTCTCAAACAAGTAATTATACACCGACAGCAAATATTGTTTAAATTCCAGAGTAGAATGTTTAAAAAATTCTACAGGTATCCCATCGATACCCGGTGATTTGGTATTCTTCATTTTTGAAAGAGCCAGTTCAAGTTCAGTTAAATCAATTGGTGAGTCAAGCTCGTCAACAGTTGTATTGGGAAAGGCGTAGTGAAATGATTGCTCCCTGTCAATAGCGATCTAAAGTGAGATGCTAAGATATCAGCTTGTAATGAGCTACCATATGTGCGATAATTGCCACAAATTTCCCTTACATTACACCAAAAGCTTTTCGAGTCTTTACAACTTTCTAGGTTACGAGCTAGGGTGCTTGTGTAAATTATCTTTTTATTCTGACAAACATGTTTATATAATTTATTTGCTTCTAAATATGCCGACTTAAAATACTCACTATTTGATTTTCGAAACAAGTTAAGGAGAGAAAGAACCTTATTACGGAGTCTTCTGCACTCATAATCAAACCATTTACAAAGGGCTACTGGTCGATTAGCAGAAGGATTTTGCGAGGTGGAAGATCTTATTACATTACAAATTTTGTCCATAACCTCCTCGATTGGAGCAGAACTAGGAGAAGGAAGTGAAACAGTGATTAAGCCTATTTCGATAGATATCCACTTCATGAGGTACCCATCTTAATTTACATATATTATTTATCTCTCTCACATGAGTTGCTTGACAAAAGCTGGCACGAGTGAGGATCGGAAAATGGGTCGAGAAAGTTGCTTCTAGAACTTCAAAATCATCTACAGCCTGCAGCCACTCTCCAGAAACTGCACACAAATCAATAACTGAAGTTCCCTGACCACTTACAAAAGTTAGTTCCCCATTTTCATCTGTTATTGACGCACCATTTAATACCCAAAACCCAAAACTTTCAAGCAACTCGGCTAAGGCTCTACCATTCCTATTGAAAGTGTCATCTTTAGAATTTCTGACTGGTAGTACATTTACTCGAGTATTTAACTGCTCTAAGGATGTATTTTGAAAAAGACCGATCCTGGCATTTAAGTCTCCGATCAACATTACATTATTTGAGTTAAGATTATTTAAAAAATCGTTAAGCTCATCAAAATCATTCAACCAATTATTACAATTTAAGTACAAAGGTACTATAAAGTGACTTTTTCTACTAATATTACCATCTATTTGAATAACAAATTTTCCATTATATTGTATAAATTTAACAAAACTACTAATTTTACTTTTTGTAATACCACAAATAATGCCTCCACTGGCTCTACCATGACTACTATTTCTTATTGCAGGAATCTTTGAAATATTTAGTTATTTCATTCTGTTGTTCTTCTTCTAAAAAAGTTTCAATTCGTATAATTATTTCATATTTTTGAATTAACTTGAAAAAATCAACTAGCATTAGTTTGTTTTTAATACCAGCTATATTGTAGCAAAATATATTTAAATTAATGAATTTAGTACTTTTACTTGTTTTGTTATGGCAGACGACACTGTTTTCCTAATTCTGAATATGAAGCGATGGTGGTGGCGCTGGCGGCGGCAAAGGGTTATTCTGATATTCTCCCTCGCTGCCTTCAAAGAATTCAAGTCCTGGCATGCCAAATTGTTGTTGTATAAACGACTTGTCACTCGTTGATTTAATAATTAAACCGCGTGCAAATTTATAAACATACAATTTTTCATTAATTTGAAGTTTGTCTCCTTTAACAATGAGCTTAGCTGATGGATTGAGTTCGTGTAGTTTGTTTTTTGCCTCAAGCAAAGATTATCGCTTTTTCGGTACAAAAGTGATTGCTCGCGGTGAACACTTATCCCAGTTCCTTTCAGTTGACTTGCAGCCGAAATAACTTGTTGAACACATTCCGGCGACTCCAGTTCCAACAAAACCGTACCTATTTTTGTGCTCGTGTTAAGAATTTATCGTGTTTTCTTTATCTGAATATCATCACTACCCTTTATTTTGAGAAGGGTTTTGCATGTCTTTTTGGCTTCGTAGACTGCATCTTTCTTCTCGTCTAAAGGGAGGTGCACAACTGCGATATTCTCGCTGGATTTGCGTGGTAGGTGATCTATTTGGGACTCCAGAAGGTCACATCTGTCGTTCATTTTTGCTAATTTTACGTTGGGGTGCATATTTGTTTTTCTTAAAGATGATATTTCATTTGAAATTGAATTAACATCCGCAGTTGTTGCAAGATCCTTTAATTTGTCGGCTAGTATCTCGGTGAGCATGAGTTTCAGCTCTTAGACTGTTAATTTTCCAACTTCCATGGATGTTTTTTGTGCGTTTACGGGTTTTTTGTGCGAGTGGTTTGATTCTGGCGAAATTGCAGAAACTTTTCGCTTATTGGTCATAGAGAAGTTTCCTGTTGACTCGATTGTTGACTGTGTATTTCAGATATTTAGATTTTGACTATTTGAACTTTTTTTTTTTTGCTGTTTAGCTTATTGGACTTTACGTGTTCAATTAAAAATTTTTTTTTTAAATAGAAAATAAAAATATGAAAAAAAACTAAAAAAAAAACTGTTTTATTTAAAATTTTCTATGGAGCTTTATTTTGTTCGCACTTCTACCAATGACAGTTGAAATATCACATCAAAGGCTCACTATGGAAATTCGTTCAATCAAAAAAAGTCAGCTCAACGGAAGTATGATCGAAATCAAATTTTTGAATTGAATTTATTTTTAGTCTTTATGGTTACAGTTCTAATACAATTCTTATTTCAGGTTTAAGTATTAGTACATAGGCGGCTATAATATATTGCCTGCTCTATCTATTGCTTTGTATTAAGTTATACAATGTTTGCCTCATGGCGGTCGATAAAAATGTTTTCCCTTATGCTCAATCAAGGGTTATATATACTTTGGCGCGTGGCGTTTTGCCACTAAATAACCTAAAATACATACCTAATATAAAAATATACATATATACAACACTTATGATAAGTTGCCTTATTTTTTTTCTTTTTGTAGGTAGAGCGAAAACTCATTTTTCTCTTTTTTGTTTTATAATATATACAGATATTAGTTATATTTATGACATTTTCTTTCAAAAATGGAGCTGGGGCTCATATTTAATATATAGAAACATATATATATACTTTACTTTTAAAAGAGCGAGAGTGCATACGCACTATATACTTTGATTTAGACATAATGAATTGTGTAGCTTTTGATAAATATTGTAGTTGTAAGAATTAATTTCTTTTGATAGTCGTTCACAATTTAGATATGAAGAAATTCACTCTTGATTTGAAAGAGATTGCTGCATTTTTAGACAATACAGTATCCGTTAGTTCTTTGTTCTCACATCCAAGAACTGTATATTTCGGTCCGTTATTTAGCGGGTTGTGCAGCGTGTATTGTTTACCGCTGCTGTTGTATGCGATCCCTGAGGATGCTTCAATTTCGGGACAGCATCTTCTCTTATGGAAGATGTGTTGTTGTGGTCGATGTGCGAGACTTGGAACCGGGGATGTATGGAATTTGGTTGGCTTCTTCAGTCCGATCGCTAAAGTTCGACACATCACTTGTTTGTGTTTAGTTATTTGCGCAACTTATGAGGGCACGATTTGCCTTTTTTGTCTATTTTATTTATTTATAACACGATTACTTTTTATTTTATTTTACTTCTTTTTTTTTTTGGTTTTGTTTGATGTGTGACGAGGCACACACACGTCCTTACATGGCGAAAGCCAGTAGCCAACTCCCGATCGAAATCAAACTGCTAAGAAAGAAAATGTCATTACTTTTCAGAAGGATATTGTTATATATGCGCTTGTTAAAGGTACAATTCTAGTTTTTATTGTTAGAAACATGGAAGCATCGTATGATAATCTTAGAACAAAGGGAAAGCAAAAATAAACAAACGCTATTCCGATTCGATAGAAAAACGCTAGCTAATTTGTATAGAAATACAGTATGTACTATGTAAAATAAAGGCGCAGAATTTTAAACGATTTAGTAATATGTTAAATCATTTTTAGTATGATACTAGGTTAAAAAGAGGATTTTACTAATTTTAAACGAGTTTAATATCGTACTATCTTTATTTTACTAAAGTTAAAATCACGAAATTGCTACTTCAATTTCTTAATATCGTACTAAATCCATAATATCATCTAATAGTATATCAGCTTGCAGCGGGGCGCTCAGGTTCGAATCCTGCTGGTATTATTTTTGTTTGTTTTCTTTTTGTAAATAATGAAGTTAAATCATTAAAATATAAACATCGAATACTTGTTTAGGGCACACGTTGGGTTTCCACCAACGAACGTATAATTAATTTTCAAAGCATAAGCACAATCCGTCGGAGCGGAGTTTTCTCCGCAACGCATCTTCGTCGGAAATTCAATTTCAGTTCGAAGTAGCTGTCATCGGAAGAAATTTTAAAGAAATATGACGACGCATTGCAATGGACATAAACTTCAGGTAGAGATGATCAATTTAACTGATATATCGAAAATGCGATATATTTTCGATAATTTTTTATTAAATATACCCTATAAACGTTTTAAACCATGAAAAATTGGCGAGAGAATGTAATTTATTGTTTATAGAAAGTATTTTTTTCAACTATAATGCGCTAGAGTTTTTAAGAAATGTAATTATATGCACCGATTTTAAAATCAAAACTATCGAATAAAGTCCCCTCCCTATTTCCAAACACATGTTTTGTTTCCGTTTGAACTGTCAACAAAAGAATAATTTGAAGAAAAAAACTTTTAAAATTCAATATTATTTATTTAGAAAATAAAAGAACATTGGAAGAACGAAAACAATATACGCTAATTACCTGACGCAGCTTTAATTCTACAATTCCCTTCAAGATTGAAGAAAAACTTTCGCCTAAATACAAATGCGTTTGCTTTTGTTTTGGAGCAGATTCAACACAAATACAAAACAAATTATCAGTCTGATGGTGTCACTCCAAACCTTTAAAAAATATATGATGTATTCAAAACTAAAACACAGCCAAAACTTCTGGTGTCCTTCTTGTGTAATTTTAGATAATGCATCGGGATATTCGCTGGGCAGATTTATCATCTGCTCATATTGCTGTGAACCTGTTTATTCGTTCTGCCTAAAAACAAAAAGCCCACAAGTTAACGTACATAAGGTTTATTTCTTCATTACTTACATTTTAATAAACAATTTCTTTAAAAAGAAAACACTTTCCGCAACCAGAACTTGTCGGAGGACTTCGGAGAATAAACCATTAAAAGTACTTCATCGCATAAAAATGGCATGCGTTTAATTTCGTCGGACAGAATTTCCGATCAGCCGATCGGAGAATTACCTCGAAGCAAAATGTCTCTGATTCGTAATAAATCGGAGAGAATTTCGCTCCGACGGTTACCTCGATAGGGCAGAATAATTGTGTTCATCAAAATTCAAACCCTACAAATGCATAGCAATGTAGGGTTTGAAATTAGCATTGTACTAGTTAACAAAAGGTTTAAACTTGTGAAAAGTTAGTAGACTAATATGTATATAGTAAATTGTTAACTAGTATCGTGTTAAGGCCTTAATAATAGGTTGTTTAAAATTTTGCGCCACAGATTTCAATTTAAGCCCATGTTTTCAAAATCAAAATCTACCATTCCTCTTGTGACCTGTGTATTTAGTATCTGGCCGAGTATCACGACATTGCCTTCGTAGGCGCTCTTTCTTGCCAAAATAAGGCAGACGGAAAAAGCCAGGCTTTATTGATTTATGTAAAAATATATATTTTGTAACATACTGAAGGAAAAAAATAATGAAATCTATCTACTCGTATCTAATCTAATCTAATCTTTGCCAAAATCCAATCCATGGACTTCTTTGGAGGCTTCTCACAAATATCTCTAGTCTTTTTTCGCTTTTTTGTGTAAGCTATACGTTTATCATCTTTTTCAGTTTCTGAAAATAAAAGTTTCGTTACAATTACAAGCTATTATAAATATTATACACTAATATTGAATACAAAATTTACGTAAAGCCTTTGGCATTGGTCCAACTCCGCCCGTCATAAGAACTAGAAAATATTTGTTCGCCTTTGTCGAATTTGGATAGTCAACAACGAGACCTCCAAGGAACCCCGCTTTCATCGCTTGCTCAGTTACCATTTCAATTTGAGCTGCATTTTCTGGGTAAACTTGGAATATAGCTCTGGCAGTTCTTGTCAAAGCAGAGAACATAGTGGATAAAAACTTGTAGTCTCTTGTGGGGCTTGTGCGATGTTTTGTCTGCATTACATAACCTTTGGAAAGCCGATATGGATATGGCCCCATCGAAAATACCAGGTTTAAAGGGAACACATTGTCCCATATCTGCAAGGATTAAGTCACCTTCAACTTCACGTTCTACAGCGATTTTTAGCATTGCATCTGATATGTCCATGCTTAACCAGGGATGGTCATTGGCTTCAAAAACACTTGCAGATAAACCGGAACCACGACCGATGTCAAGAACAAGGCAGGATTCGTCTTGAGGCAGCATAATCAGCTCAACAGCACACTCAGCCATTTCCACTTGGATATCGATTATTCGGGAGCTATTTTTACAGCTGAATATGATATTATGTTTTTACACAGTCATCGACTAGCTCTCGAACAGATAGCATCGTTCTCAAGGTTACTGTGTGATTTTTTTTTTCTTTTTTTCTCTTTTCGCCAAGCGCGCAAACCGGTTTTCCTCTTTAAGCCGTACTTTCTATCGAATACCTTTCTCTTTCTTGCTAGTACGTGAGTGTTAGTGAGTTACTGTTTAAAATGGCCCACGGGCCAAGTGTTATAGGTGGTCCTGATACTCAACCCAAAAACAAAACTAAATTCAACTTCTTACCCCTTAATTCCTTCCCAGAACTCCCAACAAATACCAACCAAAAAAATCCACGTTTCGTTGTAATCTCCCCAAAAACGAGTGTAAAGCCCATATCAGACCTAAGCCCATTCCTGCTTAAAAAAGCAATCGACGCCATTAGTATGGACTATAAAAACATAAGTCAACTTCGTGACGGTAGTCACTAATCTTCGTCAATTCACAAAAAACTGCACAAGCCTTTCTCAGATCCAAAGACCTTGCTGGCGTTTGCCCAGTAAATGTTAAATTGCACGAACGATTAAGCCAATCGAAAGGTATAGCGTACGCTCCCTGCCTGATAAAAGTTACAGAGTCTGAAATAGTCAGCGAAATGAAGTCCCAAGGGGTTACAGACATTTTCAAATTTTTGAAGAAAGGTGAGGATTGTAAGCAAAAACCAAGTGGTTTAATGCTTTTTACATTCGATCTTTTCCAACCTCCAAAATCAGTAGACATTGGCTTCTATACAGCCAAAATAACAGAATACATTCCGAATCCCATGAGGTGCCGGAATTGCCAATTGCTTGGCCACACAACAAAACGCTGTAATGGTAGTCCAAAATGCGAGTCATGTAATCTTCCTCCTCATATACGAGAACCGTGTAACCGCAGTTGTTGCGCTAACTGCTCCCTTCCCCATCCCGCATCATCCAAAGCATGCCCGTCTTACATACAGGCAAAAGAAATTATAAAAACCAAAACCTTGAACAAATGTACAATGACAGAAGCCAAGAAAATTTACAATCAACAAAACGCAATCCATACTCCACTCCTAACGGAAAGTTTTGCAGATAAAACAAAAAAAAACAACAAATCCTCCGGTTCAGCAAAAAGAACCGCAATCTTCTCTTTCAAACAACAATAAACCCAATCGCACACCTCTTCTTCCCGCCTCATCACAATCAATTGAAAACTTTTCCACTCAATCAACTATATCAACAACAAAACCCCACAATTCTTCCACTACATCACTCTCAAACCTCAATTCTAACACACTTTCTCTTTCTCACTCACACCTCTCCTCAGCAACTAATACGATCGCACCTCCTGCACCTGCTAGGCTCTCACACTCAATTTCAAATGCACTTCCGCACACCACATCAAACTCCAACAATCCCATGTCTATACAATCACTATCAACCTCAACACAACCTTCTTTAATTCCAAATACAAAAAAGTTTCAACACACAAACGATACAATCCGCACAATCCCCAATATCAGCTGTTACCCAAACTTTATTGGATAACAATGATTATTATATTGACACTACTAATCCTGAAGATGTCGTATTATAATCATAATTCTTCTCACCAAACCACTGACTCTGCGGTGCAGATGCTGAATCGATCGAACTCTTTAGGGAGTCCGATCGCTCCGACATCTGGGTCGCAGAGTCTCAGTACTGAACAAAATACATCTGTCAACCTCAATGTCTCACAACAAATTCATATTCAAAAAAAACATCAACAAACCACCCTTCACTTCTTTCAAATAAAAGAAGCTCACTAAATCAAACTCTAAATATTCTCCAGTGGAATATTAAGGGGTTTGTCAATAACCTAGATGAGATGAAAATTTTAATAAAACACCATAACCCAACTATTATTTCTCTGCAAGAAACACACTGTCGCTTTGATTTCACACCTTTTGTACCCAAAAATTATCACGGTTACTTTCTCAATCTTCCAAGCAATAATACATCCAAACAAGGGATTGCCATATTAATAAAAAAGAACATACCTCACACATTACTAAATTTAAACTCAGGCCTACAGGTACTAGCAATAGATATTCAAACTAAAATAAATTCACCTTCATTTGCATATACCTCCCACCCTCACTAGCAATCAGTAAAACAGATTTATACAACGTAATAAGTCAAGTAAATTCTCCAGTAATACTAGGTGGTGATATCAATGCATGGAACACACTTTGGGGTTCCCCAAATACAAACAGGAAAGGAGCTTTACTGGAAAACTTTTTTTCAGATTCTAATCTAATTATTTTGAACGACGGTTCTTCTACCCACTTTTCGACCCATAACACTTTGACACATGTTGACGTAACATGCTGCTCTCCCGAATTGCACAATAAGATTTCTTGGCTAGCTTTGGATGATCTCCATAATAGTGATCACTTCCCAATAATATGTTCTCTTATTGTTGGACTAGTTGTTGCTCAAACTACAGTAAACATAAAATTTAAAACTGACCTTGCTGATTGGGCTTGTTTTCGCAAGCACATATCAGACTATTTGACAGTTAACAAACATACATTAAATATTAACAAAGAAGCCGCTATTCTCCATAAAGCCATTCGTACAGCCGCCAACATGTCAATCCCTCAAAGTAAAATAAAACCCTTGAAACGAACTGTTGCATGGTGGAATCCGTTACTTAATACCCTAAGGAATGAAAAAGTAAAAGCATGGAGGGCCTTCAAAAGATACCCTAACCAGGTTAACTTAATTCTTTTCAAGAAAAAAAATGCTGAATTTCGTAAGACTCTAAAAACCGCCAAATCGAATAGCTTGCAAGACTTTACCTCTACTATAAACCCAAACTCCTATACTGCCAAAATCTGGCATAATATTCGATGCTTAACTGGAGAATATGTACAACAAACTATAAAAGTTATTGAAACCCCCACAGGGCTTATCTCAAACCCAACTGACCTTAACAACTTTTTTGCACTTACTTGGTCCAACAGCTCAAAAGATGTAAATTTCGACCCTAAATACGTGTGTCAAAAACAACTCACGATTAGCTCTACGGTTAACGAAAATTCCACCTCCACACCCGCTAAACTCATAAATGATAAAATTTCCCTTTTGGAGTTTGAAAGTTGTTATATCCAAACTTAACGGTAAAACAACGAGCAGAGATAGGATTTCATATCCTATGCTGAAAAATCTTCCCGCTCTTGCAACTTCCAGGATTATTCAACTTCAATAGTATATTAGAAACAGGTGTCATTCCTCAATATTGGAAACACGCTACTTTACTACCTCTGCTAAAACCAAATAAAAATATTAACAGTGTTACTGGTTATAGGCCAATATCACTGATACCATGCATGTCTAAGGTACTAGAAAAAATAGTAGCCAAAAGATTGCTTTGGTTAATTGAATCTCGTAAACTAATAAAACCAAACCAAGTAGCCTTTCAACGAAAAAAAGGGTGCGCTGATGCGCTTCTTCATCTTGACTTTTATATTGCAAATGCATTATCAGTACGCAACCATGTAACTATTCTCGCACTAGACTTTGAAAAAGCATTTGACAGGGTTGGAATTCATATAATTTTAACGAAACTTAAAACTTGGGGCATAGGTCCAAAAATATTTAATTACGTGAAATCATTTCTCACCAACAGGAAAATCTGTGTAAAAACAAATAACATCTTTTCATCCTATTACCCTCTGTTCAATGGAATTCCCCAAGGATCCCCATTATCTGTTGTGTTATTCATAATAGCATTTGATGACCTAAGGACGGTTATTTCTAACCATAAACAACTTGTCCACATTTCTTACGCGGATGATTTTTATATTCTTTGCAAAAATAACGACCTAACAACAACTAACTTATTGTTTACAAATGTTCTTACAGATATATTAGCTTGGTCTTCTTTGAGTGGAGCCAAACTCTCATTAGAAAAATGCAAAACCCTACATATCTGTCGAAAGACTTCATGTAGCAATACTAATCTTTATTTGAATAATATAAGTATAAATAACGTTGATAGCCTTAGTATCTTAGGCCTAATATTTAACAAAAAATATAACTGGAAGACTCATTGTTTGGAGTTAAAAAATAGATTAACTAAAAGAACAAATGATATAAACTTTTTAGCCAGTAAGAAATGTAATGTTCATGTAAATTCATTATGTAATATGACTAAATCACTTATCTTAAGTAGGATTGACTATGGGCTTTTTATATATGGCAATTCACCGAAATCAACACTAAACATCATCAAACCACCGTATCACCAAAGCGCACGAAGAAGTCTCAATGCTTTTCCAACAACTACCATTAAAAACATGTTGGTTGAAGCTGGTCTCCCCACCTTAGAAGAACGAGCAGAATCAACAAGGTTAAAACTATTTACAAAACTTTCTTTCTCTAATGGGTCTATTATTGATAAAGACGTTATTTCTGCTTTAAATAGTAAAACCGTGAAACGATTGCCATCAGCCATATCCGTTTCAATTACTTCGGCAAGTGAATTAGGAATCCCTGTGAGAAAAATCGACAAATACACCTCAGTAATACCACCATGGTCTCTGCTATCAAAATCTTTCATAATGAATTTGTCAAATTTCAACAAAAACAACACCTCAAGCCAAATTATTTGTCAAGCTTATCTCAGTACTACATCTGAATTCAAACAAGGTGGCTGGAATTTTGTTTACTCCGATGGATCCAAAACTTCACAACACACATCTTTTGCATCTGTCTTCGAAAACGGCTCTGTAATATGTGTAGGACTACTAGATAACAAAGCATCCATCTTTACTGCAGAAGCCTTCGCCATCCTTAAGACCATAGTTCACCTCCACAGTACAAGTGCTGATAAATTTGTTATAGTCACCGACAGCCTATCAGTTATTAAAGCAATCCAAAATCCGGATCACAATACTTTAATTGTATCAAAAATCCGAGATTGCCTCATTAGAAATCAAAAAAACATAAAACTAATGTGGGTTCCCAGCCATATGGGTATAAAGGGTAACGAGCTCGCTGATAAAGCTGCTACCCAAGCACACCGCAAACCAATCTTCAGCTTTGATGCTGACACTCGGCTTGATTTGCTCCGAGATATCAACCAAAAGCTGAAAACCAAAAACCAATTGGGCTGGAACAATTACTCTCATCACTATGCTCTCAACAAGGAAAAAATACAGCCTATATTTCCAACGATCACGACCAAACCAATGCATACATGCTTTATTAGAATGCGCCTTGGCCACACTGTTACTACCCATCAACATTTACTCCGCAAAGAAAATCCACCAATATGCCCAACTTGCAACGCTAAAATAGACATTAAACATATTTTAACCATGCAAAACTGTGCAACCCCATATACTCACCAACAGCAATCAACATCCATCTTTCAAGCCTTAAAAAGCCCTAGTCATGAAAATATAACTAGTGTTTATTCATTTATACAAAAATGAAAACTAGACATCTAACTTTCCTTTCTCACATGAAAATGTAATTATAATTTATAACTAATTATTTTTTATTTATAACTAATTATTATTATTTATAACTAATTATTATTTACTACATATACATATGTTAATATCAATTTATTCATTTTGATACACACAAACCATTTCATCTCAGAGCCGAAAGTCATAGGAACTTGTGCTCGTCCTTATATTAGCATTTTAATTTTAATTATCATGTTAATAAATTATAATAATAATAATAATAATAATAATATGTTTTGACATATGTATATTAAATAAGATTTCGTTTAGATTAAACTTTTTATAACATTACAAATACAATGATGTTTTTTTTGTTGTGTTTTCTTGCCGTTTTCTTCAATAATTAAAATTCCTAACCTCGATTTAAAAATACATTTGTAGGTAGGTACCTATGTAATTTATTAAGATTTAAATCAAAGTAAAATTAATTATTTATCTTGAAGATAATTTTATATTTTCATAAAGAATACATTAACACTAAGTGAATGTAAAAAAGAAAAATTATTTTTTTTTTTATTTTCGAAACTAAGTTTTTTCCGTGAGTAACTCTCACTACAGTGCGTCATAGGCCGGCCAACTCGTTCTGCAGTTGCTCAATACCAGATCCACCGCTATCATCGTTGATAATTATAGGCGCAGTTTCATTATCAACTTCACCTATAGGTCCTGCATGCGTTGTTCCACCACTATTACATGAATAGATTGTCAAATTTACAAGAGCAACAATGTAAACAAATGGGTTTTGGGGGTTGAAAAGTACGAAAGTTTCTCATCTTACTCTAGTTAATCTAAGGTAAAAACATTATTATAAAATCTGTGAAGTGTCAATAATTAGGTATATACATACTTACATACCTTCTTTGGTATCTTATTGAGTGAAGTGAATATTTATTTTTGTTTTTTGGGGGGATTTTAAGTGTTTGGATCGAATGTGTTTTTTTTTTTAATAAAAATAATAAAAAAGGGGGTGTGAATTTATTGAAAGTATAGCCCGTACAATTAAAATTCGGATATTCTTGTTAATAAAGACATATTGCCGTTTGAATTACATAAATTAGTATCTTATATTTTGTATAGTATATTAAAATAAGCCGCGATTTATTATGCACGAAGGCCTACAACACTCCAAGATCTTGATATTTATCCAGTTCAACTTTCCTGACCCAGAATTTAATTACATATCTCACCACCAGGGTTAGCATTTTAACTTGTACAAGTTGGTATTTCTGTTTTGAATTGTCAAACATGGTGTTGCCAAATAACAAAACAACTATACTTACAATTTATTAAGTCTGCTTCTACACTAGTGCAATATTTATGTGGTTTCCCATTGATAAAAGATATCAATTTTGCCAAGTTAAATCCTTCTATTGGGCAAACAAATTTTTTTTTTCTGAATCAATTTCGCAGATCCGTATTTTTCTGTGGATCAACCTCTCTTTTGACTAACACCACTAAGCACTAGTACAATTGAATGCATTTACTTTGACAACTAGTAGTTTAATATATACGAATACAATCCAACAACATATCGAAAAGAAATTCAAATCGCATTCCATCAAATTCTATACATATTTGGCAATGGAAATGGAAAGTAAATCTTTTGTGGTTTTCCATTGGTACAAGAATCAAATTCGTTTCTGAATACGAATCTATCAAAACATGGATTGTGACAATTAAATCCATCCATTTCAGAATCAGAATCAAATTCGGAAATCCGTGTTTTTTGGCGAATCTACCTCTCTTTTACTTACACTAATAAACACAATTGCAATTGGAAGCATTTATTTTGACAGCTACCAGTTTTACAGACGCGAATATAAACCAACATCTCAACAAAAAAAATTAAATACAAATACCATTCCATTCGCCACGGAAAAAATCAAATTCCACATAAAATTCTTCATTTACCAATGGAAAACCACATTACTTTTGTTTAAGTAACACAAAATCATCTCTCCGCACTCCTTATTCTTTACTCAAACAATAAGGAGAATCACAACGAAGAAAGAGGGATAACTCAGTAATTTTATTTACCGCCGCCACCACCTTTCGAAAGCTACTATAGGGTCGGCCAAATAACTTCTTTTTTTTTGAAAATAGGCAGAAAACATCGAGTGTAGCTTCGGCTGTGTGGCACGTAGCGCCGTGCTGTTGAAACCAAATATTGCCAATATCCTCTTCAAATTTTGTGAACAAAAATTCCTTTAACATGGCCCGATAACGATCGCCATTGACTGTAACGGCCACTCCTTGCTCATTTTCGAATTATGCCTCTGGACCAAAATCCGCACCAAACAGTGACTTGTTTTGGGTGTATCGGCTTTTCAATGTATGCGTGCGGGTTTTCTGTGCCCCAAATGCGACAATTTTGCTTGTTACATACCCGCCAAGATCAAAATGAGCTTCATCTGAAAAGATGATTTTTTTGGCAATATCGGCATCTTTTCTAAGTCGATCGCAGGCCCACTTAGCGTGCGTTGTTCAAGCGTACACAAATCAGACATGAGCTAAGTGTTACCATTCACGAAATAAGCACTAGTTGAAAAAAAAAACGTTAGATGGCGGACCCGTTATTACGCGGTGCAATACAATTCAAACACCCAGCAAAACCCTTATGCGAATAATAAACCCACATCTCTATAATACACATAGTGTGTTCTTTAGGCCGCGACTCAATTAGAAATATTTATTTTGGCCATTATTGTAGCCACTACTAAATCGTGAAATGTCATTCTTCTCCAAGAAGCGCTAAGCGCTTTATGTACTTTAGAATAGGTATGATTTGTTTTTTTTTAATGAATTATTAAAATTTAACATGAAATTAAGCAAACTGTGAACAAGATTCAATGTTTTGTGAGAAATTTGTGCACGATGTCATGAAACGTCAAATTTTATTTCTCCGTTTATTTCATCTGAGAAGACAAGATACAAATACAGATTCTTATATCTAAAAGCTAAAAAAAAATCCAGACATAAGGGGCCTCCACAAGAAATATTGACTACATGACACATTTCTTGCTATCATTTATTTCAAGTGGAGGCCTAGAGTTATAATAGTTTTGTTTAGGTAATTTAAAGATGAGACAAAAACAGTAGGTAGTGACCGAACGAGGGCAAAACCCAAAAAAAAATTTCGTCCGATTTTGCATTGAATTCATGCATATGAAAAAGGATTGTGCATTCATTAAAGTTTTTTTTCTTGCATATTCTCTACCTTGTTACTTGAGCTAAGCCCAACATGCTACTTAAATGGCAAACTGGTGAGCGACTGCATTACGTTTCATGAATGAAATCAATGATAATCTCTCCTATATCGCCGCTGTCATATATGATTTCACCAAGGAATTTTTCATTGAGGAGTGAATTTCTTACTGGGTTAGTGTGTTTGGAGCCGAAAGTTTCGCTATAGTATAGGGAAGCCTTAATTGATTTCTTTTATACACAACTGGCAACTCCGCTTTGACAGAAATGCAAATATAATTCATGTAAGTAATTATTTGAAGACAATTTTTATTTTCAAAACCCAAATTTGATTGAATTTCCTTTTTGCGAAATCTTGAGTACCTGATTTGTCAACAAGTATTAACATTTTTGGAATACGATCCTCTATTGGACTGGCCTTAAGCAGAACTTTCAGCTCTTGTTTTACTTCTTTTATTCACCATTAAACTGAAATCAGATTCTATTTAATCTAACGACATATATTCACCGAGGTAGAGCTTACGATGTAGTATTGTTCCGAAATCGATGGGTTTCTGTACAATATCCAGATAGTAGTTAACTTTATTTATTTATTATAATTTATTATTTTATATTTATTTAACTAAAATAAAACAAGAAAGGACAACTTCCGAGCACTGCAGTAAACAATTTCTTTAATGTAAACAAAAAAATGAAATGTCAAAAGGTAATCACAGCTGCCAACCATGCAAAGTAAAAAATGTTCATAACCCAAACCCAGATCGTTTTATTTTCACGGGGTGAAATATATGAGTCATTGAGCATAATAAAACGCGGCTATAGATAGATAGAGAGATACAAATTTTATTGAAATACATTTAAATTTACATTTACATAATTATATAAACACAAAAATATTTTAGCATGGCATTTGCCCTCTGCTATCTTAAAATATAATATTTGTACTAAGAGACATGAACAGCTGTACTCAGGACTGCAGTGATTTATCACCCATGCCAAGATAAATGACCACAGCATCGTATGGCATGTATTGTATGGTATGTTGTGTGTGTATGTTTTATTGCACTTATATGTTTATTATATAAATCAAGCAAAAAATTTTAATTTTTAATATTTAACAAAGCACATTCAACACTTCAAAATTATGAACGAAAATTTACATTAATTAAATAATTAAACTTGAAATTTAAATGAAAGAGTCTAGATTGTATTATATGACTTTAAACGCAGTAGGGTCAGAAGCAGATACGCAGCACTTCCAAAAAAAAAAACGTCTGTTCACCTCACCATGAGAGTAAGAATTCAATCTTGCAGCGAATCTTCACCCTGCTCTTGATAGCATGTCTGTTGACGGTAGGGAGACCTTGGATAGACCTGGAAGACTTGAGTCCCGAAGAGGCTAACTTGAAGCGCACTGCAATCCCCAAGATATCGAGAGAACGCAGTAACTACAGATTCTATAAAAGATTCGTAAGCAAAATGCATAACAAAGATCCGGCTACTCTCAACCCGAGGGACAAGGCCCTTCTGAAAAAGCATAAGAAGTTATTGAATAAATACGAACGGCAGCTGACATTAGCTGACAGAGTACCCAGTATCTCTTCCAACTTGAGGAATGATAAAGAACCGAACATTGTCAGAGTAAATGCTGCTAGATCTAGGTCTATCCATAAGATACACCGTGAACAGGCTGGCAATAACTCTAATGCTCGGGAATTAACAAAACAGTTATATCCCAGTAAGAAACGGTAGACCAACGCTAGTTCAAACCTGGAAAGGAACGAAGTAGCACAGGGTGGCAATTCTTCTGGGACGAAGCCAAGTTCCTCTAAAAGATTAAGATCGGCGGAGACAGCCAAAACTGAAAACCATAAAAAGTTTAAAGCTAAGAGTTTTGACACCACACCGATCGATCTGCAGGTAGCCATTATAAATTGAGATAACCTAGATGGGAAAATCACGGCAAAAAACTGGCTACTTGTGGAATACGAAATTATTAAAGCCATGATGGCAACATCTGAAACAGATAGTTCTGATGACTACACATTCGATGGAGCTGCATGGCGCAAATAAGTGAAAGTGGTCTGCTGCGGGAACCAGAAGTCCTTGGAGTGCCTCACTCACATGATCACCAATATTGGCTAACTGTGGGCGGTCGCCCCTCTCGGGGTTCTTCCTGTCACAGATCTACCACTTAGACAGCAGATCAAAATATGGATAACTCCTCCTGTTTCCCATGAGGACACTTCCATAATTAAACTGCTGGCTTAACAGAACAAGGAGTTCCTCATAATTGAATGGAAACTCGTGCATTACAGAAAGAGTTTAATCTGACCTTATGCTGGAAGAGAAATCCGACGTGCTGATGTATGGTCTTGGAACCGTAAAGGTAAGAAGTCATGGTGCCAGAGGGGAGTCGAAAGCTGCTAGTGGTGCAAGTAAACTTGTAACACGCTAAAGCAGCAACGCATGACCTAATGCTCTTCATATACCAGGAGTCTGTGGATGTGGCCTTAATCCACCAACCATGGATTAGCAAAAGTTAGGCCAAGGGGTTGAGGTCAAAATACTATAATCTATTCCACTCCACGTCAGCAGGTAATATTAGAAGCTGTATTCTTGCAAAAAAGTCGATTAATGTTTGTTTTTACCTAGGTACAGCAAGGGTGAAAATGCGGCAACTTTCCTTTACTTCTCAATAGTTCAACTCTCAGTAATACGATTTGATCACCAAATTGAAGTGGGGGGGGCTTACGTTTCAAGCAACCCAGCTGCAGTGTCAAACAACCAAGAAAAACACAACAACAGAGATTTTAATATCTAATGAAAATATGGAAAATAAAGTTAATGTAGATAACGAAAATCGAGTTGGGATATACACTCAAGTGTCGGCAGAAGTCACGACTGCCGGCGAGGGCTTGACAACAATAACGGCAACAACAATAACAACAAAAACAACAGCAACGACAACAAATAAAAACGTTTCCAAAGAAAAGAGAAAACGAAAACGCTCAATCTTGCAACGAATCTTCTCCCTGCTCTTGATAGCAAGTCTGTTGACGGTAAAGAGCCCTTGGACAGACCTCCCTCGATAGGTAGTCAAACCGAGGACGAGCTGCTGGAAGACTCGAGTCCCGAAGAGGCTAACTTGAAGCACACTGCACCCCTCAAGAAATCGAGAGAACGCATTTTGCAGATCCTCTAAAAGATTCGTGAGCAAAATGGATAACAAAGACCCGGGTACACTCAACCCGAGGGACAAGGCCTTCTAAAAAAGCATAAGGAGTTGGTGAATAAATACGAACGGCAGCTGACATTAGCTGACAGCGTACCCAGTATCTCTCCCCAACTGAGGAATGATAAAGAACCGAACATTGTCAGAGTAAATAAATAACAATATACACCGTGAACAGCCTCGCAATAACTCTACTGGTCGGGAATTAAAATAACAGTCGAGTCCCAGTAAGAAACATTTTATATATAAAGGAAACGCACCAATCTCAGATTACGACCAACCTTATTTAACAAGCTTAATACTAGTAAAATTAGTAGGGGTAATCTTAAATACATACTTACCTACCTTCTTTGGTATCTTATTGAGTGAAGTGAATATGGATCTTAAGTGTTTGTATCAAAAGTGTCTTTTTATTGGTAATAAAAATAATGAAAAAGGTGTGTGAATTTATTAAAAGTATAGCCTGTACAATCAAATGTCGGGTATTCTTTTAAATAAATACATATTGCCCTTTGAATTACATCAAACAATCTTATAGTTTGTATAGTATCTTTAAAAAAAAGCCGCGTTTTATTATACACGAAGACCTTCATAGAACTGAGCTTTGCATGTATTACAACAACACTATACGATCTTGATATTTATCCAGTTCAATTTTCCTGACCCAGAATCAACCATGGTGTTGCCAAATAACCAAACAACTACTTGTAATCTAATAAGTCTGCTTCTACACTAGTTCAATTTCTATGTGGTTTCCCGTTGATAAAAGATCAATTTTGACAAGTTAAATCCTTCCATTGGGCAAACAAAAATTTGTTTCTTATTCTGAATCAATTTTACAGAAACGTATTTTGCTGTGGATCAACCTCTCTTTTTACTAACACCAGTAAGCACTAGTACAATTGAATGCATTTACTTTGACAACTAGTAGTTTAATATACACGAATACAATCCAATACCATGTCGAAAACAAAATCAAATCGCATTCCATCAAATTCTATACATATTTAGCAATGGAAACGGAAAGTAAATCTTATGTGATTTTCCATTGGTACAAGAATGAAATTCGTTTTTGATACGAATCTATCAAAACATGGATTGTGACAGTTAAATCCATCCATTGGGCAACAAAAATTAATATTTTTTTGATTCAGATCCGTGTTTTTGCGAATCTACCTCTCTTTTACTAACACTACTAAGCATAATTGTAATTGAAAGCATTTATTTTGACAGCTACCAGTTTTACAGATGCGAATATAAGCCAATACCTCAATAAAAAAAAATTAAATCCAAATAACATTCCATTCGCCACGAAAAAAAAAATTAACATGAAAATAAGATAACTGTGAACAAGATTCTATGTTGAGTGAGAAATTGTGCACGATTAATGTGGGATGTTTTTAAAATAAATGATGATCCTTCAGGCCAAGAAGTGTTCAGAAACCATAAAAAACTGATTGGCTAAAATACAGACACATTGAATACTCTTTTAGACAATGATCTATTAAAATCTCCAAGTGACACCCTGGATCTAGACAAGAAAGCCAATGATTTGACATGAGCCTTAAACTAAGCAATGGTTGTCTCTTGTCCTCTTATCAAGATGCAAAAGAAAGCCGCATTGGTGGACCCAGAACTAGGACCACTTAGGAAAAACAGTAGAATACTGTTCAGTAAAGCTAAAAGCTCAAGAAAAGAAATAGACTGGGAATCTATTCTCTCGAATTATATAATAAAGAACTAAGGAAGGCAAATAGACAGTCTTGGAGGCTGTTCTGTGGTAATATAGAGGAAGTCTCCGAGGCATCAAGGCTGATCTAAGACCGATTAGCCTATCTCCCTTCCTTCTAAAAACTTTAGAACGATTGACTGATATCCATATTCGCAACGACATTGACACTAGACTTTAGTATACGTCTCAACATGCGTACTGTAAAGGGAGATGGAAACTGCAATGCACTCACTTATTAGCATTATCGAAAACTCCCTCCATCACAAGGAATACACATTGGTAGCTCTCCTCGATATAGAAGGCGCTTTTAACAACGTCGACACAGATGCAATCACAAGGTCCAGGAAGTGCGCGATTTTATCGGTCAGAGATCGTACGCTCTACCGTTTCTACCACCGTATTTCCCAATGCTGATCCACACGGAAGAAGTCTTCTCTAAAATCAAGTACCATGCACAAAATATGTTAACAGATCCTACAAGGCAAAATAGTTTAGTTGACGTTATTAATAATTCTGTTGCAACTGTAACTTTCTACATACCTACTGCTATATTATTATATGAATATGTATGTAAAGTACCAGAACAGTATTGTAGATTAGTATAATATCATTTGTTTTAATCCGTTGGACTATTTATTGAATTTATCTGTTTTTATGTCGATACCATGTTAATTGCAATTATTTGAATTTCATGTAATAAAATGTTGGCTTTCTTACGTTGTTATTCACATGAATAGATTTGTTTTCATATCAATTTATTTAAAACTATTCAATTTCTAAAAACGTGAATTTGTTTTGCAAAAAGTTGCATTTGATTTGTAAAAAGGTGAATTTAATTTGCAAGGGCTATATGAAAGCGGTCAGTGATAGGACATCATATTTTGATTGACTACAAATTTTAAAATAGTTTTTGTTTTTTTAATTGACAAAAGTGAAGTTTTTGATTAAATTTTTCTTTAATATGAAATTTGAATTTTTAATTTGAGCTGTAAAGAGGTTATTAGGGTTAGAGAAGTAAGTTTCGGGAGATATAAAGCCAACCCTACTGAGGGAAACCGGAAAAAGTTTCAACAAGCTAGAAAGACTTGCAACGTTCATATTCGGAGAACCAAATTTTGGCATCACCAAATATTAAGGCAAAAAATACCACAATGCCCAAAACGTAGTAAGAATTTTTGGTCTTTTAAAAAAAAAACATTCAAAATTCAACTTCGTCTTCGGTTCCAACGCTCGTCTTTAATGACGCCTCTTTTGTCAGTTCTCCTAAAGCTAATTTGCTTGCAGCGCAGTTCGCTGTTAATTCGACGCTGCCAGAAAGTGTTATGACTACTCCAGTACTTGAGAGCGTTAACGATTTCATGGGACGAATCTTCTTTCGCACTCGTGTTGTTGTTCGAGTCCTCAAAGACCTTGATATACACAATTCCGATGGAACTCCGTTATCCTTTCCATCTGTCCTACTCTACAGGTCTCTTTCCGAGTGGATGGAAAACAGTATTTGTCCAGCTTGTCCCTAAAAAAGGCGTATCTTCTTCACGTTCTAATTACCGTCCAATTGCACTTACGTCCCTTCTTTCCAAGGTCATTGAAACGCTGAATAATTATCAGCTTTAGGAATATCTTAAAGAAAGAAAGCTCCATAATGACCCGCAGTATGGCTTTCGTAGCAATAAGTCCACTGGTGAGCTGATGGTATACCTCACCGAACAGTGACACACATCTTTGCATAGTTTTGGAGAAAGTTAAGATTATTGCGCTTGATATTTCAAAAGCATTTGATTGAGTTTGACATCAAGCTTTCTTATCGAAAATGCGTGCATTTGGTTTCGATGAGTCTCTTTTCCGTTGGATTAGAATTTACCTTTCGACCGTTCAATACAAATTGTATTGGATGATTTCAAGTAAAATGCTAGTGTGCCCAGGGTTCCGTATTGTCTCCGACTCTGTTTCATTTTTATTAATGATCTCTTATCTGGAACCTCTAATCCACTTAATTGTTTTGCTGACATAGTACACTCAGCTTTTCATATTCCTTTTCAGATTCACCTCCTTGTTCCTCGACGTGGAACTGCAACGGCAGCTTATGATAAGCTCATTAAATTCTGATCTCGACAGCATTGTCCAATTGGGAATAAAAAGCCGCTCATAATTTAGTGCTGCAAGAACTCAGTGTTGTCTTCTGATGTTAAAGCAAACCCCACCCCCCATGCCGCTATCCATGAGCGGCACTTGCATTGTAGAAACCGATCAGCTTTCAGTCCTAGGTATGTGCGTTATAGACCACCTCTTGTGGAATAAACACAGTGTTTAGGTTTTCTTCGAAGATGCAAGAAATTCTTCTCCCCGTCTGATCTGGCTGATAAGGCCTTCATTCGTCCAAAACTCGAGTATAACTTCCACATTTAGGCAGGAGCTCCCAAGACTCATTTGAATCTTTTGCATAGAATTCAAATTAGAGCTCTAAGAATGATTGGCGATATAGCTATAGTGGAAACATTTACATCTCTCACACAGCGTATGAAATGTTTCATGTATTTCGCTATTTTATCGCTATTTTTATAAAAAGTGTACTAGCGGAGTAGCCAGTTGCATGCATTCCTCCTCTTGAACTATTCAACGGTAATACTCGCGAATCTATGAATGCTCATCCGTTTACCCTTGAGCCCAACTTCGGACGTACTGTCAAGTACAGAGATTCTTTATTTAGCCGTACAACGCGAATGTGGAATTCTTTACCATGCTCGATTTTTCCCTCCCATTTTGATATTCTATACTTCAAAACTAATGTACATCGGTACATCCTTTTAAATCCTACGCTCGCACTGTGCTTGAACATATTAAGGGTAGTCAAATCCCCTTAATGCGCGCACAATTAAAAAAAAATGAAAAAAAAATTAAACTTATCTGAAAGATTATTATTACAATACAAAACGAAAATCAAATTTTAAATTTAATTTTTTTTTATTAAAAAATTTTATTTATTTTTTTAAAATCGAAAAACTTTTTTTTTGAAAATTTGAGTAAGCAGTTTTATTAACACTTTTAGGAAGCATTTGCATAACAAAAATAATTTTAATCGGTCTATCCAATAGTGAGAAAGTCGAAAATATTAAAAGTGGGAAGTACTGTTAATAAGTACGCAAAATAAAATATTTAATACGTATAAGAACACACGCATTTTTTTTCTTAACGGTTTTTTAACATTTGTATGGGAAGTATGTACCGTTGTTTTTCGTTTTAGAAAAAAAGTTTTTTTAACTATTCAAGATAATGTCAGACAACCACCAAATACATATTTTCGAAAAAATCTATTGAGTCGTTTTCGAAATTTTAAGTTTTCAAAAAAATATTAATTTCCAAAAAAAATTTTTCGTTTACAATAAATAGTGTTTAACCTTTCTAGGAGCTTCTGCGTAAAAAAATTAAAAAAAAAACAGATTAACCGTTTCCCAGGAAATCGAAAACCCAAAAAATGCGTCTACTAAAAATAAATTTTTTTTCAAAAAAAAAATTATCCAAAGGTACCCGAACCCTTCATTAATGAACTGATATTTTTAAATAAAAATCGTTAGAGCCGTTTTTGAGAAAAATAAGATTTTTACTTTGGCGAAAAAATTATGAAAGCTACTGTTATTTGCCGTCTTAAAAAAAATGAAAAAAAACGTGTAGGCATATTACCATAAAAATAATATGTACCAAGTTTGAAGCAAAGCCACCGAACCGTTTAGGCTGTCGACTCGTGGACATAGAGACGCAATTGGGGGACCCACTTTTTTGATGTTCTCTATGATCGTAATGCCATGATTGATTGTTAGAAATCATTTTTTTTTGGAATACACAACGATTCAAAAATCTATTTCAGACAATCACATAAAAAACTTAATTCCCACGTTTGAAGAAAATCGCTACTCCAGTTTAGGCTGTAGATCGTTCTTGCGGGACATACTTTTTTTGTGTTCTCTATCATACTTTTTTTAGGAAGTCCTTTGAGGTCCTTATACCTATCTCATTTATTGTTTTATCTTATACAAAATTACTATCTGCAATAGTTCAGAAGTTTAGGATTTTGCCTTTTTTCTCGATTTTCTGGTAATACTTTTTAGCTACATTTTGCTTCCAACCGACACAGATTTAAAAATATTACAACCATTCATATATCCCACATAGATGTAGTAATAGCAAAATGCAAAATTCTAATGATATTAGCTACAAAAAAATCTATAAATTTGTAAAAATCTACACACCCAAACCAAATCCACATACACCTAAAAAAATTATTTCTATGTTTTACATATATATTTAGGTATATGCATGAATACCATACCGAAAAATACCTGTTTTTTCGTTTTATGTTTTATTTTTTTGTTCACTCCAAGTCTCATACATTTTCTATATGATGTTCTCATTCACGCATTTTTCATTTATCCCACCATAATTCATATTTAAGTATCTCCATTCTCAAAGTTCCGCAACATTTTTTGTATATTAATAAACATTTCCGCAACTTTCAGTGTTAAGAGAAATTATTCGATTGGACACTAGGTGGCTTCTAATTGAGCGACACAATTGATATTACTTTATATTATATATACAATGGCTAAGGTCAGGTGGTATTTTTGAGACGTTCTTTTACTTCACAATAGTTCAACTCTTAGTAGTGCGATTTGATCCCCACCTTGAAGTGGTGGGGGGTCTTACGTTTGACCACCCAGCTGCAGTGTCAAACAACCAAGAAAAACACAACAACAGAGATGTTAATATCTAATGAAAATATGGACAGTAACTTTAATGTATATAAGGAAAATTGAGTGGAGATATACAATCAAGCTCGGCAGAAGTCAAGGCTTCGCTTCGAAAGGGGGTAAGTCGCCAGTGAGAACTACAACAACAACTACAACAACAACTACAACAACAACAAATAAAAAACGTTTGCAAAGAAAAGAGAAAACGAAAATGCTCAATTTGTATTTTTGTATTTGTGTTTGTATATATCTAGGAAAATAAAAAAAATAGAAATATGAGTACTTTACTATCTAAATCGTTTTGAAGGGGCATGTTAAAGATACTGTTTGTAAATCGTGAAATGTGATCGAACCTGCGAAGCCCATACACAAAAAATAACATTATTCAAAGCTACACGTAACTTTCGTTCGCTCACGCTGTCTAGCTTGCAGAAAATTAATGATCCATGAAACAGTATCGATAGTCTAAGAGTTTTTACCAGTGTAGTGCGCATACACTATTGAAAACATTTTATTCATTCCCGGTCATTGCCTTCATACAAAACGTTGCAATAGCAAACCGATGCACTCATATTTCATGAGAACCTTATAAAAATACAATGGAATTTTCAATGCCACTTGACGCTTCATATTACTTTTGCTTTGGTCAGGTGTGTCTATATGTGTCTATATATTAGGTTCATTACGCTGCATGTTCTGTAGTGAGAATACCTGAACAATATTTGGATACATTTGTGCATTGTGAAAAGGGCATGTATATTTGTTATGATTTTGATTACATAGCAAGTATGTTTCCCAACTATACGTTGTCCGTCCGTTGACCTGTAATATAAAATATTGTATGTATGCCTAAGACATTATATGTATAGTCAAAATGTTAGTGTGTAAGAAATATCAATTTTGTATAAATAGCCTAAGTTGAAAACAATAAAGTCACTTACAATCTGATTAAGAAAAGATATACTTCGGCTCCTTAGCCTTCTTTTATTTTTAGATTGAAAACAGATCGGGTCTTTAGCCATTATTATTTTCGGCTTAGGGAAGCCTTTATAATATCACTCATAGTTTCAACCAGGGCGGTAGTTTCATTACATGGCGATCTTGCCAGTTTCGGTGTCTTTTTTTGGAATCTTCTAATATATAATGTCATATAATAGAGGAATTAGACCAACTTTATGAAAATTTGAACAGCCCTTACCATCCAGGTCAACCAGCTGAATCAGTCCCAAAGTACGTGCCAACTCAAAAACTGCTGGTCCTCAGCCCTTAACAATTGAGGAATATAAGAAAAGGCAACAGAAACAACATCGTCCAATAACTGAGCCAGAGGACAAAAAACAAAAAAGGCAACGAGCTGGATGAAAAGTAAAGTTACGACAAGAAATTGGTAACCTATACCAACTCGCTGGACTAGCCAACAAACAGCAAAAAAAAATATTCCTGGAGCAGGCAAATAATTTAAAACGACAGACGAACATCAAGTAAGAACAAAATGGGAGGACTATCCTCAAAGGAGGAAGTCATCATAAATGCAGCCAACAATAACACCAGCTCGAACCTAGTATTATTAGATATTCTAATCATCATTTTAATAATCTTTATAATTTTCTTTTTATATAAAATTTTAAGATTTTATTTACAACAAAAAGTCCAAAAAATTGTCAATAAAGAAATAAGAAAAGTAACTGTATAAAAAAAATATAAATTTAAAATGTATGATTATTCAAAAATATGTTAAACATAATTAAAACACTAAAAGAAATACTTGTAAACTTTAATAAAACTCCAAAAAGAAAATACTCTGAAAAATATATTAATGAAAAACGAGATGAAATATTGAAATTAGAAAAAGAATTTGCTGAAAAATATTAAAAAATTACCTAGGGACACAAACCAGCAAGCGTTAAAACCAACTATAGATAACTTGTTAGTCAGATTAAAGCAAATATTAGATGATAAAACAAGATTACTAGGTGAAGAGAGTGTAGAAGAAGAAGGTATTAAAGGGGAAGAGAAATTAATTAATACAGAAATAGATAAACTAGACTTTAAAATGGCAAAATTTGACATATTTCAAGTATAAAGATTATACCAGAGTATGAGGAGGCTGAAAAATTGACAAATTTCTTGAACCTAGTAGAATATGTTGACGAGACATTTAGTGAGGAGATTGAAAACGGCAAACTAATAAAATTTATCCTAGGAACAAAATTAACTGATAAAGTAAGAAATAAGCTAGCTATTATTAAAGAACCCAAAACATTTAATGAACTTAAGGAAACCTTCAGTCAACTCTTTAACGGTAAACAAGACCCAATTCAAGTAATTTCAGAACTTTCTTCTATAAAACAGAACTCAAGCACAACAACTTCCTTTGCAACCCAAATTGAAACATTAGTGGCGACAGTAAATTCACTACAACTAGTAAGGCAGAAAGAAGAAAATAGAGAAGTAATCTGTAAAATCAACGATCAGCTACTACTAAATGCATTTAAAAACGGTTTATTACAACCAACAAAATCAACCATTTTTTCAGCAAGACCAAAGACACTCAATGAGGCGATACAACTAGCTGCAGTAGTAGCCACCTCAAATGATTCAGTACGGGTTAAACATTACCGAACAAACATGCATAGAAACTTTAATAGAAACAGTAGCTATAGGTTTAATAGATCCAGGGAAAATAACAACAATACTAGATATAATAATAGGTACATTAACCCTAGATATAATAACAACAATAGATATAACAATAATAACAGATTCTATAATGGTAGATATAATAGCTATAATTCAAATAATCAAAATAGAGTGAACTATGTAGAATGTTCGGAAAACCACCAAGGAGTCTTCGAAGTCCAGAGAGACTCAGAACTCCAGCTGGAAAACAATCAGTAAGGGCAATTGTAAATCTTAACCTTTAATCTACAAATTATATAATAGGTAAGACCAACATAACATTAAAAAAAACAAAAACTTTTAGTAGATACCGGTGCTGATAATTCAATTTTAAAAAGAAGTAGTTTGAATCCAGAAAAACAGATAAAAACCACAAATAACCCGATCATACCAGCAAAAGGTTTAACCCAAATTCCATTTTTAAATACATTGGAACATGATGTCACATTAAAAAATATAGAACCAAGAGTAATTCCACTCAGTTACTTCCACGTAATTGACCTCAAGAAGAACTACATAAAAAACAGAAAACAAGACCAATTCTAGTCACACTAGATGTTCTTCACGAAATCTATGTTAGATGAACTGAACTTGGCAAAAATTGCGTATTGACAAAGGTCCTCACTAGTCAACTGATGAGTCCATGTGAGATCACCGGGACGAAACGCCAATTTTTGTTGGACTAAAGGCCGTTAAAAGCTATTTTGAATCAATAATTCAACAAGTCCAAATATTATAGTGCTAAGTCTTCTACTTGGCTGATGTATTTCAGTAGTATATAGAATTTGTATTATTAAAAAAACTTCTTATATAAATAATGCCAGGCCATGGGCAAAAACAAAAATTTCCAATTTAATGATTAGGAATTCTAGTCTTGTTGGATATAGTTCACACTAGATGTTCTTCACGAAATCTATGTTAGATGAACTGAACTTGGCAAAAATTGCGTATTGACAAAGGTCCTCACTAGTCAACTGATGAGTCCATGTGAGATCACCGGGACGAAACGCCAATTTTTGTTGGACTAAAGGCCGTTAAAAGCTATTTTGAATCAATAATTCAACAAGTCCAAATATTATAGTGCTAAGTCTTCTACTTGGCTGATGTATTTCAGTAGTATATAGAATTTGTATTATTAAAAAAACTTCTTATATAAACAAGACCAATATGAGAGGTTAATAAAAGAAATAAATATTAATATAGCAGACACTGAAGACAAACAATCAATTTTACAAATATGTGAAGAATTCGCTGATTGTTTTCATTTAGATGAAGACTCATTAACAGTAAATAATTTCTACAAACAAAAGATTTCCATGACAAATAGCAATCCTGTTTACATTTAAAACTACAGGCTTCCACATGCACAATTAGATGAAACTAATGAACAAGTAGATGATTTGCTAAAACACAATATAATTGAATCCTCGGTAAGCCCATTTAACTCACCTTTACTAGTAGTCCCGAAGAAATATTCTCAAGGAGAAAAGAAATGGCGTCTAGTTGTGGATTTTCGCCAGTTAAACAAAAATATAATAGACGACAAATTTCCTCTGACAAGACTGGATGATGTCTTATGACCTAAACAGATGTACAGCTTTTTCACATGTTCTTATGAGGGTTGACACATTTCAAGGGCTGCATGCAGCGCTCGTTCCACGATGTCTCTATTTCTAAATTGGCTGCCAAGTTTAATTGCAGCCAAAACAACAAAGAAAATAAATCTGAAATAATTGGTCCTTGGCATTACTCATATTGACTTAAAAAAAATATTTTTTGTTTTGTGATTTTAAAAATGGAAGAAAATCTATGAATTGGTTGAGGAAAATAATTTTTTATATTATAAGCTCTTGTTATAACAATCTTTATGAGGGACAAAATGAGCCTACGAATTTTATTTTCCCTTTTTAATTCATTAATATCCATTTTTAATAAATTTAAATTTGTTTACCCCACAATGACTGTTCACATTGGGCGTGTTCAGATGTCGGTAGGATAGCCTATCTAAGATAGGTTAATATCTATCTAAGTTCCTGAATACCCAGCACCGGATAGATTTAATTTGTAGATTTTCGTGCATGTTATTACATTTCTCATGGGATACAAGATTACACAAACGTTTTTCGAATAGCTTGAGATTTATTTTTTGGTAGGAGCTATTTTGTCGCCAGCTGTGGATTTAGACGGGATTACAACAACCCCAACATATACGGATAGATATGTATCGATCTCTGAATGCGAACATAATTTTTGCAAAACTATGCATCATAAATGTCAAAGAGTATGCACATGAGTTTCGGGCGCAGCGTTGTATGCAGCGATGCGTGCAGAAATGCTGCTCATCTGTTTTAGCCATTAGACACACTGGACAGAGCCAAATATTTCTCAACTTTAGATTTAACTAGTTCTTTTCATTAAATAGAACTATATGAGGAATCCAGACCGAAAACTGCATTTTCTACCAATCATGGTCACTTTCACTTCAAAAGACTACCATTTGGACTAAAGATATCAACTAACAACTTTCAAAGAATGTGATCGGTGGCCCTAGCAGGACTTGATACGGGAGCATTCTTATATGTTTATGACATTCTTGTATTTGGGTGTAGTCTACTTCACCACAATAATAACATAATAAAGATATTCCAAAGACTAAGGAAATATAATCTTAAATTAAACCCTAAGAAATGCAATTGGCTATAAACACAGGTCACATATCTTGGACATCTAATAACAAATAAATGAATAAAACAAGTTCCAAAAAAGTATGAAGCTGTTACTAAATATCCGACACCGAAAAATTCAGACGAAGTGAAAAGATTTGTAGCATTTTGCAATTATTACAGAAGATTCATTAAAGACTTCGCAGCGATTGCCAGACCACTAAATGCGTTATCAAAAAAGGGAGTGGAATTTGTTTGGTCCAATGAATGTGAAAATGCTTTCAAACTACTAAAAGATAAACTAATAAGCCCACCAATTTTGAAGTACCCAAACTATGAAGAACCTTTTATATTGACAACTGATGCTTTCAATACTGCAATGGGAGCAGTATTATCTCAAGGTGAAGTAGGAAAGGATCTTCCAATTTCGTATGCTAGTAGAAGCTTAACCAAGCATGAACTAAATAAACCTATAACAGAAAAAGAACTTCTTGGAATACATTGGGCTATAAACTACTTTAGGCCATATCTATATGGCAGAAAATTCACTGTCATTACAGACCATAGACCCCTAGTCAGCCTATTTACACACAAAAACCCATCTTCAATCATCTCGCAGATTATAATTTTGAAATTATTTACAGGCAGGGTTCCATGAACACCAATGCCGATGCACTATCACGCATCAAACTCAATTCACAAATATTAAAGGAAATGATTCCAACTTCAAATATACTGATAAGATCAAAAACAGCTAAACTGGCAAATGAAAATATAAACAAAAAGATAACAGAAGATACAGAATTAAAGATTAATGATATATACACTTGGGAATGTAGTTCCCTAGCAGAAGTAGCAAATATTAAAAAGTTAAAATTTAAAAAGGTGCCACATACAAATCACGTACATCAGCGAAAATCCTCATCTACACTAAGGTCTAATAGAGGAGAAGCCTGTGCTAAGATTAAAGCGAGCAATAAAGATATAGTCATAGAATATAGCGATAATCCAAATCTTGATTTAGGTCAAACCATGGAGAAGCTTGTATCCAAAATGAAGAATGAAAATATTAAGCAGCTAGCAATTGCAAATAGTGATGAAATATATGAGCACATATCTTTAAATGAATTTAAGAAACAATGTAACAATTTACAAGAAAGATTTGAAAAAGATACAAGATTAAAAATATTAATATATAATCCGCCAATAAAAGTTATTGATGAGAAAGAGAAAGAAAAAATAATAAACAAAATCACGACACACCACATACCGGTGGACACTCAGGTGTAAAAAGAACAATAAATAAAATAAAACAACGATATTGTTGGAAAAAGTTAAACAAAATGGCAAAGAAACATGTAAATGAACGTATCATATGTACAGAAAGCAAACAAATACGGAATACAAAAGAAAAATTAATATTGACAGAAACACCAACTACAAGTTTCGAAATAGTAACAGCGGACACAGTAGGCCCATTAAGACCCTCAAATGATTTTAGATATATACTAACTCTGCAATGCGAATTAACGAAATACGTTGAAGCTATAAATATTAAAAGCAAAGATGCAAACACTATAGCAAAAGCTTTAGTAAATAATTTTCTCCTTAGGCACGGGAGTTTCAGAACATTATAAACAGATATGGGAACTGAATTTATAAATGAAGTGATGAAAAACATTTACTATCATTTGGGATAAATCATATAAAATCAACACCTTATCATCATGAAACTTAGGTTCTATAGAACGAATTCATTGAGTGCTAAATGAATATTTGATTTCCTTTGCAAAAGAAGATAATTGGCATGAGTGGATTCCATATTTCGTTTTTAGTTATAATACGACACCGCACTCTAGCTTAGGAATATCACCATTTGAATTAATATACGGCAAATTAGTTAAACTACCTGAGGATTCAACTAACAATACATCAAGGGCTATATATAATATTGAAAATTACAGCTTAGAATTAAAATTTAGATTAAGTCAAATGATATTGATCTCTAAGAAATTATTAGATAAAAGTAAAATAGAGAGAAAGAAATTAATAGATAAAATTTCAAACCCATTAGAATTAAAGATAGGAGATAAGGTATATCTAAAAGTAGGGAATAAGAAAAAACTAGAGAGCCCATATAAAGGACCATACGAAATAATAGAGTTAAATGGTGTAAATAGTAAAACAAAAATTAATAATGAAATAAAAGAAGTACACAACAAGAGATTGAAAAAATAAGAAAAAAATTTTTTCTAAAAACAAACATTTTTTTTTCTCTAAGAGAGTGAGGATGTAGTGCGCATACACTATCACAAACATTTTATTCATTCCCGTTCATTGCCTTCATACAAAACGTTGCAATAGCCAACCGATGCACTCACATTTCATGAGAACCTTATAAAAATGCAATAGAATTTTCAATGCCACTTGACGCTTCATATTACTTTTGCTTTGGTCAGGTGTGTCTATATATTTTCCAAGGTTCATTACACTGCATGTTCTGTAGTGTGAATGCCTGAACAATATTTGGATACATTTGTGCATTGTGAAACGGGCATGTATATTTGTTATGATTTTGATGTCATAGCAAGTATGCTTCCTAACTATGCGTTGTCCGTCCGTTGACCTGTAATATAAAATATTGTATGTATGCCTAAGACATTATATGTATAGTCAAAATGTTAGTGTGTAAGAAATATCAATTTTGTATAAACAGCATAAGTTGAAAACAATAGTCACTTACAATCTGATTATGAAAAGATATACTTCGGCTCCTTAGCCTTCTTTTATTTTTAAGATTGAAAACAGATCGGCTCTCTAGCCATGATTATTTTCGGCTTAGGGACGCCTTTATAATATCCCTCATAGTTTCAACCAGGGAGGTAGTTTCATAACACCAGTGTTATTTTAACTTTTATTGGCAAGCAGCCAACAACACAGAGAGATCGAAAGGCACCATACGTTTTCCCCAATGTATATGAGACATGGTCATCCCAAGTAAGTGTTTGGTTGAATTTTATACCCAAATTACTAACGGTTGTTACATAGTCTACAGTTGAATTACCAAGAACTACTTGGGACAAACAGGACGTTTCAATAATTTTTTTGCTAACAAAGATCGCTTGGCATTTTGTGGGATTGAGTGGCAGTCCATTTCGTTCAGCCTATTAAAAAATTCTCATCACATCTGAGTTCACACGTACTGTAGCGTCTTCGACTATTCCAATGGGATAACTCAGATATATTTGAACATCACCGGCGTACATTATGATTTCACATAATGTGAGGAGAGATGGAAGATCATTTATGAATAACAAAAACAACAAAGGACCAAAATTGAACCTTGAGGGACACCTGCCATGGTTGCAAGAAAATCGGATAGTTGCGAGTTTGCAGAAACGGCCTGAGTTCTCCCGACGATATACTGTTGCATAAGTAGCACAGCCGATCTTTGAAAATAAAAATGGTTTCTTAATTTTCCCAAAAGAATGCTATGGGGGACAGAATCGTAGGCTTTAGAGAAATCAAGAAGTACCAAGGTTGTAGTCTGCTCTCAATTTCTATCCTTAAATCATCAGCAACTTTCAGAAGAGGTGTGGAACAGCTATGATTAGGTCTTAAGCCAGCCTGGACTGACGAGAGCATTCGGTTAGTTGTCAGATATGATGATATTTGTTTACTTATGGTTTTCTGTAAAATTTTGGAAATAATGGGTAGAATTGCAATTGGTTTATATTTTTTGGGATTATGGGCTGAATTCTTAGGAACTGGTATAATTTTTGACGCTTTCCAAGACTTCGGATAACAGGAGCTAGTGAGGATGGAATTGAAGATATTGGTGAGGTACGGTGAAATAAAAGGAAAAATTATCTTTAGGAACTTGGGATGTACGCCATCCAATCCAATTGCCTCAGATTTAATTACTTGAACTGCTTTAAAAACATCGAATTCTTATACTCTGCAAAAACTGAACTGACCAAGGTCGCCTTCTGCAGTATTGTTGAGCAAAAAGTTTTCCTCAACTAACAAGTTTGAAGAAGCATTCACAAATTGTTGGATATACCCATCGACTTTATATTTTTCCAGAGTTTTTCCGAATTAAGATTTTTAAATTTAGAAGCATAGAAATTTGTGTTTGTTTGTTTTATTTCAGAGTTCACAAGATAACGTAGAGTTCTAAAGTTTTCATGAAAAGAAGATAATCTATAGCGTTTCCATCTTTTGTAAGCTCAATTTTTTGACGAATAAGATTTTCAATCTTACAATTAACCACTTGGCTGAATTATTTCTAAAAGTTAGAGTTTTAATAGGAACATGTGAATCAAACAGGCTATTGACCATACTCGTAAATAGGTTTACTTGTTCATCAACCGAAGGTAATAAATAAATATTCTCCCAGATTAACTATATGCATGTAAGACCTAAGGTCTTTTAAATGCAACCTGAATTGCATGGCACTAGTTTGTCATAGTGGATTTGAGAACCAGGTATTGACTGTCTCATTTTAACCCATGGGCGGCATCCAATTAAAATTGAAGGTATAGAAAAGAATGCGCCTAGCGTGGGGATACAATACACACGTCCTAGTTAGCAATCAAGCACTTTATCCACTGCGCCATTGCCACCCATATGAATGGCCTTAAAATCTTTGTACTGGATTGTTTCAATTTCAAATGACTGCCTTAAATTGATATCATAAAAATTTAGAAAACAAGATCATGTTTAGAAAAACCTGGAACATCGAGCTGCGTATAGAAGTTTATTTTCCGGGTTCATTAACCAAAATCAGATCTAGGTGTCGAACTTGTGGCTGTAAAATGAGTAGGCATCGAAACACTCGAAGAAAATAAATTAAGTGATGTCAAGTGGTTTTTTAACATTACTGTTACGACAATCAACTAATTCAGTATTAAAGTCTCCAGCAACGAGAATGTGCTTGTAATTCGGGGAAATTCCTTCAAGAATATTCGTAACACTATCTATATCGTATAAACTAGGAGGTTTATATATTGTGCATATCAGACACTTACTCACATCGCAACCTGCTTCAATGAATACAAACTCCAAACCTGCAATAGAATCAGAACTTCTGACAATCCTTGCTTTAATATCATATTTAATTAAGATGGCAACGCCACCTCGTCTACTACCACGGCCGTTACGAAATATTTTGTACCCAGCTAATTCAACTGTGTCATCGTTTATTTCAGGGGTCAACCAAGTCTCCGGCACACAAACAATATCCATCATGCCATATTAAAAGACTCATTTTGTTTTTTTTTTCTATAAAAATTAAAACACAACGCCGCCGTAAGAGGAATGATGAGGAGCTGCAATTGAAATCCAGTGAAATAAAATCAATATAAAATGCTAAAAATTAATTATTAAGAGGCATAAAGCAATATAAAAAATAATAATATAAAAAATGTAAATTAAAGTAATGTAAAGAATAGAATATTTAAAAATAATTTTTAAGAATTTTAAATTGAAAAAATTTACTTTATATAAGTGGCAACCCCTATTGGGGATTACCATTATCAAAATTACTTGTTGATATCTCATTTGTTTTGTGCTATAGGCTGGTCATCTTCTCCTTAGGGGGTAACAAGGTGCGGTAAGCGTTTATTAATTATGTTGTTCAATTCATCTAGAGAGTTGAATTTGACAGGTTTTGTAGCTTTGTCAAGTTTTATACCAACTAGATCACGTGCAGTATGCGAGGAATGCATATTTTTTTGACGTTTAAGGTTAATCGATTGTCGTAGGATTATTCTGTTTTTCTGTGTTAGACTTTTATGTAAATAAATTAGCGCATCAGAGCCATAATCAAAAATGTCTTGAAGTGATAATTGTCGCGAATGTGTTTTACGAAAGTGCGTGATAGCTTTTATGACTTTCGGTTCATCGTGCAAAGGTCGAAATTTTACTATAATAGTAGAATCTTCATTCGGCTTGATACGGAAAATTTTATTTAATTCTGGTGGTTGCAGTTCAAGTGAGTGACATAAGTGATTGAAAGTGTTCTTAAGATTTCTTCCTGGAAAAATGGAACACCGATTAATATAGCATCGGCCGCTAGGCTTTGCATATTAATAACAGTGAGTTCAGTGTTAATGTTTATATTTTCATCCTGAATATTATTAATCAAAGGAACTTGGTTTTTAATGTTACTGATCTCTACAGTTAAAGTTTTTATTTATGCGGGACAGTGTACGAGGGCAGAGACGCGGTCGTTTAATTGCAACATGTCCCTACTTATTTGATCAATTTTATTTTCAACTGTATTAATTTGTTTTAATAAATTTTCTACCATTGAAAACAACTTTGCAAAGATAGAGTGGTTTTGTGTGGTTTTAAGTGGTTTTTTACAATTTTTGTCAATACTTGCCGTAGATTTTTTATTTATGATTTCTTTTGATCCGCGTAAAGATGATGTTGTTGGAGTTGTTCTTGATGCTCTTGATGGCAGCACTTCCAAAAAAACGTCTGTTCACCTCAACATCAAAGTAAAAATTCAATCTTGCAGCGAACCTTCTCCCTGCTCTTGATAGTATGTCTGTTGACGGTAGGAGGACCTTGGACAGACCTGGAAGACTCGAGACCCGAAGAGTCTAACTTGAAGCACACTGCACCCCTCAAGAAATCGAGAGAACGCAGTAACTACAGATTCTTTAAGAGATTCATGAGCAAAATGGATAACAAAGATCCGGCTACTCTCAACCCGAGGGACAAGACCCTTCTGACATTAGCTGATAGCATACCCAGTATCTCTTCCCAACTGAGGAATGATAAACAACCGAACATTGTCAGAGTAAATGCGCCTACATCTAGGTATATCTATAACAAGATACACCGTTAACAGGCTCGCAATAACTCTACTGGTAGGGAATTAAAAGAACTATCGAATCCCAGTAAGAAACATTTTATATATCTTTGAGAGCAAATTTTGATCGAAAGGAAACGCACCAAGATCAGATTACGACCAACTTTGTTTAACAAGCTTACTACTAATAGAACATAATCATAGAGTGATTTTACATGAAGTACAGTGTTAGGTAACTTGTACACTTTGCTGTAATTCCTTGAGGAACAGCTTGCCAAACAACAGGCTTAGTTACTGAAATAACACGCCCACCTGTATTTGTTGTGTTTGGACTTGTTTGCGAAATACCTGTTGGTTGTGGAGGAGTTAAAACTGTTTTTTGGAACAGTGTCAGGTTCCAGAGCATTGCCTTGATTTTCTCCTCTTGATTATGTTTCGAGAGCTTTTCCGATAAGTTTTTCTTTAGCTATTGTTTAGCACTTAGCCGTTGCAACACTAACAGCCTAGACATAGTATCTGGATCGTTGTCTGTGATCTTTTTCATGGTTTCACAGTAGTAGGCCCATTAATTATAGTTGGTTGATGAACTACCTTCTTTTACATCATCTTCGACGGCGGAAGCTTTTTCACTGGAACTATATTCATCCGAATTTGAAGATTCCGAGCTGTTTTCTTTTTGTTGGTAGAATATTTGCCTTGTTTTCTAACGGAGTCAGCAACTAGTTCTTGAGAAGGATTTTGTAAATAACTAAACTTCACCACTGCAGTTTCACAAAAAAAAAAATAGAATGTAAAAAATTATCAAACTCACCGCATTATATTGTTGATGGATTTCACACCTATTCAGATTGTCAAATTTACAAATGTTAACAAATGTGTTTCGGGGGGTGAATCGCAGGAAAGTTTCGCATCTTAATCTGGTTAATCTTAGATGAAAACATTGTTATAAAATCTGTGAAGTGTCAATAATTAGGTATATACATACATACATACCTTCTTTGGTATCTTATTGAGTGAAGTGAATATTTATTTTTGTTTTCTGGGGGGGATTTAAAGTGTTTGTATCAAGTGTTTTTTTTTTGTTAATAAAAATAATGAAAAAGGTGTATGCATTTATTGAAAGTATAGCCTGTACAATTAAAAGTCGGGTATTCTTTTTAATAAATACATATTGCCATTTGAATTACATCAAACAGTATCTTATAATTTGTATAGTATCTTAAAAAAAGCCGCGTTTTATTTTGCACAAAGCCATATATAGAACTGAGCTTTGCATGTATTACAACAACACTAAAAGATCTTGATATTTATCTAGTCCAATTTTCCTGACCCAGAATTTAATTACATATCTCACCACCAGGCTTAGCATTTTATTTTGTACAAGATGGTACTTCAGTTTTGAATTGTCAAACATGGTGTTGCCAAATAACCAAACAACTACTTATAATTTATTAGGTCTGCTTCTACACTAGTGCAATATTTATGTGGTTTCCCATTGGTAAAAGATATCAATTTTGCCAAGTTAAATACTTCTATTGGGCAAACAAAATTTTTTTTCTTTTTCTGAATCAATTTCGCAGATCCGTATTTTTCTGTGGATCAACCTCTCTTTTGACTAACACCACTAAGCACTAGTACTCGTACAATTGAATGCATTTACTTTGACAACTAGTAGTTTAATATATACGAATACAATCCAATAACATATCGAAAAGAAATTCAAATCGCATTCCATCAAATTCTATACATATTTGGCAATGGAAATGGAAATGGAAAGTAAATCTTTTGTGGTTTTCCATTGGTACAAGAATCAAATTCGTTTCTGAATACGAATCTATCAAAACATGGATTGTGACAATTAAATCCATCCATTGGGCAACAAAAATTAATATTTTTTTGATTCACAATCAAATTCGCAGATCCGTGTTTTTTGGCGAATCTACCTCTCTTTTACTTACACTACTAAACACAATTGCAATTGGAAGCATTTATTTTGAGAGCTACCAGTTTTACAGACGCGAATATAAGCCAACACCTCAACAAAAAAAATTAAATACAAATATCATTCCATTCGCCACGGAAAAAATCAAATTCCGCATCAAATTCTTCATTTACCAAT
The DNA here is from genome assembly GCA_910595825.1 of Philhelius pedissequus. NCBI lineage: Eukaryota > Metazoa > Arthropoda > Insecta > Diptera > Syrphidae > Philhelius > Philhelius pedissequus. The sequence continues at coordinate 225,154,494 of OU343160.1, read as the reverse complement.
GGAAAACCACATTACTTTTGTTTAAGTAAAACAGACACATCTCTCCACACTCCTTATTCTTTACTCAAACAATAAGGAAAAGCACAACGAAGAGCGACAACTCAGTAATTTTATTTACCCCGCCAACAGTTTCCAAAGCTACTATTACGCGGTTTACTGATTTTTTAATGGATTATTAAAATTTAACATGAAAATAAGCTAATTGTGAACAAGATTCAATATTTTGTGAGAAATTTGTGCACGATTAATGTGTGATGTATTTAAACTAAATGATGATCCTACAAGCCAAGGAGTGTTCAAAAACCATATAAAACTGATTGGCTAAAATACAGATACACATTGAATACTCTTTTAGACAATGATCTCTTAAAATCTCCAAGTGACACCCTGGATCTAGAAAAGAAAGCCAAAGATTTGACATGGGCCTTAAACAATGCAATGGCTGTCTCTTGCCCTCTTATCAAGCTAAGATGCAAAGAAAGCCGAATTGGTGGACCACAACAACTAGGACCACTTAGGAAAAACAGTAGAACACTGTTCAGTAAAGCTAGAAGTTCAAGAAAAGAAATAGACTGGGAGTTCCTCCAATTATATAAAAAAGAACTAAGGAAAGCAAATACAATGTCTTGGAGGCTGTTCTGTGGTAATATAGAGGAAGTCTCCGAGGCATCAAGGCTGATCTAAGACCGATTACCCTATCTTCCTTCCTTCTAAAAACTTTAGAACGATTGATTGATATCCATATTCGCAACAACATTGACACTCGACTTTTGCTTATGTCTCAAGATGCGTACTGTAAAAGGAGATGGAAACTGCAAAACACTCACTTGTTAGCATTATCGAATACTCCCTCCATCACAAGGAATACACATTGGTAGCTTTCATCTATATAGAAGGCGCTTTTAACAACGTCGACACAGATGCAATCACAATATCCAGGAAGTGCGCGATTTTATCGGTCAGAGAACGTACGCTCTACCCTTTCTGCCACCGTATTTCCCAATGCTGATCCACATCGAAGAAGTCTTCTCCAAAATCAAGTACCATGCACAAAATATGTTAACAGATCATACAAGGCAAAATAGTTTAGTTGACGTTATTAATAATTCTGTTGCAACTGTAACAATATTGTAGATTAGTATACTATCATTTGTTTTAAACCGTTGGACTATTTATGGAATTTATCTGTTTTTATGTCCATACCATGTTAATATGCAATTATTTGAATTTCATGTAATAAAATGTTTGCTTTCTTACGTTGTTATTCACATGGTTCGATTTTTTTTTCATATAAATTTATTTAAAACTATTAAATTTCCAAAAACGTGAATTTGTTTTTCAAAAAGTTGAATTTGATTTGTAAAAAGGTGAATTTAATTTGCAAAGGCTATATGAAAGCGGTGAGTTATAGGACATCATATTATGATTGACTAAAAAGTTTCAAATAGTTTTTATTTTTTTAATTGACAAAAGTGAAGTTTTTGATGAAATTTTTATTTAATATGAAATTTGAATTTTTGATTTGAGCTGTAAAGAGGTTATTAGGGTTAGAGAAGTAAGTTTGCGAAATTCAACTTCGTCTTCGGTTCCAACGCTCGTCATAAATGACACCTCTTTTGTCAGTTCGCCTAAAGCTAATTTGCTTGGAGCGCAGTTCGCTGTTAAGAAAGTGTTACGACTCCTCCAGTACTTGAGCGCATTAACGATTTCATGGGACGATATACACAATTCCACTGGCCCGGATAGTGTACCTGCCATCGTTCTGAAGAGGTGTTCTTCAATGCTGGCAAAACCACTGTGTTAACCCTTCCATCTGTCCTACTCTACAGTCCTCTTTCCCAGCGGATGGAAAACAGCATTTGTCAAACTTGTCCCTAAAAAAGGCGTAGCTTCTTTACCTTCTAATTACCGTCCAATTGCACTTATGTTCCTTCCTTTCAAGGTCATGGAAACGCTGATTAATTATCAGCTTTAGGAATATCTTAAAGAACGAAAGCTCCTTAATTACCCGCAGTACGGCTTTCGTAGCAATAATTCCACTGGTGATCTGATGGTATATCTCACCGAATAGTGCCACAAATCTTTGCATCGTTTTGGAGAAAGTTAAGATTATTGCGCTTGATATTTCAAAAGCATTTGATTGATTTTGGCATCAAGCTTTCTTATCGAAAATGCGTGCATTTGGTTTCGATGAGTCTCTTCTCCGTTGGATTACAATTTACCTTTCGGGCCGTTTAATACTAGTTGTATTGAATGATTTCAAGTACATTCACAAAATAAATGCTAGTGTGCCTCAAGGTTCCGTATTGTCTCCGACCCTTTTTCATTTTTATTAATGATCTCTTATCTGGAACCTCTAATCCCCTTAATTGTTTTGCTGATGATAGTACCCTCAGCTTTGCATATTCGTTTTCAATTTACCTCCTTGTTCTTCGGATGTGCAACGGCAGAGTATGATAAGCTCATTAAATTCTGATTTCTGATTTATAGACCACCTCTTGTGGAATGAACATAAAGTGTTTAGGTTTTCTTCGAAGATGCAAGAAATTCTTCTCCCGTCTGATCTGGCTGTAATTATAAGGCCTTAATTTTTCCAAAACTCGAGTATAACTTCGACATTTGGGCAGGAGAATCTTTTGCACAGAATTCAAAATAGAGCTCTAAGAATGATTGCCAATAAAGCTATAGTGGAAACATTTACATCTTTCACACAGCGTATGAAATGTTTCATGTATTTCGCTATTTTTATAAAAAGTGTACTAGCGGAGTAGCCAGTTGCATGCATTCCTCCTCTTGAACTATTCAACGGTAATACTCGCGAATCTATGAATGTTCATCCGTTTACCCTTGAGCCCAACTTCGGACGTACTGTCAAGTACAGAGATTCTTTATTTAGCCGTACAACGCGAATGTGGAATTCTTTACCATGCTCGATTTTTCCCTCCCATTTTGATATTCTATACTTCAAAACTAATGTACATCGGTACATCCTTTTAAATCCTACGCTCGCACTGTGCTTGAACATATTAAGGGTAGTCAAATCCCCTTAATGCGCGCACAATTAAAAAAAAATGAAAAAAAAATTAAACTTATCTGAAAGATTATTATTACAATACAAAACGAAAATCAAATTTTAAATTTAATTTTTTTTTATTAAAAAATTTTATTTATTTTTTTAAAATCGAAAAACTTTTTTTTTGAAAATTTGAGTAAGCAGTTTTATTAACACTTTTAGGAAGCATTTGCATAACAAAAATAATTTTAATCGGTCTATCCAATAGTGAGAAAGTCGAAAATATTAAAGGTGGGAAGTACTGTTAATAAGTAGGCAAAATAAAATATTTTTATATTTGAAAGTGGACTGTATAAAAACACACGCATTTTTTTTTCTTAACGGTTTTTTAACAATTGTATGGGAAGTATGTACCGTTGTCTTTCGTTTTAGAAAAAAAAGTTTTTTTTAACTATTCAAGATAATGTCAGACAACCACCAAATACATATTTTCGAAAAAATCTATTGAGTCGTTTTCGAAATTTTAAGTTTTCAAAAAAATAAAAATTTCCAAAAAAAAAAAATTCGTTTACAATAGTGTTTAACCTTTCTAGGAGCCTCTGCGTACAAAATTTCAACAAAAAAATACAGATTAACCGTTTCCCAGTAAAGCGAAAACCAAAAAAATGCTTCTACCAAAAATAACATTTTTTTCAAAAAAAAATTATCAAAAGGTACCCGAAACCTTCACTAATGAACTGTTATTTGTCGTCTTAAAAAAAAAAATGAAAAAAAAACGTGTAGGCATATTACCAATAAAATACTATGTACCAAGTTTGAAGCAAATCCACCGAACCGTTTAGGCTGTCGACTCGTGGACAGAGAGACGCAATTGGGGGACCCACTTTTTTGGTGTTCTCTATGATCGTAATGCCATGATTGATTGTTAGAAATCATTTTTTTTGGAATACACAACGATTCAAAAATCTATTTCAGACAATCACATAAAAAACTTAATTCCCACGTTTGAAGAAAATCGCTACTCCAGTTTAGGCTGTAGATCGTTCTTGCGGGACATACTTTTTTTGTGTTCTCTATCATACTTTTTTTAGGAAGTCCTTTGAGGTCCTTATACCTATCTCATTTATTGTTTTATCTTATACAAAATTACTATCTGCAATAGTTCAGAAGTTTAGGATTTTGCCCTTTTTCTCGATTTTCTGGTAATACTTTTTAGCTACATTTTGATTCTAACCGACACAAATTAAAAAATATTACAACCATTCATATATCCCACATAGATGTAGTAATAGCAAAATGCAAAATTCTAATGATATTACCTACAAAAAAATCTATGAATTCGTAAAAATCTACACACCCAAACCAAATCCACATACAGATACAAAAAATTATTTCTATGTTTTACATATATATTTAGGTATATGCATGCAATACCATACCGAAAAATACCAGTTTTTTCGTTTTATGTTTTATTTTTTTGTCCACTCCAACTCTCATACATTTTCTATATAGAACAAAACTAAAAATCAGTGTACGGGTGCCTGTCTGGTTGATTTGGAGAAGGCCTTCGACACCGTATGGTTAGAAGGTCTCTATCTAAAGCTAACCAGACTAGGTAACGGGTGATTTTTTTGCTACTTGGTTTTTGACGTTTATATTTTTGACAGATCACACATGACAAATTCCACGAACATTTGACATTTCGATTCAGTATTGTTTGCCATTTCATCATGAATAGACTTACGCCTGAACAACGTTTGCAAATTATTGAAATTTATTATCAAAATTCGTGCTCTGTGAAAAATGTGTTTCGCAAGCTACGTCCGTTTCAGCGACGAGGCTCATTTTTGGCTAAATGGATACGTGAATAAGCAGAATTGCCGTATTTGGAGTGAAGAGCACCCAGAAGCAATTCAGCAGCTACCAATGCATCCCGAAAAATGCACTGTTTGGTGCGGTTTATGGGCAGGCGGCATCATTGGGCCGTACTTCTTCAAGGACGATGAAGGCCGCAGGGTTACGGTCAATGGAGAAAGGTACCGTTCGATGATAACAGATTTTTTTTGCCGAAAATGCAAGAATTGAACTCGGTCGACATGTGGTTCCAACAGGACGGTGCCACATGCCACACTGCACGCGAAACCATGCATCAATTGAGAGGCGAATTTGGTGAGCAGTTGATCTCACGTTTTGGCGCAGTCAATTGGCCACCAAGATCATGTGATTTGACCCCGTTAGACTATTTTTTGTGGGGATATGTTAAGTCTATTGTCTATGGGGACAAGCCAAACACGATTGCTGCATTGAAAGCCAACATTGAACGCGTCATTGGTGAGATTCCGGCCGAAATGTGTGAAAAAGTTTGCCAAAATTGGACCTTCAGAATGGACCACCTGAAGCGTAGCCGCGGGCAACATTTAAGTGAAACTATTTTTAAAAAGTAAATGGCAGAAATTGATTTATCGATCCAAATAAAAATTTCATTCACTTTTTACAAGTTTCTGTGTTTTTTTGAATTTTCAAAAACCAAGCTCTTAAAAATTCACCGTTTATAAGTAAACCTCTATTGTATATGCTTTATGACATGCTAAATGGTAGAAAGTTTGTTGTCAAGAGTGGCAATATAACTTCTACCGCAATTTTTAATATTAATAATGGTCTTCAGCAGGGAGCGGTTAACTCGCCGATTCTATTCAGCATTTACACCAGCGATCTGATAGGTAGTCTAACTCAGGCAATTGCTTACGCCGACGATCTAATTGCGTACAGAACAGCTAATACAGTTGAGGTCATCAAAAGTCTCTTGCAGAGTGACTTCGACAAGATTCAGCGATATTGTGAAGACTGGAAGTTCAAAATCAACTTCCAGAAATCAGAAACTATTTTGTTTAGGACTCCGTTGTCTAGCGCCTCAAGGGATACGAGAAAGAACTGGCGCAAGCTGGTGATCGTAGGGCCACATGGACATCCACTGGCGCGTAAAAGTGTAGTAAAGTACCTTGGCATCTGGTTGGATCAGTACCTGTATTTCGACAGACATATATGTGATGCCTTGGCCAGGGCTAGGGGAGCCTTTGCCTTGACAAAACGAATGTTTTATAGCAGCCGTCTTGACAGCAGGGTGAAGGTGATTTGCTACATGGCCCTGATCAGGCCGATGATTGCCTACGGATGCCCGGTGTGGTTCAACGTTGCCCCATCTCAAATGGAAAAGATTCGGGTGTTTGAGAGGCAATGTCTTAGACGTTGCCTTGGATTACACAGAACACCAGAGTCGGAGTACACAAGATATTATTCCAAGATATTATTCCAACCAGGTTCTTTACTGCGTGTCTGTACATGTATGTGCGTACGTATATGTATGTGCGTATGTACATGTATGGGTGGGTTGCATTTAGTTGTGTTTCTGCATGAAAAAAAAATTAAAAAACGAAAAAAATGCTGCTGTGGCTGTTCTAGTTTTTAAGTAGTTTTAAGTGGTTTTGGGTATTATTAGTAGTTTAAGTTATTTTTAGTTGGTATAAGTTAGTTGTATATAGTTTTAATTATTTTTAGTCTAGCTTTAGGTAGTTTATAAGAAAAAAATTAAAAATATGATATGATGCCGAGTTTTTTTTTTTTAAATATGTTTTCTTGGTAAAATAAAAATAAAATAATTAGAATTAATTAAAATAGATTTAAGGTCGAAAGACATTATTATTAAGAGGTATAGTTTAGTTTAGAGCGCCCGTAAAGGGCCAGTAAATTAGTTGTAAGTTATTGATAATTAGGCTAGTTTTAAACAATTTTGTCTAGCTTTAAGATAGTTATACTCGTAAGTTAAGATTAAATAAAAATGAATTAAAAAAAAAAAAAAACATTTTCTATATGATGTTCTCATTCACGCATTTTTCATTTATCCCACCATAATTCAGTTTTATGTGTCTCCAGTCTCAAAGTTCCTCAACCTTATTTGTATATTAATAAACATTTCCGCAACTTTTAGTGTTGAGGGAAATTATTCGATTGGTCACTATGTGGCTTCTAGTTGAGCGACACAATTGATATTACTATAGATTATATATACAATGGCTAAGGTTAGGTGGAATTATTGAGACGTTCCTTCACTTCTGAATAGTTCAACTCTCAGTAATGCGATTTGATCCCCACCTTGAAGTGGTGGGGGGGGCATACGCTTGACCACCCAGCCACCCAGCTGCAGTATCAAACAACCAAGAAAAACACAATAACAGAGATGTTAATATCTAATGAAAATATGGACAGTAACTTTAATGTAGGTAACGAAAATCGAGTGGGGATATAAAATCAAGTGCCGGCAGAAGTCACGGCTGCCGGCGAGGGCTTCGCCTCGAAAGAGGAAAAGTCGCCAGTGACAACTACAACAACAACTACAACAACAACAAATAGTAAACGTTTGCCAAGAAAAGAGAAAACGAAAACGCTGAATTTGTATTTTTGTATTTGTGTTTGTATTTATTTATTGAAAACATTAGCATTATAAAACACTGATTGTTTTTAAGCAATACTAAGTACAGTGTGGTTAAACAATTAGGAAAAATTACTTACAATAAATTTAAAGATTAGCGAACAATTTAAATATAAGGAGAAAAAAGTTTATGAATTTATTTACATAATTAAGAATTTATTTACAGATTTAGCACTTTAAATGATCATATAAAGCACTTAAATCTAAAGCAGTTGCTGATCCTCCCTAATACGAAAGGCAGAGAATTCCACAGACCGGCAGCAGCGTAGACAAAAAATTGTCGTTGAGAAACAGTATTTCTACATCTTGGGGAAATAGGAACCCTGCTTCTGTCTAACTGCGAGAAAACCAGCTTTTCGTAAAGGTATTCAGGTGTCTCCGATTGCATTAGATTAAATAGAAATATGAGTACTTTACTATCTAAATACTTTTGAAGGGTCATGTTGAAGATACTGTTTGCAAATCGTGAAATGTGATCGAACCTAAGAAGCCCATACACAAACAATAACATTATAAAAACTACACGTAACTTTCGTTCGCTCACGCTGTCTAGCTTGCAGAAAATGAATGATCCATGAAACAGTATCGATAGTATGAGAGTTTTTACCAGTATTATTTTAACTTTTATTGGTAAACAGCCAACAACACAGAGAGATCGAAAGGCACCATACGTTTTCCCCAATGTATATGAGACATTGTCATCCCAAGTTAGTGTTTGGTTGAATTTTATACCCAAATTACTTACGGTTGTTACATAACCACAGTTGAATTACCAAGAACTGCTTGGGGTAGACAGGACGTCGTAATACAATTTTTGATAACAACGATCGCTTGGCATTTTGTGGGATTGAGTGGCAGTTCATTACGCTCAGCCCATTGAAAAATTCTCATCAGATCAGAGTTCACACGTACTGTAGCGTCTTCGACCATTCCAATGGGATTAATCAGATATATTTGAACATCATCGGCGTACATTATAATTTCACAAAATTTATTATTATTATTTATCTTTATTCTTTTTTCAATAAAAGTATACAAACTTAGAGTTATAATAAAGAGATTTACAAGCATGGCTATTAGCCGTCTGCCGGTTAGATCTACATATGTCTATAAAATATAACAATGTGAGAGAAAAATTTAAAAAATCAGAAAATAATAAAGATAATGTTAAACCAAAATAAAAGCAAATTAGTTGTGAAGAAAAAAACACAGAAATTTATACAAAATTGCCAGAATTATTTTTTTTGTTGACTTTGTCTTAATCATAATAATTAACATAATTTTTTTTTTTGTTGATTTTAAGCTTTAATGTGCTGTTAAAAAATTAAAATAGTAATATTTGAATGAATTATATATACAAATTACAAACAAAAAGATTTTTGTTAGGTGAAAACCAAAATTTTGTTAAAGGGATTTTAGTTTAGCTAAAACAAAAGAAAACCATAGCGTAGTAGTTAAAGCAAATTTAAAGACTTGCAATATCAATTTAAAATTAAGCTTTTAGTTTAGCTAAAACAAAATTATATCAAATTTATTCTAAAATAGATTAGAATAAATATTTCTATATGAAACTGCATGAGAGAAAAACTGTATAAGCAACTTCCAGCCACCCTCTCCATTCAGAACACTTAGACATTCATCAAACTAGAGAGAACTCTTACTAAAATACAATCTTCGGATTTCCTGCAAGATTGGGCAAATTGCCAGGAAGTATGTTCTCGACTTCACAAGTTGCAGATTGTATTAATATCCGAACTGTGGGATTCTGTAATTCAGGTCTAGCATTTCCGTGCGAGCTTTAAATATCAGGCTCATCTCCATTACAGTAAACTCATCTCGAAAGTAATTGTCTTCCCCCAAACTGGGGTTGAGTTTACTATATATTGTTCTCGATAAAGACTCCATTGCCCGATCAATAAATGTCTTGAACATTTGATCATCTATGACGGAAATGCAGTCGTAAAGATTAGTATTATTATTATTAGAAGTTTATTTGGCTCAGCGGCCATTAAATTAATACAATTTATATATTTACATTAAGTGGTTGGAGTATATTCAAAGTTTGTTCTAGGATTTTTTTTTTTTTCATATATTATATTAGACTTTGCATAAAGACTGATTTCAGTTTTGAAGCAATTTATGTTATTAATATTTCTTATATTGGAAGGTAAGTTGTTGAATGCTTGTAGTCCCGTGTAGAATATGCTAGCTTGAGCTCTTGTAGTTCTCGTTCGTACAATGCTGAACTCCTCAATGTTGCGTAAGTTGTATGTTACATTTCGTCGTTCAGGTACACTGGATTGTAGATCCTGAGGGCACATATTATGTTTTATTTTAAAAACAAAAATCTTTGCCATCATGAATAACCTCTGGTTTATATTTAGCCAGTTAAGTGAGTTCAATATAGTTATAATAGATGTATATCGGTCACACTTTAATATGATGCGCATGGCTTTATTTTGAAGTTTTTGTAGCCTTTCCTTTTGAGTCCTGTTACACAGATATAAAAGACTTGCACAGTATTCAAAATGGGGCTTGACTGTTACATTAAACACTTTTATTGCACTATTTTTGGAGATATTACGACGTGTTCTTCTAAAAACACCTAGCTTCTTTGACACTTTCTTACAAATAAAGTCTACGTGTTCATTAAAAGATAGTTTATTATCTAGAAGAACGCCGAGATATTTAATTGATGGTATTTGTTCAATTTGGGTATTGTTAATTGATATTATCAAATTTTGTTGGGGTGAAGGGGTATTTATTGTCATGAATTTGGTTGTATCCGTGTTTAAAATAAGTTTATTCATATTTAACCACATATATATTTCACTGAGATCTTTTTGTATGTTTACAGTTAATGTTTGTAGATCATTTCCTGTTATATTAATTAGTCCATCATCAGCGAAAAGCACAAGTTTACAATAACTAATAACTTTTTCCATATCATTTATAAACAATAAGAAAAGGAGAACACCCAATATTGATCCTTGGGGAACTCCAATATTACCATTAACAGCACTTGAGATATTGTTATTTACCGATGTTTTTTGTTTTCTACTAGACATAAAAGTTTTAAGCCATTTTAGTACCGTTCCTTTTATGCCATATTTTTCAAGTTTATTTAACAATATTGCATGATTCTCGGTTTCAAATGCTCGTTTAAGGTCTAAAAAACAGCTATTACATAGTTTTTTTTATTAATTTCACTTTTCCAGTCACTTATAACATAATTTACACAGGTTTCACATGAATGGTTTGATCAGAAACCTGATTGATTGACAGTTAATATATTATTATTATCAAGATTTTTTGGAGTTGTATAATTGCAATTTTTTCTATTATTTTCTCGTATAATGGGAGCATGTTGATGGGTCGAAAATCGCTGCATTTTACAGAATTTAAAATTTTCTTTTTTGGAAGAATAAGAGACTCTTTCCATGGCTGAGGAAATACACCAAAGCTAAAAGAACTATTTATTATTCTAGTCAATACTCGACCAACTATGCCTATAGCGTCATATAACATTTTAACATTCAGGAAATTAAAGTCATATTTTGTGTTTATCACAGTAGGGGTATTAAGAACATCACCAACGTTAACTAACATAAACTTAAATTCTATATACTTAGACTTATATATTCGGGAAATATCACAGTATTGCTAAGATCATTCACACTCTTAATAAAAAAATTAATTAAGTTTTTCAGCTATAAATGCACTATTTTCTTCTTTAACACGGGATTTGGGATTTTGCGAGAAAACATAACGGAATTACTGCCGTCGGGTAATTCCGTTATGTTTTCGTACTGGGTACTTATACCATCAATAGCTTTTTTTAAGCAAGAATACGCTGATAGACGACAAAGGCTTTTTTTCGTCACTTGAGGAAACAGTTATGAACTTTAGGTCGGGAAGGGTTGTATTTATTTGCAAGGGATTTTCAAGATCAAAATATGTTGCGTTGTGTTTTTTTCTTTTTTTCACATTGGGTTCAGGCATGGTTTGAGGCCCTCTTTCAAGCAGCTCAAACCTGTTGCCCGAGAGCACAGTTGGCCAAGGGGCGATAACCGATTACGCACTTGATATTTATATATATATGTTTTTTGCGAGATCGAGGTAAAGCAAAACGAGGTGATAGGTTGTCGCAAAAGCTAAGGGAGTAACGGTGACGTCAAAGAGAATAGAGCGAGCAAAACTGAAAAACAAGTTTACGGCTTGAAAGTCAGACGGTGACTGTGGAATAATTATAAAATCGCTAGAAACTATTGCAAATCTCAGTGTAAAAGAGCAAAAAGTGAGTGAAGCTAAAATAAGTGGGAAAGCAGGTGATCAGAAAAATCTCTGGAAAACTTTGAAGAGGTATATTCTTAAAGACAAAAGTGTCGTCAATGACCTTGTGATAAATGGTATTCAAATAAAAACTGACATTGATAAGGCGAACTCATTGAATCAATATTTTATTGATAGTATAGCAAACATTAGTGAAAGTGTTCCCAAACTGACTTATTCAGATGAAATCCCAATATATGAAGACATTTTTCAGTTTAAGCAAATCAATTTAAATGATCTTAAAGAAGCAGTAAAAAAATGATTGCTCAGGTTTGAACTGCAAGATTTTATTAGATTGCAGCGATGAGATTCTCACTCTTCAAATAATAATTTGTTCCTTATTCCATGGAGAATTCCCAGATAGTTGGAAGAATGCTGATATTATTCCTATTGAAAAAGTCAAAAATGCTAAAACAGCTGAAGAATGGAGGCCAATAAATATGCTACCAACCTACGAAATGGATTTGGAACACCTAGTATGTGTCCAAGTTACAAATTTTAATTGAAAATACTAAACTTTTATGTAAAGAACAATCAGGATTTAGGCGTGGGCATTCATGTGAAACCTACATGTGCTGGATCATTAATGAGTGGAAAAAAGAAAAGGAAAAAGGCAACACTCGGCTGTTTTCTTGGACCGTGCGTTTGAAACTATTGATAAGGATATTATTATTATAATTAATATTTATTACAATGTAGTTCATTACAAAATAATACAGGAGAAGCAGTAGCTACCAGGACTATCCGCTTGCGATAAAGAGAGAATTCTAACAATAAGATAAATATAATATATGTTTATAAATTTTACATGAAAAATACAAAATAAGTTTGAGAGAATCAAATAAGTTTATCAATTTTTAAGGTTTTTAAAATTTTAATAATTAATTTTATGTTGTCTTCAGATGGATGCTTTAAGATATCTAATATGGATTTATTTTTAGTTAGTTTATTGAAAATGCTTTACGTTGAGTTGCAGAAAAATAACATGTGCGGGATGGTGAATACATCTCTATTGCAGATATGGCATACAGGAGGGTCTTTTTCTCGAGCAGGTGACTGTGGGTTATCATTGAGTGACCCATTCGGAGCTTCAATTTCTGTTGTTGGTTTTTTTTTTCTATAAATTATTAATATTTTGATTAATTTTGTAATTTATTATTTCATTCGTTATGTAGCAGGGATAAGTATTTAATTTAAGCATGTTTTTTATTTGTAATATATTTCCTTCGTGAAATTGTTTATCGCTTATATAATAACTTGTTAGTAAAGTTTGTTGCCGTGTTAATTTTTTGACTCATTGGTTGTGTTGAATGAAAATTCATCATTCGGCCAGGAGATGTTTTCTTGGAGAACCAGTCATCAATTATTTTGTTGGCTTGTCGATGAACTTTTGTGTCCAGATAAGGTAAGCACTTATTGTGCTCTATTTCAATCGTGAATTGTAACTCCTTGTGAAACGTCGAGAAAGAATGAAATAGTTTTATTTACATTCGGAAATTACTGATCTGTAAGCCTGTCTTATAAAAAAATGATTGTTTTCTGTTTGTTGTTGAGTTTGGTTGCTGTGAGGATTGCAGTGGCTTCGGCAGCTAGAACAGATGAAAAATCAGGAAGGATTCTTTTACTAAGAATGTTTCCAACTTCATCCACGACTGCGAGAGCTGTGCCGTATTGGTTTCTAGTGCCATCGGTGTAAACAAGTACCAGTACCAGTTTTCTTTTTTGTATGCGACAGTGTCCTCGGCAAATGTAGATTTGTATATTTCTTTATTGGTTGATTCTTTCGGTAGTTCTGTAAGGTCGGTCATAACTGCGTTATTTGGAAGAAGCCAGGGTGGATATACAAGTTGCTTTGGTGAATTGCAATCGATTGGAAAATCAATCTGCTCTACAAAGGAGATGACTTGGCTTATTGTAGATGGACATTTGGGTGTTTTTTTCCGTTTCATGTTTTGTTTTGCAATTGTAGTTATGGTGGAGTTACTTGAGGTTGGTAGTTTTCTTAGAAGAAGAGCTGTTACAAATTCCTTCCTTTGTTCGATGGAGGGTAGGCCAGATTCGGTCAACATATTCATAATCGGTGTAGTTTTAGAAGCTCGGAGGGCAAATCTTATTGCTGCATGATATACCGGTTTAATAAATTGAAGAGAAGATTTTGAATTTGAAAGGTATTGGAACACATAGTATGTGTCCAAGTTACAAATTTTATTGAAAATAATAAACTTTTATGTGAAGAACAATCATGATTTAGGCATGGCCATTCATGTGAAACCTCCATATGCTGGATCATTAATGAGTGGAAAAAAGAAAAGGAAAAAGGCAACACTCTGACTGTTTTCTTGGACCTCAAACTTGCGTTTGAAACCATTGATAAGGATATTATTATTATTATTATTAATATTTATTACAATGTGGTTTATTACAAAATAATACAGGAGAAGCAGTCGCTACCAGGACTATCCGCTTGCGATAAAAAGAGAGAATTCGAACAATTAGATAAATATAATATAAGAATAAATGGAAAAACAATGTATGCGTATTTATATGTATGTAAATGCGTTTGTATTGTTTTTATTTTTGCATTTATTCTTAAATTTAAACAAGGCAGACCACGGGTGTTACTTTCTAGGTTTCTGAATTCGACCGAATTCCCCTAGAAGAATATAATTCACAGTGCTTTAAAGCTGTAAATTTTATTTGTGTCGGTAGCCATCGACTAATACATTGCGTCTTAGAAAGGTACTACAGCATCTAACTGATGAGCCCACCTGTAGTACCTGGGCGAAACGCATATTAATTTGGACTAAAGGTCGCAAAAAACTCAATTAAACTCAATTAAAAATAAATATAATATATGTTTTATAAATTATAAATGAAAAATGCAAAATAAGGTAGAGAGAATCAAATAAGTTTATCAATTTTTAAGGTTTTTAAAATTTTAATAATTAATTTTATTTTGTCTTCAGATGGATGCTTTAAGATATCTAATATGGATTTATTTTTAGTTAGTTTATTGAAAATGCTTTTCGTTGAGTTGCAGAAAAATAACATGTGCGGGATGGTGAATACATCTCTATTGCAGATATGGCATACAGGAGGGTCTTTTTTCTCGAGCAGGTGACTGTGGGTTATCATTGAGTGACCCATTCAGAGTCGTAAAAAACACCGAATCATAGGAGTTGAGCAGTTTTTCGGGTAAACAGTTGGATGGCCTTCTGGGTTAAAATTTGATTAATGATGATTGCAATTCCTCCAATGGATTTGTTTTGCGGTTGAGAAATGCTTTTTTACCATTTTTGGTACGTCATTTTTGTTTAGAACAAAAGACATTAACAGAGTTTCCCTGGCTGCTTGTTTTGCAGTTTCATCAGCAAATTCTTTGCCTTTTACAACTTCATGTCCAGGTACCCAAAAGAGTTTCAGATTTTCCTTTTTCGCAATGGGCTCGTCCCTTATGTATTGTATGGTTGGCGAGTTGTTGTTTATGTTTTTTACAGCAGTAAGTGTTGCTAGGCTGTCAGAAAATATGATTGTTTTCTAATTAGTTAAAAATGGTGATCTGGTGTTTTTGATTAAATAAATAAAGGATTTTTTGCAGGCTTACAGATCAGTAATTTTCGAATGTAAATAAAACTATTTCATTCTTTCTCGACGTTTCGTTGGGTTTTTCCAACTTTTTTAAGAGACTGGTTTATTAAACTGTAAAAAATTCCATTATACCTACAATTATTTTTTGTTTTTGAACTATGTTGCTTACTTCTACATTAGTGGTATAATTTATATTTAGACATCACTTTTACGTTGAACATTAATTACAATGAAGAAAATAAATAAATAAATAAATATGTACGTTAAACACTAAACAATAAAACAGATAAGAACTTAAATGCTAATATCACATAACTTTTTTTATTGCCACACTGTAATTTGAATTTATGTTGTCTTTGTCTTCTTTCGTATTCATTGCTTTCGTCAGTTTTTCTTGTACCATAAAGCTTTCTATCGTGTACCTTGTATTTTCTCTTTTTTCTTTGTCTAATATTTTGACATTATCAAAATCAGCTGTGTGCTGTGTATCATTTATGTGTTGCGCTAAGCCTGTTGTTGTTTTGTTCTTTCTTCTGTCTGCTTTATGTTCGGCTATCCTCACTCCGAGCGCCCTTTTCGTCGTTCCTATATACACAAGATCACAATTGTCATTTGCATTGCCTAAACATCCAATTTGCTAGACCACATTGTATTGTTGTTCCTTTTCAATTGGTGTTTTCGTGTTTGAGAAAACCTTTCTTAACGTGCCTTGTAAGCAAATGTCATTTTGATGGTGTATTGCTTAATGACTTCGTGAAGAAATTTGCAGTGTGTTAGTTTTGGTATATAGGGAATACTGAAAAATGCTTTGGAGTTGTTAGCTTCAATTTCTGTTGTAGATTTATTGTTTTTCTATAAATTATTAATATTTTGATTAATTTTGCAATTTATTATTTCATTTGTTATGTAGCAGGGATAATTATTCATTTTAAGTATGTTTTTTATTTTGAATATATTTCCTTCGTGAAATTGTTTATCGCTTATATTATAACTTTGTTAGTAAAGTTTGTTGCCGTGTTAATTTTTCGACTCATTGGTTGTGTTGAATGAAAATTCATCATTCGGCCAGAAGATGTTTCCTTAGAGAACCAGTCAATAATTATTTTCTTGGCTTGTCGATGAACTTTTGTGTCCAGATAAGGTAAGCACTTATTGTGCTCTATTTCAATCGTGAATTGTAACTTCTTGTGAAACGTCGAGAAAGAATGAAATAGTTTTATTTACATTCGGAAATTACTGATCTGTAAGTCTGTCTTATAAAAAAATGATTGTTTTCTGTTTGTTGTTGAGTTTGGTTGCTGTGAGGATTGCAGTGGCTTTGGCAGCTAGAACAGATGAAAAATCAGGAAGGATTCTTTTACTAAGAATGTTTCCATCTTCATCCACAACTGCGAAAGCTGTGCCGTATTGGTTTCTAGTGCCATCGGTTTTTCCTTGTCTCCTTGGCGAATGTAGATTTGTATATTTCTTTATTGGTTGATTCTTTCGGTAGTTTTGTAAGGTCGGTGATAACTGCGTTATTTGGAAGAAGCCAGGGTGGATATACAAGTTGCTTAGGTGAGTTGCAATCGATTGGAAAATCAATCTGTTCTGCAAACGAGATGACTTGGCTTATTGTAGATGGACATTTGGGTGTTTTTTTTCCGTTTCATGTTTTGTTTTGCAATTGAAGTTATGGTGGAGTTACTTGAGGTTTGTAGTTTGCTTAGAAGGAGAGTTTTTACAAATTCCTTCCTTTGTTCGATGGAGGGTAGGCCAGATTCGGTCAACATTTTCATAATCGGTGTAGTTTTAGAAGCTCGGAGGGCAAATCTTATTGCTGCATGATATACCGGTTTAATAAATTGAAGAGAAGATTTTGAATTTGAAAGGTATTGGAACACATAGTATGTGTCCAAGTTACAAATTTTATTGAAAATAATAAACTTTTATGTGAAGAACAATCATGATTTAGGCATGGTCATTCATGTGAAACCTCCATATGCTGGATCATTAATGAGTGGAAAAAAGAAAAGGAAAAAGGCAACACTCTGACTGTTTTCTTGGACCTCAAACTTGCGTTTGAAACCATTGATAAGAATATTATTATTATTATTATTAATATTTATTACAATGTAGTTTATTACAAAATAATACAGGAGAAGCAGTCGCTACCAGGACTATCCGCTTGCGATAAAAAGAGATAATTCTAACAATTAGATAAATATAATATAAGAATAAATGCAAAAACAATGTATGCGTATTTATATGTATGTAAATGCGTTTGTATTGTTTTTATTTTTGCATTTATTCTTAAATTTAAACAAGCCAGACCACGGGTATTACTTTCTAGGTTTCTGAATTCGACCGAATTCCCCTAGAAGAATATAATTCACAGTGCTTTAAAGCTGTAAATTTTATTTGTGTCGGTAGCCATCGGCTAATATATTGCGTCTTAGAAAGGTACTACAGCATCTAACTGATGAGCCCATCTGTAGTACCTGGGCGAAACGCATATTAATTTGGACTAAAGGTCGCAAAAAACTCAATTAAACTCAATTAAAAATAAATATAATATATGTTTTATAAATTATAAATGAAAAATACAAAATAAGGTAGAGATAATCAAATAAGTTTATCAATTTTTAAGGTTTTTAAAATTTTAATAATTACATTTTATTTTGTCTTCAGATGGATGCTTTAAGATACGAGTATCTAATACGGATTTATTTTTAGTTAGTTTATAGAAAATGCTTTTCGTTGAGTTGCAGAAAAATAACAGGTGCGGGATGGTGAATACATGTCTATTGCAGATATGGCATACAGGAGGGTCTTTTTTCTCGAGCAGGTGACTGTGGGTTATCATTGAGTGACCCATTCGAAGTCGTAAAAAACACCGAATCATATGAGTTGAGCAGTTTTTCCGGTAAACAGTTGGATGGCCTTCTGGGTTAAAATTTGATTAATGATGATTGCAATTCCTCCAATGGATTTGTTTTGCGGTTGAGAAAAGTTTTTTTTACCATTTTTGGTATGTCATTTTTGTTTGGAACAAAAGACATTAACAGAGGTTCCCTGGCTGCTTGTTTTGCAGTTTCATCAGCAAATTCTTTGCCTTTTACAGCTTCATGTCCAGGTACCCAAAAGAGTTTCAGATTTTCCTTTTACGCAATGGGCTCGTCCCTTATGTATTGTATGGTTGGCGAGTTGTTGTTTATGTCTTTTACCGCAGAAAGTGTTGCTAGGCTGTCAGAAAATATGATTGTTTTCTAATTAGTTGAAAATGGTGATCTGGTGTTTTTGAATAAATAAATAAAGGATTTTTTGCAGGCTTACAGATCAGTAATTTCAGAATGTAAATAAAACTATTTCATTCTTTCTCGACGTTTCGTTGGGGTTTTCCAACTTTTTTAAGAGACAGGTTTATTAAACTGTAAAAAATTCCATTATACCTACAATTATGTTTTCTTTTTTTAATTATTTTGCTTACTTCTACATTAGTGGTATAATTTATATTTAGACATCACTTTTACGTTGAACATTAATTACAATGAAGAAAATAAATAAATAAATAAATATGTACGTTAAACACTAAACAATAAAACAGATAAGAACGTAAATGCTAATATCACATAACTTTTTTTATTGCCACACTGTAATTTGAATTTATGTTGTATTTGTCTTCTTTCGTGTTCATTGCTTTCATCAGTTTTTCTTGTATCCTCAAGCTTTCTATCGTGTACCTTGGATTTTCTCTTTTTTCTTTGTCTAATATTTTGACATTATCAAAATCAGCTTTGTGCTGTGTATCATTTATGTGTTGCGCTAAGCCTGTTGTTGTTTTGTTCTTTTTTATGTCTGCTTTATGTTCGGCTATCCTCACTCCGAGCGCCCTTTTCGTCGTTCCTATATACACAAGATCACAATTGTCATTTTCATTGCCTAAACATCCAATTTGCTAGACCACATTTTATTGTTGTTCCTTTTCAATTGGTGTTTTCGTGTTTGAGAAAACCTTTCTTAACGTGCCTTGTAAGCAAATGTCATTTTGGTGGTGTATTGCTTGATGACTTCGTGAAGAATTTTGCAGTGTATTAGTTTTGGTATATAGGGAATACTGAAAAATGCTTTGGAGTTGTCAGCCTCAATTTCTGTTGTAGATTTTTTGTTTTTCTGTAAAGTATTAATATTTTGATTAATTTTGTAATTTATTATTTTATTTGTTATGTAGCAGGGATAATTATTCATTTTAAGTATGTTTTTTATTTTTAATATATTTCCTTCGTGAAATTGTTTATCGCTTATATAATAACTTTGTTAGTAAAGTTTGTTGCCGTGTTAATTTTTTGACTCATCGGTTGTGTTGAATGAAAATTCATCATTCGACCAGATGTTTCCTTAGAGAGCCAGTCAATAATTATTTTGTTGGCTTGTGAATTGTAACTACTTGTGAAACGTCGAGAAGGAATGAAATAGTTTTATTTACATTCGAAAATTACTGATCTTTAAGCCTGTCTTATAAAAAAATGATTGTTTTCTGTTTGTGTTGAGTTTGGTTGCTGTGAGGATTGCAGTGGCTTCGGCAGCTAGAACAGATGAAAAATCAGGAAGGATTCTTTTACTAAGGATGTTTCCATCTTCATCCACGACTGCGAAAGCTGTGTCGTATTGGTTTCTAGTGCCATCGGTGTAAACAAAGTACCAGTCTCCTCGGCGAATGTAGATTTGTATATTTCTTTATTGGTTGATTCTTCCGGTAGTTTTGTAAGGTCGGTGATAACTGCGTTATTTGGAAGAAGCCAGAGTGGATATACAAGTTGCTTAGGTTATTGATATGTATGTAAATGCGTTTGTATTGTTTTTGTTTTTGCATTTATTCTTAAATTTAAACAAGCCAGACCACGGGTATTATTTTCTAGGTGTCTGAATTCGACCGAATTCCCCTACAAGAATATAATTCACAGTGCTTTAAAACTGTAAATTTTATCTGTGTCGGTAGCCATCGACTAATATATTGCGTCTTAGAAAGGTACTACAGCATCTAACTGATGAGCCCATCTGTAGTACCTGGGCGAAACGCATATTAATTTGGACTAAAGGTCGCAAAAAAACTCAATTAAACTCAATTAAAAATAAATATAATATATGTTTTATAAATTATAAATGAAAAATACAAAATAAGGTAGAGAGAATCAAATAAGTTTATCAATTTTTAAGGTTTTTAAAATTTTAATAATTACATTTTATTTTGTCTTCAGATGGATGCTTTAAGATATCTAATATGGATTTATTTTATATTGGAACACATAGTATGTGTCCAAGTTACAAATTTTATTGAAAATAATAAACTTTTATGTGAAGAACAATCATGATTTAGGCATGGCCATTCATGTGAAACCTCCATATGCTGGATCATTAATGAGTGGAAAAAAGAAAAGGAAAAAGGCAACACTCTGACTGTTTTCTTGGACCTCAAACTTGCGTTTGAAACCATTGATAAGAATATTATTATTATTATTATTAATATTTATTACAATGTAGTTTATTACAAAATAATACAGGAGAAGCAGTCGCTACCAGGACTATCCGCTTGCGATAAAAAGAGATAATTCTAACAATTAGATAAATATAATATAAGAATAAATGCAAAAACAATGTATGCGTATTTATATGTATGTAAATGCGTTTGTATTGTTTTTATTTTTGCATTTATTCTTAAATTTAAACAAGCCAGACCACGGGTATTACTTTCTAGGTTTCTGAATTCGACCGAATTCCCCTAGAAGAATATAATTTACAGTGCTTTAAAGCTGTAAATTTTATTTGTGTCGGTAGCCATCGGCTAATATATTGCGTCTTAGAAAGGTACTACAGCATCTAACTGATGAGCCCATCTGTAGTACCTGGGCGAAACGCATATTAATTTGGACTAAAGGTCGCAAAAAACTCAATTAAACTCAATTAAAAATAAATATAATATATGTTTTATAAATTATAAATGAAAAATACAAAATAAGGTAGAGAGAATCAAATAAGTTTATCAATTTTTAAGGTTTTTAAAATTTTAATAATTACATTTTATTTTGTCTTCAGATGGATGCTTTAAGATATCTAATATGGATTTATTTTTAGTTAGTTTATTGAAAATGCTTTTCTTGAGTTGCAGAAAAATAACATGTGCGGGATGGTGAATACATCTCTATTGCAGATATGGCATACAGGAGGGTCTTTTTTCTCGAGCAGGTGACTGTGGGTTATCATTGAGTGACCCATTCAGAGTCGTAAAAAACACCGAATCATAGGAGTTGAGCAGTTTTTCGGGTAAACAGTTGGATGGGCTTCTGGGTTAAAATTTGATTAATGATGATTGCAATTCCTCCAATGGATTTGTTTTGCGGTTGAGAAATGCTTTTTTACCATTTTTGGTACGTCATTTTTGTTTAGAACAAAAGACATTAACAGAGTTTCCCTGGCTGCTTGTTTTGCAGTTTCATCAGCAAATTCTTTGCCTTTTACAGCTTCATGTCCAGGTACCCAAAAGAGTTTCAGATTTTCCTTTTTCGCAATGGGCTCGTCCCTTATGTATTGTAAGGTTGGCGAGTTGTTGTTTATGTCTTTTACCGCAGTAAGTGTTGCTAGGCTGTCAGAAAATATGATTGTTTTCTAATTAGTTGAAAATGGTGATCTGGTGTTTTTGAATAAATAAATAAAGGATTTTTTGCAGGCTTACAGATCAGTAATTTCAGAATGTAAATAAAACTATTTCATTCTTTCTCGACGTTTCGTTGGGGTTTTCCAACTTTTTTAAGAGACAGGTTTATTAAACTGTAAAAAATTCCATTATACCTACAATTATGTTTTCTTTTTTTAATTATTTTGCTTACTTCTACATTAGTGGTATAATTTATATTTAGACATCACTTTTACGTTGAACATAAATTACAATGAAGAAAATAAATAAATAAATAAATATGTACGTTAAACACTAAACAATAAAACAGATAAGAACGTAAATGCTAATATCAAATAACTTTTTTTATTGCCACACTGTAATTTGAATTTATGTTGTATTTGTCTTCTTTCGTGTTCATTGCTTTCATCAGTTTTTCTTGTATCCTCAAGCTTTCTATCGTGTACCTTGGATTTTCTCTTTTTTCTTTGTCTAATATTTTGACATTATCAAAATCAGCTTTGTGCTGTGTATCATTTATGTGTTGCGCTAAGCCTGTTGTTGTTTTGTTCTTTTTTATGTCTGCATGTTCGGCTATCCTCACTCCGAGCGCCCTTTTCGTCGTTCCTATATACACAAGATCACAATTGTCATTTTCATTGCCTAAACATCCAATTTGCTACACCACATTTTATTGTTGTTCGTTTTCAATTGGTGTTTTCGTGTTTGAGAAAACCTTTCTTAACGTGCCTTGTAAGCAAATGTCATTTTGTTGGTGTATTGCTTGATGACTTCGTGAAGAATTTTGCAGTGTATTAGTTTTGGTATATAGGGAATACTGAAAAATGCTTTGGAGTTGTCAGCCTCAATTTCTGTTGTAGATTTTTTGTTTTTCTGTAAAGTATTAATATTTTGATTAATTTTGTAATTTATTATTTTATTTGTTATGTAGCAGGGATAATTATTCATTTTAAGTATGTTTTTTATTTTTAATATATTTCCTTCGTGAAATTGTTTATCGCTTATATAGTAACTTTGTTAGTAAAGTTTGTTGCCGTGTTAATTTTTTGACTCATCGGTTGTGTTGAATGAAAATTCATCATTCGACCAGATGTTTCCTTAGAGAGCCAGTCAATAATTATTTTGTTGGCTTGTGAATTGTAACTACTTGTGAAACGTCGAGAAGGAATGAAATAGTTTTATTTACATTCGAAAATTACTGATCTTTAAGCCTGTCTTATAAAAAAATGATTGTTTTCTGTTTGTGTTGAGTTTGGTTGCTGTGAGGATTGCAGTGGCTTCGGCAGCTAGAACAGATAAAAAATCAGGAAGGATTCTTTTACTAAGGATGTTTCCATCTTCATCCACGACTGCGAAAGCTGTGTCGTATTGGTTTCTAGTGCCATCGGTGTAAACAAAGTACCAGTCTCCTCGGCGAATGTAGATTTGTATATTTCTTTATTGGTTGATTCTTCCGGTAGTTTTGTAAGGTCGGTGATAACTGCGTTATTTCGAAGAAGCCAGGGTGGATATACAAGTTGCTTAGGTTATTGATATGTATGTAAATGCGTTTGTATTGTTTTTGTTTTTGCATTTATTCTTAAATTTAAACAAGCCAGACCACGGGTATTATTTTCTAGGTGTCTGAATTCGACCGAATTCCCCTACAAGAATATAATTCACAGTGCTTTAAAACTGTAAATTTTATCTGTGTCGGTAGCCATCGACTAATATATTGCGTCTTAGAAAGGTACTACAGCATCTAACTGATGAGCCCATCTGTAGTACCTGGGCGAAACGCATATTAATTTGGACTAAAGGTCGCAAAAAAACTCAATTAAACTCAATTAAAAATAAATATAATATATGTTTTATAAATTATAAATGAAAAATACAAAATAAGGTAGAGAGAATCAAATAAGTTTATCAATTTTTAAGGTTTTTAAAATTTTAATAATTACATTTTATTTTGTCTTCAGATGGATGCTTTAAGATATCTAATATGGATTTATTTTATATTGGAACACATAGTATGTGTCCAAGTTACAAATTTTATTGAAAATAATAAACTTTTATGTGAAGAACAATCATGATTTAGGCATGGCCATTCATGTGAAACCTCCATATGCTGGATCATTAATGAGTGGAAAAAAGAAAAGGAAAAAGGCAACACTCTGACTGTTTTCTTGGACCTCAAACTTGCGTTTGAAACCATTGATAAGAATATTATTATTATTATTATTAATATTTATTACAATGTAGTTTATTACAAAATAATACAGGAGAAGCAGTCGCTACCAGGACTATCCGCTTGCGATAAAAAGAGATAATTCTAACAATTAGATAAATATAATATAAGAATAAATGCAAAAACAATGTATGCGTATTTATATGTATGTAAATGCGTTTGTATTGTTTTTATTTTTGCATTTATTCTTAAATTTAAACAAGCCAGACCACGGGTATTACTTTCTAGGTTTCTGAATTCGACCGAATTCCCCTAGAAGAATATAATTCACAGTGCTTTAAAGCTGTAAATTTTATTTGTGTCGGTAGCCATCGGCTAATATATTGCGTCTTAGAAAGGTACTACAGCATCTAACTGATGAGCCCATCTGTAGTACCTGGGCGAAACGCATATTAATTTGGACTAAAGGTCGCAAAAAACTCAATTAAACTCAATTAAAAATAAATATAATATATGTTTTATAAATTATAAATGAAAAATACAAAATAAGGTAGAGAGAATCAAATAAGTTTATCAATTTTTAAGGTTTTTAAAATTTTAATAATTACATTTTATTTTGTCTTCAGATGGATGCTTTAAGATATCTAATATGGATTTATTTTTAGTTAGTTTATTGAAAATGCTTTTCTTGAGTTGCAGAAAAATAACATGTGCGGGATGGTGATTACATCTCTATTGCAGATATGGCATACAGGAGGGTCTTTTTTCTCGAGCAGGTGACTGTGGGTTATCATTGAGTGACCCATTCAGAGTCGTAAAAAACACCGAATCATAGGAGTTGAGCAGTTTTTCGGGTAAACAGTTGGATGGGCTTCTGGGTAAAAATTTGATTAATGATGATTGCAATTCCTCCAATGGATTTGTTTTGCGGTTGAGAAATGCTTTTTTACCATTTTTGGTACGTCATTTTTGTTTAGAACAAAAGACATTAACAGAGTTTCCCTGGCTGCTTGTTTTGCAGTTTCATCAGCAAATTCTTTGCCTTTTACAGCTTCATGTCCAGGTACCCAAAAGAGTTTCAGATTTTCCTTTTTCGCAATGGGCTCGTCCCTTATGTAATGTATGGTTGGCGAGTTGTTGTTTATGTCTTTTACCGCAGTAAGTGTTGCTAGGCTGTCAGAAAATATGATTGTTTTCTAATTAGTTGAAAATGGTGATCTGGTGTTTTTGAATAAATAAATAAAGGATTTTTTGCAGGCTTACAGATCAGTAATTTCAGAATGTAAATAAAACTATTTCATTCTTTCTCGACGTTTCGTTGGGGTTTTCCAACTTTTTTAAGAGACAGGTTTATTAAACTGTAAAAAATTCCATTATACCTACAATTATGTTTTCTTTTTTTAATTATTTTGCTTACTTCTACATTAGTGGTATAATTTATATTTAGACATCACTTTTACGTTGAACATAAATTACAATGAAGAAAATAAATAAATAAATAAATATGTACGTTAAACACTAAACAATAAAACAGATAAGAACGTAAATGCTAATATCAAATAACTTTTTTTATTGCCACACTGTAATTTGAATTTATGTTGTATTTGTCTTCTTTCGTGTTCATTGCTTTCATCAGTTTTTCTTGTATCCTCAAGCTTTCTATCGTGTACCTTGGATTTTCTCTTTTTTCTTTGTCTAATATTTTGACATTATCAAAATCAGCTTTGTGCTGTGTATCATTTATGTGTTGCGCTAAGCCTGTTGTTGTTTTGTTCTTTTTTATGTCTGCTTTATGTTCGGCTATCCTCACTCCGAGCGCCCTTTTCGTCGTTCCTATATACACAAGATCACAATTGTCATTTTCATTGCCTAAACATCCAATTTGCTACACCACATTTTATTGTTGTTCGTTTTCAATTGGTGTTTTCGTGTTTGAGAAAACCTTTCTTAACGTGCCTTGTAAGCAAATGTCATTTTGTTGGTGTATTGCTTGATGACTTCGTGAAGAATTTTGCAGTGTATTAGTTTTGGTATATAGGGAATACTGAAAAATGCTTTGGAGTTGTCAGCCTCAATTTCTGTTGTAGATTTTTTGTTTTTCTGTAAAGTATTAATATTTTGATTAATTTTGTAATTTATTATTTTATTTGTTATGTAGCAGGGATAATTATTCATTTTAAGTATGTTTTTTATTTTTAATATATTTCCTTCGTGAAATTGTTTATCGCTTATATAGTAACTTTGTTAGTAAAGTTTGTTGCCGTGTTAATTTTTTGACTCATCGGTTGTGTTGAATGAAAATTCATCATTCGACCAGATGTTTCCTTAGAGAGCCAGTCAATAATTATTTTGTTGGCTTGTGAATTGTAACTACTTGTGAAACGTCGAGAAGGAATGAAATAGTTTTATTTACATTCGAAAATTACTGATCTTTAAGCCTGTCTTATAAAAAAATGATTGTTTTCTGTTTGTGTTGAGTTTGGTTGCTGTGAGGATTGCAGTGGCTTCGGCAGCTAGAACAGATGAAAAATCAGGAAGGATTCTTTTACTAAGGATGTTTCCATCTTCATCCACGACTGCGAAAGCTGTGTCGTATTGGTTTCTAGTGCCATCGGTGTAAACAAAGTACCAGTCT
The DNA here is from genome assembly GCA_910595825.1 of Philhelius pedissequus. NCBI lineage: Eukaryota > Metazoa > Arthropoda > Insecta > Diptera > Syrphidae > Philhelius > Philhelius pedissequus. The sequence continues at coordinate 225,127,603 of OU343160.1, read as the reverse complement.
CCTCGGCGAATGTAGATTTGTATATTTCTTTATTGGTTGATTCTTCCGGTAGTTTTGTAAGGTCGGTGATAACTGCGTTATTTCGAAGAAGCCAGGGTGGATATACAAGTTGCTTAGGTTATTGATATGTATGTAAATGCGTTTGTATTGTTTTTGTTTTTGCATTTATTCTTAAATTTAAACAAGCCAGACCACGGGTATTATTTTCTAGGTGTCTGAATTCGACCGAATTCCCCTACAAGAATATAATTCACAGTGCTTTAAAACTGTAAATTTTATCTGTGTCGGTAGCCATCGACTAATATATTGCGTCTTAGAAAGGTACTACAGCATCTAACTGATGAGCCCATCTGTAGTACCTGGGCGAAACGCATATTAATTTGGACTAAAGGTCGCAAAAAAACTCAATTAAACTCAATTAAAAATAAATATAATATATGTTTTATAAATTATAAATGAAAAATACAAAATAAGGTAGAGAGAATCAAATAAGTGGCACGAGTACGATAACTTTGGCGCCAAGATATAATAACGGTTTTTGGTAGAGGGGCTTAATACAAGCATTTTTTACTATGGGAGGGGGGGTCTATCTTCCCTCGTTTAGGCGGGAGGGGCAATTTTATAAAAATTTACTTAAAATCTTTTAAAAAAAATATTAAAAAAGAACGGCAACACTTACAGTTATAAATTATACCTTTTTCAAAAGTCAGAACTCTACAATTTATAATAAATTTTAAGTAAAGTTGTTTCAGTCAATAGTTTTTGAAATAATTGACTTCAAACTCAAAATTTATGAAAAAAAAGTTAAAAAAATCACTTTGAGTATTATTTTTCTCATGATTATAAATACCAATAAAGAAGAAATTAACGTAGTTAACTGTTCCAATTATTTTTTAATCAAACACTGAAAACTATTCGTTTGTATGTTTTCTAGTTTTTGAGAAAATTGAAAAACAAAAAAAATAATTTTGTATCAGATGGGTGCATGTAAAGTTTCTTTTGCATTTAAAGAATCTGGATTAAAAAAAATAATTGATATTATATAGATAAACGTATGTACATATGTCATGTCCATTTCAATCTCTTTTTTCTAAATATCCGGTAAGGTACTTGGCCAAAACTTTAACATTTAATATATTTGAGCATGAAAATTTATTGTATTATAAAAAAATTTGCATTACCTTTACGACAACACAACGGCAGCAAATTCTCATAGTTTCTTAATATGCACATATGTTTGTGTCATACATAGATATGCATATAACTATGTACACACATATAATGCAGCCATAGTAAAAATCATAAAAAACAAGAGCAAGCATTCGATGTTTGTACCGTTTTTTTTATACAGGTTTGGTGCAGGTTATTGTTTACCAAAGCCATTCTTCATTTAAAATTTGAAAGAGTAGTGTTTCCTTTTTAAGAATGGCGGTTAAGCATCCACTTCTTCACCCAAAATTAAATAATTTTTCGATTTTTTGTTCGTTTGGGGATTTGGTGTCAACAAACGAAAAAAGTATCGCGTTTTTAGAAGAAATCGGGTTAATTCCCTCCAAAACGTCTACTCCACCTCTGTGTTGTGATATTTTAATGACCGTGGAAAATTCAAAAAGTGCAAAGTTCGGTTGGTAAATATCCGCATTAACTGTAATAAAATCACAAAGGTAAATATGAAATTTACGATGCAAACAGTGAGATGCCTAAGGGGGGGCATGCTGCCCCCCTGCAACCCCCCTGCTTGGGCTCACTATAGGCTTTGGGAAGGGTGAACATTTTATTATATGCAAAGTTTCTTTAAAATTAAAGAATCTTTTGGGTTTAAAGAACAAGTATAGTTTTACTATTTTTCAATTACATATCTTAAAAACTAGAAGACATAAAAAGAAGTAGTTTTCTGTGTTTAATAAAAAAAATAATTGGAGCAGTTAACTACATCAATTAATTTTTTATTGATATCCATAATCATGAGAAAAATAATATTCAAAGTGATTTTTGTAACTTTTTTTTCATAAATTTTGACTTTGAAGTCAATTATTTCAAAAACTATTGACTGAAACAACTTTACTTAAAATTTATTATAAATAGTAGAGTTCTGACTTTTGAAAAAGGTATAATTTATAACTGTAAGTGTTGCCGTTCTTTTTTAATATTTTTTTTAAAGATTTTAAGTAAATTTTTATAAAATTGCCCCTCCCGCCTAAACGAGGGGAGATAGACCCCCCTACCATAGTAAAAAATGCTTGTATTAAGCCCCTCTACCAAAAACCGTTATTATGTCTTGGCGCCAAAGTTATCGTACTCTCCCCAAATAAGTTTATCAATTTTTAAGGTTTTTAAAATTTTAATAATTAATTTTATGTTGTCTTCAGATGGATGCTTTAAGATACGAGTATCTAATACGGATTTATTTTTAGTTAGTTTATAGAAAATGCTTTTCGTTGAGTTGCAGAAAAATAACAGGTGCGGGATGGTGAATACATGTCTATTGCAGATATGGCATACAGGAGGGTCTTTTTTCTCGAGCAGGTGACTGTGGGTTATCATTGAGTGACCCATTCGAAGTCGTAAAAAACACCGAATCATATGAGTTGAGCATTTTTTTCGGTAAACAGTTGGATGGCCTTCTGGGTTAAAATTTGATTAATGATGATTGCAATTCCTCCAATGGATTTGTTTTGCGGTTGAGAAAAGTTTTTTTTTACCATTTTTGGTATGTCATTTTTGTTTGGAACAAAAGACATTAACAGAGGTTCCCTGGCTGCTTGTTTTGCAGTTTCATCAGCAAATTCTTTGCCTTTTACAGCTTCATGTCCAGGTACCCAAAAGAGTTTCAGATTTTCCTTTTTCGCAATGGGCTCGTCCCTTATGTATTGTATGGTTGGCGAGTTGTTGTTTATGTCTTTTACCGCAGAAAGTGTTGCTAGGCTGTCAGAAAATATGATTGTTTTCTAATTAGTTGAAAATGGTGATCTGGTGTTTTTGAATAAATAAATAAAGGATTTTTTGCAGGCTTACAGATCAGTAATTTCAGAATGTAAATAAAACTATTTCATTCTTTCTCGACGTTTCGTTGGGGTTTTCCAACTTTTTTAAGAGACAGGTTTATTAAACTGTAAAAAATTCCATTATACCTACAATTATGTTTTCTTTTTTTAATTATTTTGCTTACTTCTACATTAGTGGTATAATTTATATTTAGACATCACTTTTACGTTGAACATTAATTACAATGAAGAAAATAAATAAATAAATAAATATGTACGTTAAACACTAAACAATAAAACAGATAAGAACGTAAATGCTAATATCACATAACTTTTTTTATTGCCACACTGTAATTTGAATTTATGTTGTATTTGTCTTCTTTCGTGTTCATTGCTTTCATCAGTTTTTCTTGTATCCTCAAGCTTTCTATCGTGTACCTTGGATTTTCTCTTTTTTCTTTGTCTAATATTTTGACATTATCAAAATCAGCTTTGTGCTGTGTATCATTTATGTGTTGCGCTAAGCCTGTTGTTGTTTTGTTCTTTTTTATGTCTGCTTTATGTTCGGCTATCCTCACTCCGAGCGCCCTTTTCGTCGTTCCTATATACACAAGATCACAATTGTCATTTTCATTGCCTAAACATCCAATTTGCTAGACCACATTTTATTGTTGTTCCTTTTCAATTGGTGTTTTCGTGTTTGAGAAAACCTTTCTTAACGTGCCTTGTAAGCAAATGTCATTTTGGTGGTGTATTGCTTGATGACTTCGTGAAGAATTTTGCAGTGTATTAGTTTTGGTATATAGGGAATACTGAAAAATGCTTTGGAGTTGTCAGCCTCAATTTCTGTTGTAGATTTTTTGTTTTTCTGTAAAGTATTAATATTTTGATTAATTTTGTAATTTATTATTTTATTTGTTATGTAGCAGGGATAATTATTCATTTTAAGTATGTTTTTTATTTTTAATATATTTCCTTCGTGAAATTGTTTATCGCTTATATAATAACTTTGTTAGTAAAGTTTGTTGCCGTGTTAATTTTTTGACTCATCGGTTGTGTTGAATGAAAATTCATCATTCGACCAGATGTTTCCTTAGAGAGCCAGTCAATAATTATTTTGTTGGCTTGTGAATTGTAACTACTTGTGAAACGTCGAGAAGGAATGAAATAGTTTTATTTACATTCGAAAATTACTGATCTTTAAGCCTGTCTTATAAAAAAATGATTGTTTTCTGTTTGTGTTGAGTTTGGTTGCTGTGAGGATTGCAGTGGCTTCGGCAGCTAGAACAGATGAAAAATCAGGAAGGATTCTTTTACTAAGGATGTTTCCATCTTCATCCACGACTGCGAAAGCTGTGTCGTATTGGTTTCTAGTGCCATCGGTGTAAACAAAGTACCAGTCTCCTCGGCGAATGTAGATTTGTATATTTCTTTATTGGTTGATTCTTCCGGTAGTTTTGTAAGGTCGGTGATAACTGCGTTATTTCGAAGAAGCCAGGGTGGATATACAAGTTGCTTAGGTTATTGATATGTATGTAAATGCGTTTGTATTGTTTTTGTTTTTGCATTTATTCTTAAATTTAAACAAGCCAGACCACGGGTATTATTTTCTAGGTGTCTGAATTCGACCGAATTCCCCTACAAGAATATAATTCACAGTGCTTTAAAACTGTAAATTTTATCTGTGTCGGTAGCCATCGACTAATATATTGCGTCTTAGAAAGGTACTACAGCATCTAACTGATGAGCCCATCTGTAGTACCTGGGCGAAACGCATATTAATTTGGACTAAAGGTCGCAAAAAAACTCAATTAAACTCAATTAAAAATAAATATAATATATGTTTTATAAATTATAAATGAAAAATACAAAATAAGGTAGAGAGAATCAAATAAGTGGCACGAGTACGATAACTTTGGCGCCAAGATATAATAACGGTTTTTGGTAGAGGGGCTTAATACAAGCATTTTTTACTATGGGAGGGGGGGTCTATCTTCCCTCGTTTAGGCGGGAGGGGCAATTTTATAAAAATTTACTTAAAATCTTTAAAAAAAAATATTAAAAAAGAACGGCAACACTTACAGTTATAAATTATACCTTTTTCAAAAGTCAGAACTCTACAATTTATAATAAATTTTAAGTAAAGTTGTTTCAGTCAATAGTTTTTGAAATAATTGACTTCAAACTCAAAATTTATGAAAAAAAAGTTAAAAAAATCACTTTGAGTATTATTTTTCTCATGATTATAAATACCAATAAAGAAATTAACGTAGTTAACTGTTCCAATTATTTTTTAATCAAACACTGAAAACTATTCGTTTGTATGTTTTCTAGTTTTTGAGAAAATTGAAAAACAAAAAAAAATAATTTTGTATCAGATGGGTGCATGTAAAGTTTCTTTTGCATTTAAAGAATCTGGATTAAAAAAAATAATTGATATTATATAGATAAACGTATGTACATATGTCATGTCCATTTCAATCTCTTTTTTCTAAATATCCGGTAAGGTACTTGATACTTTAACATTTAATATATTTGAGCATGAAAATTTATTGTATTATAAAAAAATTTGCATTACCTTTACGACAACACAAAGGCAGCAAATTCTCATAGTTTCTTAATATGCACATATGTTTGTGTCATACATAGACATGCATATAACTATGTACACACATATAATGCAGCCATAGTAAAAATCATAAAAAACAAGAGCAAGCATTCGATGTTTGTACCGTTTTTTTTATACAGGTTTGGTGCAGGTTATTGTTTACCAAAGCCATTCTTCATTTAAAATTTGAAAGAGTAGTGTTTCCTTTTTAAGAATGGCGGCTAAGCATCCACTTCTTCACCCAAAATTAAATAATTTTTCGATTTTTTGTTCGTTTGGGGATTTGGTGTCAACAAACGAAAAAAGTATCGCGTTTTTAGAAGAAATCGGGTTAATTCCCTCCAAAACGTCTACTCCACCTCTGTGTTGTGATATTTTAATGACCGTGGAAAATTCAAAAAGTGCAAAGTTCGGTTGGTAAATATCCGCATTAACTGTAATAAAATCACAAAGGTAAATATGAAATTTACGATGCAAACAGTGAGATGCCTAAGGGGGGGCATGCTGCCCCCCTGCAACCCCCCTGCTTGGGCTCACTATAGGCTTTGGGGAGGGTGAACATTTTATTATATGCAAAGTTTCTTTAAAATTAAAGAATCTTTTGGGTTTAAAGAACAAGTATAGTTTTACTATTTTTCAATTACATATCTTAAAAACTAGAAGACATAAAAAGAAGTAGTTTTCTGTGTTTAATAAAAAAATAATTGGAGCAGTTAACTACATCAATTAATTTTTTATTGATATCCATAATCATGAGAAAAATAATATTCAAAGTGATTTTTGTAACTTTTTTTTCATAAATTTTGACTTTGAAGTCAATTATTTCAAAAACTATTGACTGAAACAACTTTACTTAAAATTTATTATAAATAGTAGAGTTCTGACTTTTGAAAAAGGTATAATTTATAACTGTAAGTGTTGCCGTTCTTTTTCAATATTTTTTTTAAAGATTTTAAGTAAATTTTTATTAAATTGCCCCTCCCGCCTAAACGAGGGGAGATAGACCCCCCTACCATAGTAAAAAATGCTTGTATTAAGCCCCTCTACCAAAAACCGTTATTATGTCTTGGCGCCAAAGTTATCGTACTCTCCCCAAATAAGTTTATCAATTTTTAAGGTTTTTAAAATTTTAATAATTAATTTTATGTTGTCTTCAGATGGATGCTTTAAGATACGAGTATCTAATACGGATTTATTTTTAGTTAGTTTATAGAAAATGCTTTTCGTTGAGTTGCAGAAAAATAACAGGTGCGGGATGGTGAATACATGTCTATTGCAGATATGGCATACAGGAGGGTCTTTTTTCTCGAGCAGGTGACTGTGGGTTATCATTGAGTGACCCATTCGAAGTCGTAAAAAACACCGAATCATATGAGTTGAGCATTTTTTTCGGTAAACAGTTGGATGGCCTTCTGGGTTAAAATTTGATTAATGATGATTGCAATTCCTCCAATGGATTTGTTTTGCGGTTGAGAAAAGTTTTTTTTACCATTTTTGGTATGTCATTTTTGTTTGGAACAAAAGACATTAACAGAGGTTCCCTGGCTGCTTGTTTTGCAGTTTCATCAGCAAATTCTTTGCCTTTTACAGCTTCATGTCCAGGTACCCAAAAGAGTTTCAGATTTTCCTTTTTCGCAATGGGCTCGTCCCTTATGTATTGTATGGTTGGCGAGTTGTTGTTTATGTCTTTTACCGCAGAAAGTGTTGCTAGGCTGTCAGAAAATATGATTGTTTTCTAATTAGTTGAAAATGGTGATCTGGTGTTTTTGAATAAATAAATAAAGGATTTTTTGCAGGCTTACAGATCAGTAATTTCAGAATGTAAATAAAACTATTTCATTCTTTCTCGACGTTTCGTTGGGGTTTTCCAACTTTTTTAAGAGACAGGTTTATTAAACTGTAAAAAATTCCATTATACCTACAATTATGTTTTCTTTTTTTAATTATTTTGCTTACTTCTACATTAGTGGTATAATTTATATTTAGACATCACTTTTACGTTGAACATTAATTACAATGAAGAAAATAAATAAATAAATAAATATGTACGTTAAACACTAAACAATAAAACAGATAAGAACGTAAATGCTAATATCACATAACTTTTTTTATTGCCACACTGTAATTTGAATTTATGTTGTATTTGTCTTCTTTCGTGTTCATTGCTTTCATCAGTTTTTCTTGTATCCTCAAGCTTTCTATCGTGTACCTTGGATTTTCTCTTTTTTCTTTGTCTAATATTTTGACATTATCAAAATCAGCTTTGTGCTGTGTATCATTTATGTGTTGCGCTAAGCCTGTTGTTGTTTTGTTCTTTTTTATGTCTGCTTTATGTTCGGCTATCCTCACTCCGAGCGCCCTTTTCGTCGTTCCTATATACACAAGATCACAATTGTCATTTTCATTGCCTAAACATCCAATTTGCTAGACCACATTTTATTGTTGTTCCTTTTCAATTGGTGTTTTCGTGTTTGAGAAAACCTTTCTTAACGTGCCTTGTAAGCAAATGTCATTTTGGTGGTGTATTGCTTGATGACTTCGTGAAGAATTTTGCAGTGTATTAGTTTTGGTATATAGGGAATACTGAAAAATGCTTTGGAGTTGTCAGCCTCAATTTCTGTTGTAGATTTTTTGTTTTTCTGTAAAGTATTAATATTTTGATTAATTTTGTAATTTATTATTTTATTTGTTATGTAGCAGGGATAATTATTCATTTTAAGTATGTTTTTTATTTTTAATATATTTCCTTCGTGAAATTGTTTATCGCTTATATAATAACTTTGTTAGTAAAGTTTGTTGCCGTGTTAATTTTTTGACTCATCGGTTGTGTTGAATGAAAATTCATCATTCGACCAGATGTTTCCTTAGAGAGCCAGTCAATAATTATTTTGTTGGCTTGTGAATTGTAACTACTTGTGAAACGTCGAGAAGGAATGAAATAGTTTTATTTACATTCGAAAATTACTGATCTTTAAGCCTGTCTTATAAAAAAATGATTGTTTTCTGTTTGTGTTGAGTTTGGTTGCTGTGAGGATTGCAGTGGCTTCGGCAGCTAGAACAGATGAAAAATCAGGAAGGATTCTTTTACTAAGGATGTTTCCATCTTCATCCACGACTGCGAAAGCTGTGTCGTATTGGTTTCTAGTGCCATCGGTGTAAACAAAGTACCAGTCTCCTCGGCGAATGTAGATTTGTATATTTCTTTATTGGTTGATTCTTCCGGTAGTTTTGTAAGGTCGGTGATAACTGCGTTATTTCGAAGAAGCCAGGGTGGATATACAAGTTGCTTAGGTTATTGATATGTATGTAAATGCGTTTGTATTGTTTTTGTTTTTGCATTTATTCTTAAATTTAAACAAGCCAGACCACGGGTATTATTTTCTAGGTGTCTGAATTCGACCGAATTCCCCTACAAGAATATAATTCACAGTGCTTTAAAACTGTAAATTTTATCTGTGTCGGTAGCCATCGACTAATATATTGCGTCTTAGAAAGGTACTACAGCATCTAACTGATGAGCCCATCTGTAGTACCTGGGCGAAACGCATATTAATTTGGACTAAAGGTCGCAAAAAAACTCAATTAAACTCAATTAAAAATAAATATAATATATGTTTTATAAATTATAAATGAAAATTACAAAATAAGGTAGAGAGAATCAAATAAGTGGCACGAGTACGATAACTTTGGCGCCAAGATATAATAAGGGTTTTTGGTAGAGGGGCTTAATACAAGCATTTTTTACTATGGGAGGGGGGGTCTATCTTCCCTCGTTTAGGCGGGAGGGGCAATTTTATAAAAATTTACTTAAAATCTTTAAAAAAAAATATTAAAAAAGAACGGCAACACTTACAGTTATAAATTATACCTTTTTCAAAAGTCAGAACTCTACAATTTATAATAAATTTTAAGTAAAGTTGTTTCAGTCAATAGTTTTTGAAATAATTGACTTCAAACTCAAAATTTATGAAAAAAAAGTTAAAAAAATCACTTTGAGTATTATTTTTCTCATGATTATAAATACCAATAAAGAAGAAATTAACGTAGTTAACTGTTCCAATTATTTTTTAATCAAACACTGAAAACTATTCGTTTGTATGTTTTCTAGTTTTTGAGAAAATTGAAAAACAAAAAAAAATAATTTTGTATCAGATGGGTGCATGTAAAGTTTCTTTTGCATTTAAAGAATCTGGATTAAAAAAAATAATTGATATTATATACATAAACGTATGTACATATGTCATGTCCATTTCAATCTCTTTTTTCTAAATATCCGGTAAGGTACTTGATACTTTAACATTTAATATATTTGAGCATGAAAATTTATTGTATTATAAAAAAATTTGCATTACCTTTACGACAACACAAAGGCAGCAAATTCTCATAGTTTCTTAATATGCACATATGTTTGTGTCATACATAGATATGCATATAACTATGTACACACATATAATGCAGCCATAGTAAAAATCATAAAAAACAAGAGCAAGCATTCGATGTTTTTACCGTTTTTTTTATACAGGTTTGGTGCAGGTTATTGTTTACCAAAGCCATTCTTCATTTAAAATTTGAAAGAGTAGTGTTTCCTTTTTAAGAATGGCGGCTAAGCATCCACTTCTTCACCCAAAATTAAATAATTTTTCGATTTTTTGTTCGTTTGGGGATTTGGTGTCAACAAACGAAAAAAGTATCGCGTTTTTAGAAGAAATCGGGTTAATTCCCTCCAAAACGTCTACTCCACCTCTGTGTTGTGATATTTTAATGACCGTGGAAAATTCAAAAAGTGCAAAGTTCGGTTGGTAAATATCCGCATTAACTGTAATAAAATCACAAAGGTAAATATGAAATTTACGATGCAAACAGTGAGATTTTTATTATACGCAAAGTTTCTTTAAAATTAAAGAATCTTTTGGATTTAGAGAACAAGTATAGTTTTACTATTTTTCAATTACATATCTTAAAAACTAGAAGACATAAAAAGAAGTAGTTTTCTGTGTTTAATAAAAAAATAATTGGAGCAGTTAACTACATCAATTATTTTTTTATTGATATCCATAATCATGAGAAAAATAATATTCAAAGTGATTTTTGTAACTTTTTTTTCATAAATTTTGACTTTGAAGTCAATTATTTCAAAAACTATTGACTGAAACAACTTTACTTAAAATTTATTATAAATAGTAGAGTTCTGACTTTTGAAAAAGGTATAATTTATAACTGTAAGTGTTGCCGTTCTTTTTTAATATTTTTTTTTAAAGATTTTAAGTAAATTTTTATAAAATTGCCCCTCCCGCCTAAACGAGGGGAGATAGACCCCCCTACCATAGTAAAAAATGCTTGTATTAAGCCCCTCTACCAAAAACCGTTATTATGTCTTGGCGCCAAAGTTATCGTACTCTCCCCAAATAAGTTTATCAATTTTTAAGGTTTTTAAAATTTTAATAATTAATTTTATGTTGTCTTCAGATGGATGCTTTAAGATACGAGTATCTAATACGGATTTATTTTTAGTTAGTTTATAGAAAATGCTTTTCGTTGAGTTGCAGAAAAATAACAGGTGCGGGATGGTGAATACATGTCTATTGCAGATATGGCATACAGGAGGGTCTTTTTTCTCGAGCAGGTGACTGTGGGTTATCATTGAGTGACCCATTCGAAGTCGTAAAAAACACCGAATCATATGAGTTGAGCAGTTTTTCCGGTAAACAGTTGGATGGCCTTCTGGGTTAAAATTTGATTAATGATGATTGCAATTCCTCCAATGGATTTGTTTTGCGGTTGAGAAAAGTTTTTTTTACCATTTTTGGTATGTCATTTTTGTTTGGAACAAAAGACATTAACAGAGGTTCCCTGGCTGCTTGTTTTGCAGTTTCATCAGCAAATTCTTTGCCTTTTACAGCTTCATGTCCAGGTACCCAAAAGAGTTTCAGATTTTCCTTTTACGCAATGGGCTCGTCCCTTATGTATTGTATGGTTGGCGAGTTGTTGTTTATGTCTTTTACCGCAGAAAGTGTTGCTAGGCTGTCAGAAAATATGATTGTTTTCTAATTAGTTGAAAATGGTGATCTGGTGTTTTTGAATAAATAAATAAAGGATTTTTTGCAGGCTTACAGATCAGTAATTTCAGAATGTAAATAAAACTATTTCATTCTTTCTCGACGTTTCGTTGGGGTTTTCCAACTTTTTTAAGAGACAGGTTTATTAAACTGTAAAAAATTCCATTATACCTACAATTATGTTTTCTTTTTTTAATTATTTTGCTTACTTCTACATTAGTGGTATAATTTATATTTAGACATCACTTTTACGTTGAACATTAATTACAATGAAGAAAATAAATAAATAAATAAATATGTACGTTAAACACTAAACAATAAAACAGATAAGAACGTAAATGCTAATATCACATAACTTTTTTTATTGCCACACTGTAATTTGAATTTATGTTGTATTTGTCTTCTTTCGTGTTCATTGCTTTCATCAGTTTTTCTTGTATCCTCAAGCTTTCTATCGTGTACCTTGGATTTTCTCTTTTTTCTTTGTCTAATATTTTGACATTATCAAAATCAGCTTTGTGCTGTGTATCATTTATGTGTTGCGCTAAGCCTGTTGTTGTTTTGTTCTTTTTTATGTCTGCTTTATGTTCGGCTATCCTCACTCCGAGCGCCCTTTTCGTCGTTCCTATATACACAAGATCACAATTGTCATTTTCATTGCCTAAACATCCAATTTGCTAGACCACATTTTATTGTTGTTCCTTTTCAATTGGTGTTTTCGTGTTTGAGAAAACCTTTCTTAACGTGCCTTGTAAGCAAATGTCATTTTGGTGGTGTATTGCTTGATGACTTCGTGAAGAATTTTGCAGTGTATTAGTTTTGGTATATAGGGAATACTGAAAAATGCTTTGGAGTTGTCAGCCTCAATTTCTGTTGTAGATTTTTTGTTTTTCTGTAAAGTATTAATATTTTGATTAATTTTGTAATTTATTATTTTATTTGTTATGTAGCAGGGATAATTATTCATTTTAAGTATGTTTTTTATTTTTAATATATTTCCTTCGTGAAATTGTTTATCGCTTATATAATAACTTTGTTAGTAAAGTTTGTTGCCGTGTTAATTTTTTGACTCATCGGTTGTGTTGAATGAAAATTCATCATTCGACCAGATGTTTCCTTAGAGAGCCAGTCAATAATTATTTTGTTGGCTTGTGAATTGTAACTACTTGTGAAACGTCGAGAAGGAATGAAATAGTTTTATTTACATTCGAAAATTACTGATCTTTAAGCCTGTCTTATAAAAAAATGATTGTTTTCTGTTTGTGTTGAGTTTGGTTGCTGTGAGGATTGCAGTGGCTTCGGCAGCTAGAACAGATGAAAAATCAGGAAGGATTCTTTTACTAAGGATGTTTCCATCTTCATCCACGACTGCGAAAGCTGTGTCGTATTGGTTTCTAGTGCCATCGGTGTAAACAAAGTACCAGTCTCCTCGGCGAATGTAGATTTGTATATTTCTTTATTGGTTGATTCTTCCGGTAGTTTTGTAAGGTCGGTGATAACTGCGTTATTTCGAAGAAGCCAGGGTGGATATACAAGTTGCTTAGGTTATTGATATGTATGTAAATGCGTTTGTATTGTTTTTGTTTTTGCATTTATTCTTAAATTTAAACAAGCCAGACCACGGGTATTATTTTCTAGGTGTCTGAATTCGACCGAATTCCCCTACAAGAATATAATTCACAGTGCTTTAAAACTGTAAATTTTATCTGTGTCGGTAGCCATCGACTAATATATTGCGTCTTAGAAAGGTACTACAGCATCTAACTGATGAGCCCATCTGTAGTACCTGGGCGAAACGCATATTAATTTGGACTAAAGGTCGCAAAAAAACTCAATTAAACTCAATTAAAAATAAATATAATATATGTTTTATAAATTATAAATGAAAAATACAAAATAAGGTAGAGAGAATCAAATAAGTGGCACGAGTACGATAACTTTGGCGCCAAGATATAATAACGGTTTTTGGTAGAGGGGCTTAATACAAGCATTTTTTACTATGGGAGGGGGGGTCTATCTTCCCTCGTTTAGGCGGGAGGGGCAATTTTATAAAAATTTACTTAAAATCTTTTTAAAAAAATATTAAAAAAGAACGGCAACACTTACAGTTATAAATTATACCTTTTTCAAAAGTCAGAACTCTACAATTTATAATAAATTTTAAGTAAAGTTGTTTCAGTCAATAGTTTTTGAAATAATTGACTTCAAACTCAAAATTTATGAAAAAAAAGTTAAAAAAATCACTTTGAGTATTATTTTTCTCATGATTATAAATACCAATAAAGAAGAAATTAACGTAGTTAACTGTTCCAATTATTTTTTAATCAACACAACACAATAAAACAGATAAGAACTTAAATGCTAATTTCACATAACGTTTTTTATTGACACACTGTAATTTGAATTTATGTTGTCTTTGTCTTCTTTCGTATTCATTGCTTTCTCCAGTTTTTCTTGTAAGTAAGTAAGTAAGGAATTCATTTATTGTTTCGTTTTTGATATAATGTTTATAATTTTTGATGAATTTTATAGCTATGGCATTGCCGTCAGCTCGGTTAGCAAATTAAGTACAAACATTAATACTGATTTTTTTCTTTTTTTTAATAAATATTTAAACAAATTCGGTAAGAAGTAACATCCTGTATTTATAAATAACTTTCAAAAAAGAATAGAGTCTTTTCCAGTCGGAATCATTTAGCACTGAAATAGTTTCGTGGAGCGTCATAGTTTCCTTTCCAACGAATGTTTTTCTGTGGGAAGCAAAAATGGGGCATATGACGTGAAAACAGTCCTCTTTGGCTTTCAAATTATATAACGTGCAAAATAGGTTAAAACTGTTGTTGTAAGGAGATCCGTTTAGTGTAAGAACTTCACATCTTGTTTTAAATATTAAAGATATTTCCTTATAATTAAGTGAATCATTAAATTAGTTTGATTGCATAAGGTTAAGTTCCAGTTGTGAGTAAAGTAGTTTGCTATCTGATTCTCGAGCTTGTATTATAAACCCATCGCGTTCAGAATTTTCGTGCGCTTGTTTTATTTTGTAAAGCTGTTCTTTTACATGACTCAAATTTTCTGAATTTAACGATACTACTTCACCACAATTGTTTCCCAGATGTTTCCATTCTGACACCCACCAGTCCTCGTTTCCTAGCTCGTATAGTGCCATTCGTTTAGTCAGTCGGTCATCACGATGAGACAACACCTTGACAATGTAGTCTGCCTGTGATTTCAGCGTGCCAGTAAAAATTTTGGGTAGCCCTGTTTCCAGAGTATAGTTCGGTGTGTTTAAAGGTAAATTAAAAAGTTTCTTCAAAAAGCATCAGTGAAATTTTTCTATCGACTCGTATTCGTTAATTCCCCATACTTGGGCAGCATAGCAAAGTGAACTCCTAACAGCAGCATCAAATATCCTGTATTTCGCTGAAAGTACTATTCGTTGATTCGAAAAGATATTTCTCCAAGATAGATTTAACAGACTTTGTGTAGTTTTAGCTTTGATGGTTATATGATTGTTGAGATCTATAGTTTTATTAAGAATTACTCCAAGGTACTTATACTCAGAAGCTACCTTTAAAAGATTTCCATTGTAGTACCAATTATATGTTGATTGATACCAGGCAGATCTTGAGAATACCATTACTTTTGATTTATCTGCGTAATGGTAAGTCCCCATTTTCTGCAATAATCCGCGAGCCGATTAGTCATTAGCTGGAGATTGACTAGAGTCTCGGAAAGTATCACTAAGTCATCAGCATATAAAAGGACATTTATGGTCAAATCAGCAATCCGGATACCTCCAGGTAGGTAAGATTCAACTTAATAGGCATCCTTGCTTAACACCAGAATCTGTTTCAAACCATTCTGAATAAGTTGATCCATCCCACACAGCAGTTTTTGATTCTGCATACATCTTCTTTACTACACGGATGAACTTCGAGGATATGCCTAGTTGTGAGAGCTTGTAGCTAAGTGCATTTCGATTCACAAGATCAAAAGCAGACTTAAAGTCTACGAAAAATGCATACTTTCTTGTTCCTCGCTTGAAATGCTTTTACGATGGAGGTTAGTACGAAGATATGGTCAATGGTTGAAAAATTTTTACTGAAGCCAGCTTGGAATTGGATCAATGTATCGTTATATTCCACCCATGTCTCCAATCTGGTAACAAGTACTCCACAGAACAATTTTGCGATGACGTTCATAAACGATATGCCTCTATAATTGTCTACATTGTTGATGTCTCCTTTTTTGTGAATAGAGAATATAACAGACTTTTTAAATTAGTCGATCTCGTACTGTGGAGGTGTTAACACGTTTTCGCGTTCCCAGTTTTTTTCAAATTAAATTTGGTGTGTGCGTTTAAGTATAACATTAAATCAAGATTTCTTAAGTGGTGCAGTAGCACAAAGGTAGAGTGGCCGACCGAGAATCCGAGGGTCGCCAGTTCGATTCCCAGCCGGGCATCAGAACTTTGCAAGCTTTTTTTCACAACCGGAAATCTTTATTGGTTGGGAAAAACGAGCAAAGGAGGAGGAGCTTAAGCACCGGGGCATCGAAAGGTGTCCTAGGGCCAATGAGGCCAGCGATGGCATCAGCTGAGGGAACATCGAAA
Source organism: Philhelius pedissequus (assembly GCA_910595825.1). NCBI lineage: Eukaryota > Metazoa > Arthropoda > Insecta > Diptera > Syrphidae > Philhelius > Philhelius pedissequus. Next base: position 225,111,340 of record OU343160.1, on the reverse strand, counting down.
GATGTTTCACTTATAAGCAGTGATTCTGCAGCAACAACATCAACAACAATAACAACAACGGCAACATCATCCGATGTAAATCAGAAGCGCAGAAAGAGGATCAAGTGCGCACCAAATTTGGTAAAGAGGAGATCCACGTCCACCTCAGCAAAGCTGCCAGCTGGGGTGAATACGTCCGATATAGACGAGACGTCAGAGGCAGCAAGACAAACCCAGCTAGACACTTCACCCGAAGAGGGTATTGAATATGTCTGAGGAAGGAGAAGGGCACTTCACGACGGGCGATAGTACTGCCTTCGTGAACCTCTCCACATCAAGGCCAGCCAAGAAGCGCGCCGAGCGAAACAACTAAAAGAACTCGACGAACAAGAACAACAACAGCAAAAAGAACAATTACAAAAACAACAGCCACAGCAGCAGCCAAAACAACAACAGCAAAAACAACAGCAACAGCAGCAGACACAATCCCAGAAACAACCGCAACAAAAACAGCAGCAGCAGATTCAAAAGCAGCAGAATCAACAGCAGCAGAAAAGTCAGTCTCAGCAGCAGCAGCCACAGCCGCCGATTACGAAAAAAGAAAAGGTGCCACCCATAAATACTTATAAAATGGAGTTACAGGATACTATAAATCTATGTAAGTTGACCATAGGTCAAAATTTTACTATAAAAAGATTAAATAACGATAGGCATGCTATCCATTGCTTCACACTGGAACAGCAGCACAATAAAATTAAAGAGTCGCTAAAAGAAACCACTACTGAATACTTTAGTTTCACCCCTGAAGCCGAAAAATTTCAAACGGTCCTTTTAAAGGGCATAGATTCCTGCACGGAACCACAGGTGCTCTTAAATGAACTCCGCCAAAAAGCGAATGACGATCTCGACTTTATCGGGGTCAAGCCGTTCGCTACAGTTAGAGCTAGGCGGGAGAAGCGGAGTCTTCCCTTCTTCCTTGTTCAACTCTCACCCAGCAGCAAACTGGATGGTTTGAGGAGTATCTCCGTCCTCAACTACCAGGTTGTAACTTGGGACAAATTAAAAAGGCGCGGCGACATGCTTCAATGCATGCGCTGACAAAGGTTCGGCCACGCCGCAGCAAACTGCGAAATGCAGTCACGCTGCGTTAAGTGTGGAGAGAACCACAATGCAGATGAATGCAAGTTAGGAAGGGAACGGGTCGAAGATAGGACCCAGCTTAAATGTGTACTCTGCCGAGGCGGCGGACACCCCGCTAATTATCGGGGATGCCCGACGTTTCAGCTTATAAAGAACAATAAAGCAGCAAAGCAAAGAGTGGTAGAAAAGCGTCTAACAGTGCGCCCTCCTACAACAACGCCCGTCAACCCCCAAATTTCGTACGCCCAAATGGCGTCAAGAAGGGGAAGCGCGGTACAGCCTACACCAAAGGTCGCCCAACAGGCCCCGTGCCTAAGGCGCCGGCGGAAGAGGCGGATATTATGGGCATTCTACTGGCCATCCAGGGCCAAAACCAGATCAGGGAGCAGGCGACTAGGGTGGATTATCTCTACTCTGTTTTGCCGAGCTTAACGCAACTTAGAGGTTAAGGGCGCGCTGCCGGAGAGGCCCTTTAAGATCCTAGCTGTGAATGTAAATTCTTTGATTAGGACCGAACGTAGAACGAATATATTCCAATTGCTTAAAGACATAAGTCCAGATGTGTTTATGACTAGCGAAACTAAGCTTAACCAGAAACATAAATTGACTAACAACAATTACCATATCGTAATAAGAGACCGACCCAACTCCACTCAAGGAGGAGGCGTCGCACAGTGCGTCGACTAGTGGACAAAAACAAAAAAAATCAAAATGCAATTTCTTTGTTTTAAGCTCTAAACCGGTTCTGGAACATCTTCAAGTACTTAAAATTGTTTCTGTTTTATTTTTTGTTTTTCTCTTCTTCGTGGATTAGCGGCACTTTTGTTAGCGATTGAGGTAATTTAAGCTGCAGTGTGATTAAAAATTTTGTGCGAACAAGTGCAGCTCGTGTGATTAAAATATTTTTTCATTGCAATTTTTTTTTGTTTAAATATTAAAAATGGATACATTGAGAAGTGGTATGTGTTGTTGTTTTAATTTTTTCTTGTTACTGTGATTTTTTGTTATTTCCTTAAAAAAATGCCTTTTTTAATGCTTAAAAATTAAATAAACTTAAGCTTTAAAAAAAATGTTAGCAAATGGCAGCAAAACTGTCTATGCCATTATGTTCTGTTGTTATTGTGCTATTAGAAAAAGGAAACTTTTCTTGCGGCTTTTTGCGGTTTTTTAAATTACATAACTTTTTGTAGGACAAGGTCAAACTATTGAAAATGAAAAAATTTTCGAAAAATGGACTTCTTTCGATAGAAACTCGAAAGTGGAAGGAGTTATTCAATTTATTTTAAATGAATTGAAAATCAGAAACTGTCCAGTTACTACTAGGAATGATTTGGCAGAAAAAGTTAGACTTTTCGAGAAAAATTTGCATCGAAGGTGGAAAGCGTGTGCACGTAACCGAGCTACTTTAGCAAAACGCGACGGAGTCTGGTTGAAAACTGCTTTTATTCTCCCAAAGAGCATTCTTAATTTTTTAGAAAATGCACTATGTGTTGAAAAACCAAGTACCAGCCGTGGAAGACCCCTTAAATCATTTTCTGATCTATCACAAAAAAAACAAAAAACGCAGAGTTTGTGACCTTTTGCAATCTAACTCTACTGAAGAGCTTGATTTTGCGGCAAAAATGTCAAAGCGTCTATCAGGTGGCCAAACTGAAGAAAATAAAGGAGTATTGACACCACAAGAGGCTTTGGCATTATATTTAGATCTAGATCTTTCTGAAAAAAAGTACAATGTACTGCGTTCGGTTGTCAATGCGATACATACAAATTGTTTTCCGAGCTTATATAAATTGAGAAAAGCTAAAAAGTCGATGCTTCCAACGAAAAGAGAGGTAACTGAAAATTCGGCCGCAGTTGATCTTCAAGAACTCCTAAACAAGACAGGGGAAAGTATTGCTGAATTATCGGAAATACATCAAGACACAACTGCAACGCTTATTTGCAAATGGGGCTTCGATGGGAGTTCTGGCCATATCCAGTATAAGAAAATGTTTAGTGATTCAGAGAGCACAGACGAATTTCTCTTCTTAATAGCACTATCGCCATTGAAATTGGTCGATGATAGTAATGGCATGGAGCTTTGGAAAAGTCCTCGATCTTCTTCAACCATGTTTTGTCGACCTATTAAATTTATGTTTATAAAAGAATGTCCAGAGGTTGTGAGAAATGAGGAGGCTAAAATGAAATCTCTCTTAGGTAGGCCTTATGAGAGTTGGTTATTTTTTTGTTGTAGTTAGCTAAATATGTGCGTCCAAATTTCTCTATGAAATCGTCTTGTGTTCTCAATAAACATGTTGCTTTTTTAGTAAGAAACTACCTTGTTTTATTATAGACCAGCTCACTTCATCGACGTCTTTCACCAAAAGAGGTTTCCATTTAAAAATTTCTTTTGATTTGATGTTTACAATGGTTGATGGCAGTGTTTGCAACATTTTGTCAAACACAAATTCATCCTCCAGATGTTATATCTGTGGTGCAACGCCGAAAGAAATGAACTCTGTTCAAACTCAAGAAAAGCCAGCAAAAGAAGAAAACTATCGTTTCGGACTTTCGACCTTGCACTCGTGGATAAGATGTTTTGAATGTTTATTACATATATCCTACAGACTGCCTTTCAAATCATGGCGAGTTCTTCAAGGCACTGAAAACAAAGCAATTTTTGAGGTAAGAAAACGTAACATACAATACTTGTTTAAAAGAAGATTGGGTCTCATTGTTGACAAGCCCAAGCCTGGATTTGGGTCAACAAATGATGGAAACACTGCAAGGCGTTTTTTTTTTAAATTCAAAAATAGCTTCAGAGATAACTGGAATTGATGAACAACTAATTTATAAATTTTCAATTATTTTAAGAGTTTTGGCGTCAGGGTTTCCGATAGATATAAATAAGTTTTCTGAATTACTATCAGAAGTTAAAGAAAAATATCTAAAGCTCTACAATTGGTATTATATGCCTATAAGTGTTCATAAGCTTCTGATACATGGTACAGATATAATTGCATCTTTCGAAATACCAATAGGACAGCTTTCTGAAGAGGCATTAGAGGCAAGCCATAAGGAGTTCCGCAAAAATCGCCTTTCTCATACAAGAAAGTCATCAAGGATAAATACGAATGAAGATCTTCTGACAACATTGCTTCTAAAGTCAGATCCTTTTATATCTAATCCAAGAAAAACAGATAAAAGGCTTTCAAATGCGGACCAAAATGATATTGGGCCTTATATCAAAGCGGATGAAAATCCTACAAATGTGTCGTCTTCATCAGCTGCTCTTGAAAGCTCGAATAGTGATCTTTCGTCATCATCAATAGAACTGTTTTTATAAATTATTATTTATGTACTTAAGCAATAAAAACTTGTCTTACATACATACTTCAAGAAATCTTTTATTACTATTATATTGCGGTTGTTTCATTTATTATAACTTTTGTACATCTTAAAAATCCTGAAACTTGAAATTTTTGGCTTTTCCTTTATATTAATGCTACTTTGGGCGTGGCAGTGGGTGGATTTCGCGATACATTTATATCTAATTTTTTAATTGACCACCGTTTTAATACTTGAAATCAATTTTGTATTAAAAGTTTTCATTAAATTAACTTTTGGTCAAAAGTGGGCGTGGAAGGGGGCGTTAAAATTCCTTACCTTGAGTTAAATATGCAATCTATTTCATTTACAAACAAATTTTTTTGCACAGTACCATTATTTTCGAAAAATTGATTTTTGTCCACTCTGTCCATACAATCGACGCACTGTGCGTCGCAATCTGTATACGTAAAGGCATTAGTCATAAGGTAATATATAATAGTGATGTGCGAAAATTTCGGACGTTAGAGGCATGCATCATATGCATTCAACAGGGGAAGCGAATGTATGTGATCGCTGCCTATGCACCGGAAAGACCTCAGCCCACCCAGTTTACAAACATTAATACTGATTTTTTTCTTTTTTTTTGAATAAATATTTAAACAAATTCGGTAAGAAGTAACATCCTGTATTTATAAATAACTTTCAAAAAAGAATAGAGTCTTTTCCAGTCGGAATCATTTAGCACTGAAATAGTTTCGTGGAGCGTCATAGTTTCCTTTCCAACGAATGTTTTTCTGTGGGAAGCAAAAATGGGGCATATACCTATGACGTGAAAACAGTCCTCTTTGGCTTTCAAATTATATAACGGGCAAAATAGGTTAAAACTGTTGTTGTAAGGAGATCCGTTTAGTGTAAGAACTTCACAACTTGTTTTAAATATTAAAGATATTTCCCTATAATTAAGTGAATCATTGAAGTAGTTTGATTGCATAAGGTTAAGTTCCAGTTGTGAGTAAAGTAGTTTGCTATCTGATTCTCGAGCTTGTATTATAAACCCATTGCGTTCAGAATTTTCGTGCGCTTGTATTATTTTGTAAAGCTGTTCTTTTACATGACTTAAATTTTCTGAATTTAACGATACTACTTCACCACAATTGTTTCCCAGATGTTTCCATTTTGACACCCACCAGTCCTCGTTTCTTAGCTCGTATAGTGCCATTCGTTTAGTCGGTCGGTCATCACGATGAGACAACACCTTGACAATGTAGTCTGCCTGTGATTTCAGGGTGCCAGTAAAAATTTTGGGTAGCCCTGTTTCCAGATATAAAGCATAGTTCGGTGTGTTTAAAGGTAAATTAAAAAGTTTCTTCAAAAAGCATCTGTGAAATTTTTATATCGACTCGTATTCGTTAATTCCCCATACTTGGGCAGCATAGCAAAGTGAACTCCTAACAGCAGCATCAAATATCCTGTATTTCGCTGAAAGTACTATTTGTTGATTCGAAAAGATATTTCTCCAAGATAGATTTAACAGACTTTGTGTAGTTTTAGCTTTGATGGTTATATGATTGTTGAAATCTATAGTTTTATTAAGAATTACTCCAAGGTACTTATACTCAGAAGCTACCTTTAAAAGATTTCCATTGTAGTACCAATTATATGTTGTTTGATACCAGGCAGATGTTGAGAATACCATTACTTTGGATTTATCTGCGTCAATGGTAAGTCCCCATTTTCTGCAATAATCCGCGAGACGATTAATCATTAGCTGGAGATTGACTGGAGTCTCGGAAAGTATCACTAAGTCATCAGCATATAAAAGGACAATTCTGAATAAGTTGATCCATCCCACACAGCAGCTTTTGATTCTGCATACATCTTCTTTACTACACGGATGAACTTCGAGGATATGCCTAGTTGTGAGAGCTCGTAGAAAAGTGCATTTCGATTCACAAGATCAAAAGCAGACTTAAAGTCTACGAAAAATGCATAGACTTTCTTGTTCCTCGCTTGAAATGCTTTTACGATAGTACGAAGATATCGTCAATGGTTGAAAAATTTTTCCTGAAGCCAGCTTGGAATTGGATCGAGGTATCGTTATATTCCACCCATCTCTCCAATCTGTTAACAAGTACTCCACAGAAGAATTTTGCGATGACGTTCATAAACGGTATGCCTCTATAATTGTCTACATCGTTGATGTCTCCTTTTTTGTGAATAGAGAATATAACAGACTTTTTAAATTAGTCGATCTCGTACTGTGCAGGTGTTAACACGTTTTCGCCTTCCCAGTTTTTTTCAAATTAAATTTCGTGTGTGCATTTAAGTATAACATTAAATCAAGATTTCTTAAGTGGTGCAGTAGCACAAAGGTAGAGTGGCCGACCGAGAATCCGAGGGTCGCCAATTCGATTCCCAGCAACCGTGAAGTGGAAAACTTTATTGTTTGGGAAAACGAACAAAGGAGGAGGAGTTTAAGCACCGGGGCATTGAAAGGTGTCCTAGGCCCAATGAGGCCAGCGATGGCATCAGCTGAGGGAACATCGAAAGATGTTCCAATTACAAGCAGTGAGTCTGCAGCAACAACATCAACAGCAATAACAACAACGGCAACATCATCCGATGCTAACTCAAAGCGCAGAAAGAGGATCAAGTGCGCACCAAATTAGGTAAAGAGGAGATCCACGGCCACCTCAGCAAAGTTGCCAGCTGGGGTGCATACGTCCGATATAGACGAGACGTCAGAGGCAGCAAGACAAACCCAGCTAGACACTTCACCCGAAGAGGGTATAGCATATATGTCTGAGGAAGGAGAAGGGCACTTCACGACGGGCGATAGCACTGCCTTCGTGAACCTCTCCACATCAGAGGCGTCATCTGAGGAGGACGAGGAACAAATAATGGTCGCTCAAATTGAAGCTTTGGAGGCAGAAATCCAAAAGTTGAAAAGCAAAGTTAAGGCCAGCCAAGAAGCGCGCCGAGCGAAACAACTAACAGAACTCGACGAAAAAGAACAACTTCAGAAAAAAGAACAATTACAAAAACAACAGCCACAGCAGCAGCCAAAACAACAACGGCAAAAACAACAGCAACAGCAGCAGACACAAGCCCAGAAACAACCGCAAGAAAAACAGCAGCAGCTGATTCAAAAACAGCAGAATCAACAGCAGCAGAAAAGTCAGTCTCAGCAGCAGCAGCCACAGCCGCCGATTACGAAATAAGAAAAGGTGCCGCCCATAAATACTTATAAAATGGAGTTACAGGATACCATAAATCTATGTAAGTTGACCATAGGTCAAAATTTTACTATTAAAAGATTAAATAACGATAGGCTTCAGTGCAGTGCTTCACACTGGAACAGCACAAGAAAATTAAAGAGTTGCTAAAAGAAACTACTACTGAATTCTTTAGTTTCACCCCTAAAACCGAAAAATTTCAAACGGTCCTTCTGAAGGGCATAGATTCCTGCACGCACCCACAGGTGCTCTTAAATGAACAGTTAGAGCTAGGCGGGAGAAGCGGAGTCTTCCCTTCTTCCTTGTTCAACTCTCACCCAGCAGCAAACTGGATAGTTTGAGGAGTATATCCGTCCTCAACTACCAGGTTGTAACTTGGGACAAATTAAAAAGTCGCCGCGACATGCTTCAATGCATGCGCTGCCAAAGGTTCGGCCACGCCGCTGCAAACTGCGAAATGCAGTCACGCTGCGTTAAGTGTGGAGAGAACCACAATGCAGACGAATGCAAGTTAGGAAAGGAACGGGTCGAAGATAGGACCCAGCTTAAATGTGTACTCTGCCGAGGCGGCGGACATCCCGCTAATTATCGGGGATGCCCGACGTTTCAGCTTATAAAGAACAATAAAGCAGCAAAGCAAACAGTGGTAGAAAAGCGTCCAACAGTGCGCCCTCCTACAACAACGCCCGTCAACCCCCAAATTTCTTACGCCCAAATGGCGTCAGGAAGGGGAAGCACGGTACAGCCTACACCAAAGGTCGCCCAACAGGCCCCCGTGCCTAAGGCGCCGGCGGCACAGGCGGATATTATGGACGTTCTACTGGCCATCCAGGGCCAGTTGAACGGCCTCCAAAGCCAGATCAGGGAGCAGGCGACTAGGGTGGATTATCTCTACTCTGTTTTGCCGAGCTTAACGCAACTTAGAGGTTAAAGGCGCGCTGCCGGAGAGGCCCTTTAAGATCCTAGCTGTGAATGTAAATTCACTGATTAGGACTGAACGTAGAGCGAATTTATTCCAATTGCTTAAAGACATACGTCCAGATGTGTTTATGGCTAGCGAAACTAACCTTAATCAGAAACATAAATTGTCTAACAACAATTACAATATCGTAAGAAGAGACCGACCCAACTCCACTCAAGGAGGGGGCATCGCAATCTTTATACGTAAAGGCATTAGTCATAAGGTAATATATAATAGTGATGTGCGTAAATTTCGGACGTTAGAGGCATGCATCATATGCATTCATCTCCAACAGGGGAAGCGAATGTATGTGATCGCTGCCTATGCACCGGAAACACCTCAGCCCACACAGTTTATAACAGAGCTTGAAAAGCTTTTTGAATGCTTAAGATTGAGCTCGGAAGAAAACTACTACATATTGGCTGGTGATTTGAATGCCAAACATATAGATTGGGGAAATCAAATACAAAATCCTCGTGGTAACCATCTGTATAATTGGATGGGTCAATACAACCTGGAGTATCGCATTGAACTTCTCGCTACAGACAGGCCATCGTTTCCAAGAAGCGGTGCCTATCTGGGTCTATTGTTGAAAGACGCAAGATTAAAAATTACTAATACTGTGGGCCATCGGCATAAAAATTGTTTAAGAACGATCGAGTACGACAGTGACCACTGCGGACTCGCCGCCGTAATACAACTTCCGAACGAGCTTATGGAGTTGGAGGAGTATGTACCTGTGAATACTTACAATTACAGTAAGGTGCGCTGGCCACGCTTCTCGAACGTCTTACTGAGCGAATTACGTTCAAATGGTATATCCCCACCAAATGACAGGAACCTGACAAATACTGAAATTAACAGATACTTAGAACAAATGGACTAAATAATTTAAAGAACAATGAGCAGGACAGTACCGAAATACAAAGAACGTAACGCAACTGACATGTACCGTAACGCGACAATTGATGCACTACACAGACAAAAAAGTGGCTTACTGAAGAGACTAAAACGCTTGTACAGACGGTTTACTGACACACGAGATCTGGAGATAAGGACACTGAAGTCGTCCATAAAAAACATCAACCAATTGATCAAAGAAAATTATAGGTTGTCCATTAATTTGTTTTGGGACAACAAAATTCGGGCCGTGAACGCTACCGACCCACAATTAATAAGATATTCAGAAGAAAAGATCAAAACGACCTTCCGTGTCTTAAGCTCCAGAGGACGACACAAAACAGAGACGTACTTCTGACAGCAGGCATAGACCCAGATGACGCCGTCTTGGACGATGACCTCTTCATAATCGAAGATCCGCAGGAGAAGGTGGAGGCTGTGGGGGCTGCTTTCCAGCAAGTGTACAAGGTGAATGCTAGCATTCGCCCGAACCATGACCTGGAGAGCAGAGCTCTGGTTCACCACTTTTACCTCCGGAACGATATAACGCAGTGGCGATCTGAGAACTTTGGTTTTACCGGGTTTAATGATGAATATTTGGCAAACGCCATAATCGCCGAGCGAAATGGGACCAGTTCCCTGTTAATTTCGAAGATTGAGCTCCAGATCATCTTTGATTCACTAAAGAAAAAGAAATCAGCAGGAGTCGATGGTATATCCAACGTTCTACTACGACATTTGCCTCAAGAAGCAGTTGACATATATACCACACTGTTTAACAACGCGCTGAATAATGCATATTACCCAGTGCGGTGGAAGACAGCAGTGGTGCATCCTCTCCCTGAAAAGGGAAAGGACAATTCCAATCCGGCGAATCTCAGGTCGATAAGTTTTCTTCCGAGTATCAGCAAAGTATTTGAAAATGTTATTAATAGAGCTCTGTTCAAGTGGGCGGAGGACAACAAAATCATACCGGATAATCAGTTCGGTTTTAAGGCGGGACATGACACAATTCATGCCACGTCTAAACTCGTTTCTGATGTCCAATTGAACAAATCTAAAAAGCAGTGTACGGGTGCCTGTCTGGTTGATTTGGAGAAGGCCTTCGACACCGTATGGTTAGAGGGTCTCTATCTAAAGCTCGCCAGACTTGGTATAAGTAAACCGCTATTGTACATGCTTTATGACATGCTAAATGGTAGAAAGTTTGTTGTCAAGAGTGGCAATGTAACTTCTAGCACAGTTTAATATTAACAATGGTCTTCAGCAGGGAGCGGTTAACTCGCCGATTCTCTTCAGCATTTACACCAGCGATCTGATAGGTAGTCTAACTCAGGCAATTGCGTACGCCGACGATCTAATTGCGTACAGAACAGCTCCAACAGTTGAGGTCATCAAAATTCTTTTGCAGCCTGATTTCGACAAGATTCAGCGATATTGTGATGACTGGAAGTTGAAAATCAATTTCCAGAAATCAGAAACAATTCTGTTTAGGACTTCGTTGTCTAGCGCCTCAAGGGATACGAGAAAGAACTGGCGCAAGCTGGTGATCGTAGGACCACATGGACATCCACTGGCGAGTAAAAGTGTAGTAAAGTACCTTGGCATCTGGTTGGATCAGTACTTGTATTTCGACAGACATATAGGTGCTGCTCTGGCCAGGGCTAGGGGAGCATTTGCCCTGACAAAACGATTGTTTTATAGCAGTCGTCTTGACAGCAGGGTGAAGGTGATTTGCTACATGGCCCTCATCAGGCCGATGATTGCCTATGGATGCCTGGTGTGGTTCAACGTTGCCCCATCTCAAATGGAAAAGATTCGGGTGTTTGAGAGGCAGTGTCTTCGACGTTGCCTTGGATTACACAGAACACCAGAGTCGGAGTACAAACGATATTATTCCAACCAGGTTCTATACAACGGAGCCAACATAAACAGAATAGATAATTTTTTGTTTAAGCTGATTCGGGGGCACGTTGCAAGAGCGATGTCCTCAACTAACAACTTAATTTTTGGGGCGTATTACCCAAATAACCAATATTTCGAGAGTGCACGGTCAAGTGGCTACATCCCTCCCGAGGCATTCCTCTATTTAGACAGTCGAGGGCTGATACAGGATGGAGGGGCGGTTCCGCTCATCTACCACGTCAGCCGGAAAACTGTGGATAGGCGACTCCTGTATGGTCGAGACGTCATCGCTCAAGGTGGAGAAGAGCGCCTTCGGTTCAGTAGGACTGTGTCCGATCGGGACCGGAGGGATAGGGCGAAACAGGAGAACCAGTTCTGGTGGCTCTCTGAACAGCATCGTGATATTTAAAGTCGATGAAGATGATATATCTTGGCCGACTTACATAGATTTAGGGCATTAGGTATAGGGAACAGTCAGGGTGGCACCAAAAAAAAAATTTTAAATATGTATGTATGCGGGGGCATAAGTGCATGTATCTGCGTGTCTGTAAATGTATGTACGTACGCATATGTATGTGCGTATGTACATGTGTGGGTGGGTTGCATGCTGGTGTGTGTCTGCATGCATATAAAAAATAAACAAAAGAAAAAAATTTAAAAACGAAAAAAATGCTGCTGTGGCTGTTCTAGTTTTTAAGTAGTTTTAAGTATTATTAGGTATTTTAAGTAGTTTTAATTATTTTTAATATATATTCAGGTTTAGTTTATAAGTAAAAAAAAAATAAATAAAAAAAAAAATTATAAGCTACCAAGTTGTTCTAAAAGTTTCCTTGAAATATAAAATAAAATAAAAAAAAATTAGATTTAATTAAAATAGTTTTTAGGTGTCGAAAGACATTAGTTGTAAGAGTTATTGTTTAATTTAGAGCGCCCGTAAAGGGCCAGTAAATTAGTTGTAAGTTATTGATAATTAGGCTAGTTTTTAAACATTTTTCTCTTACTTTAAGATAGTTATAAGTAATATGAAATAAAAATGAATTACAAAAAAAAAAGAGTGGTCGACCGAGAATCCGAGGGTCGCCAGTTCGATTCCCAGCCGGGCATCAGAACTTTGCAAGCTTTTTTTCACAACCGTGAAGTGGAAAACTTTATTAGTTGGGAAAACGAGCAAAGGAGGAGAAGCTTAATCACCGGGGCATCGAAAGGTGTCCTAGGGCCAATGAGGCCAGCGATGGCATCAGCTGAGGGAACATCGAAAGATGTTCCACTTATAAGCAGCGATTCTGCAGCAACAACATCAACAACAATAACAACAACGGCAACATCATCCGATGTAAATCAGAAGCACAGAAAGAGGATCAAGTGCGCACCAAATTTGGTAAAGAGGAGATCCACGGCCACCTCAGCAAAGCTGCCAGCTGGGGTGAATACGTCCGATATAGACGAGACGTCAGAGGCAGCAAGACAAACCCAGCTAGACACTTCACCAGGGTATTGAATATGTCTGAGGAAGGAGAAGGGCACTTCACGACGGGCGATAGTACTGCCTTCGTGAACCTCTCCACATCAGAAGCGTCATCTGAGGAGGACGAGGAACAAATAGTGGTCGCTCAAATTGAAGCTTTGGAGGCAGAAATCCAAAAGTTGAAAAGCAAAGTTAAGGCCAGCCAAGAAGCGCGCCGAGCGAAACAACTAAAAGAACTCGACGAACAAGAACAAAAACAGCAAAAAGAACAATTACAAAAACAACAGCCACAACAGCAGCCAAAACAACAACGGCAAAAACAACAGCAACAGCAGCAGACACAACCCCAGAAACAACCGCAACAAAAACAGCAGCAGCAGATTCAAAAGCAGCAGAATCAACAGCATCAGAAAAGTCAGTCTCAGCAGCAGCAGCCACAGCCGCCGATTACGAAAAAAGAAAAGGTGCCACCCATAAATACTTATAAAATGGAGTTACAGGATACCATAAATCTATGTAAGTTGACCATAGGTCAAAATTTTACTATAAAAAGATTAAATAACGATAGGCATGCTATCCATTGCTTCACACTGGAACAGCACAAAAAAATTAAAGAGTTGCTAAAAGAAACCACTACTGAATACTTTAGTTTCACCCCTAAAACCGAAAAATTTCAAACGGTCCTTTTGAAGGGCATAGATTCCTGCACGGAACCACAGGTGCTCTTAAATGAACTCCGCCAAAAAGCGAATGACGATCTCGACTTTATCGGGGTCAAGCCGTTCGCTACAGTTAAAGCTAGGCGGGAGAAGCGGAGTCTTCCCTTCTTCCTTGTTCAACTCTCACCCAGAAGCAAACTGGATAGTTTGAGGAGTATCTCCGTCCTCAACTACCAGGATGTAACTTGGGACAAATTAAAAAGGCGCGGCGACATGCTTCAGTGCATGCGCTGACAAAGGTTCGGCCACGCCGCAGCAAACTGCGAAATGCAGTCACGCTGCGTTAAGTGTGGAGAGAACCACAATGCAGATGAATGCAAGTTAGGAAGGGAACGGGTCGAAGATAGACCCAGCTTAAATGTGTACTCTGCCGAGGCGGCGGACACCCCGCTAATTATTGGGGATGCCCGACGTTTCAGCTTATAAAGAACAATAAAGCAGCAAAGCAAACAGTGGTAGAAAAGCGTCTAACAGTGCGCCCTCCTACAACAACGCCCGTCCACCCCCAAATTTGTTACGCCCAAATGGCGTCAAGAAGGGGAAGCACGGTACAGCCTACACCAAAGGTCGCCCAACAGGCCCCCGTGCCTAAGGCGCCGGCGGAAGAGGCGGATATTATGGGCATTCTACTGGCCATCCAGGGCCAAAACCAGATCAGGGAGCAGGCGACTAGGGTGGATTATCTCTACTCTGGGGCCGAATTACCGCATCAGTTATCGAGTCATACGTGACTGAATTATGTAAATTTGGCATTACCGCTCACGTTATCGAGCAGTCTAGTACAATAATTTGACATTCTCTCATCAGTTATCGAACTGAATTTTATTCGTCAGATGAGAAGCCGACTGATAGAAAGTATTTGATTTGAATTCCGGATTAAAATGTAACAATTATTATATTTATTGTTTTATTCATTTTCATTCATTTCATTGCCTGTAAAAGTGCCTGTATTAAAGTAAAAATATTTAAATGTACTTGCCTACAGAGTATTGATACCCTACACTTGCACAGAGACAACGTGGCAGCTAATTGCAACGGAGCTGGAATTGCTGTTGACATATGTCCCTTCAAATCTAAACTGGGCATAACATATACAAAGGCGTCTTTATTCAGCCTAAACCTTTTAATGAAACTTTAAATAGAAATATTCTGTAATTATAGTGCATGTAGGTATATGTATATGTACATAATATAATTTTTGGATACTTACGCAGAATTTGACAAAGACAGAGGATTGCTTTTGTCCCTTAGGAGTATGCGCTCCATAGCTTCGCACATCTCATCTTCTGGTTGATGTGAATTAAATGTTAATTATTATGTACATATGTATGTACGTATAAAAATATTTTTTAAATCCTCACCATCTGAATCGCTTGATAAAAAGAAATAATCCATTTTTAGTGGATATTTAGAAATATCCTCAAATCCTTGTAATAAAAACTGGAAACTCGCGAAAAATTTGTTGTTTTTACAAAAAAAATTAAATTTGTTTGTCCAAAAATAAATTAAATGAATACAAATTTCATCTGTCAAACAAGAAAGACTCGATGTAGTAGAATAGAATTACTACAATTTATTATTATTATTATTATAATTTATTAACATGATAATTAAAATTAAAATGCTAATATAAGGACGAGCACAAGTTGCTATGACTTTCGGCTCTGAGATGAAATGGTTTGTGTGTATCAAAATGAATAAATTGATATTTACATATGTATATGTAATAAATAATAATTAGTTATAAATAATAATAATTAGTTATAAATAAAAAATAATTAGTTATAAATTATAATTACATTTTCATGTGAGAAAGGAAAGTTAGATGTCTAGTTTATATTTTTGTATAAATGAATAAACACTAGTTATATTTTCATGACTAGGGCTTTTTAAGGCTTGAAAGATGGATGTTGATTGCTGTTGGTGAGTATATGGGGTTGCACAGTTTTGCATGGTTAAAATATGTTTAATGTCTATTTCAGCGTTGCAAGTTGGGCATATTGGTGGATTTTCTTTGCGGAGTAAATGTTGATGGGTAGTGACAGTGTGGCCAAGGCGCATTCTAATAAAGCATGTATGCATTGGTTTGGTCGTGGTCGTTGGAAATATAGGCTGTATTTTTTCCTTGTTGATGAGAGCATAGTGATGAGAGTAATTGTTCCAGTACAATTGGGTTTTGGTTTTCAGCTTTTGGTTGATATCTCGGAGCAAATCAAGCCGAGTGTCAGCATCAAAGCTGCAGATTGGTTTGCGGTGTGCTTGGGTGGCAGCTTTATCAGCGAGCTCGTTACCCTTTATACCCATATGGCTGGGAACCCACATTAGTTTTATGTTTTTTTGATTTCTAATGAGGCAATCTCGGATTTTTGATACAATTAAAGTATTGTGATCCGGATTTTGGATTGCTTTAATAACTGATAGGCAGTCGGTGACTGTAACAAATTTATCAGCACTTGTACTGTGGAGGTGAACTATGGTCTTAAGGATGGCGAAGGCTTCTGCAGTAAAGATGGATGCTTTGTTATCTAGTAGTCCTACACATATTACAGAGCCGTTTTCGAAGACAGATGCAAAAGATGTGTGTTGTGAAGTTTTAAAATAGTTACACGATACGTTAGTCTACGAATGCCATCATGCCAAAGTGATCACTAGTTCATTCGATAACTGATGGGACTCACTCACTCGATCACTGATGCGGTAATTCGGCCCCTGTTTTGCCGAGCTTAACGCAACTTAGAGGTTAAGGGCGCGCTGCCGGAGAGGCCCTTTAAGATCCTAGCTGTGAATGTAAATTCACTGATTAGGACCGAAAGTAGAGCGAATTTATTCCAATTGCTTAAAGACATAAGTCCAGATGTGTTTATGGCTAGCGAAACTAAGCTTAACCAGAAACATAAATTGCCTAACAACAATTACCATATCGTAAGAAGAGACCGACCCAACTCCACTCAAGTAGGAGGCGTCGCAATCTTTAAACGTAAAGGCATTAGTCATAATGTAATATATAATAGTGATGTGCGAACATTTTGGACGTTAGAGGCATGCATCATATGCATTCATCTCCAACAGGGGAAGCGAATGTACGTGATCGCTGCCTATGCACCGGAAAGACCTCAGCCCACCCAGTTTACAAAAATTAATACTGATTTTTTTCTTTTTTTTAATAAATATTTAAACAAATTCGGTAAGAAGTAACATCCTGTATTTATAAATAACTTTCAAAAAAGAATAGTCTTTTCCAGTCGGAATCATTTAGCACTGAAAAAGTTTCGTGGAGCGTCATACTCGTAGTTTCCTTTCCAACGAATGTTTTTCTGTGGGAAGCAAAAATGGAGCATATACCTATGACGTGAAAACAGTCCTCTTTGGCTTTCAAATTATATAACGTGCAAAATAGGTTAAAACTGTTGTTGTAAGGAGATCCGTTTAGTGTAAGAACTTCACATCTTGTTTTAAATATTAAAGATATTTCCCTATAATTAAGTGAATCATTAAAGTAGTTTGATTGCATAAGGTTAAGTTCCAGTTGTGAGTAAGTAGTTTGCTATCTGATTCTCGAGCTTGTATTATAAACCCATCGCGTTCAGAATTTTCGTGCGCTTGTATTATTTTGTAAAGCTGTTCTTTTACATGACTTAAATTTTCTGAATTTAACGATACTACTTAACTACA
Organism: Philhelius pedissequus; assembly: GCA_910595825.1. Taxonomy (NCBI): domain Eukaryota; kingdom Metazoa; phylum Arthropoda; class Insecta; order Diptera; family Syrphidae; genus Philhelius; species Philhelius pedissequus. The sequence goes on along the minus strand of OU343160.1, from coordinate 225,094,054 downwards.
ATTGTTTCCCAGATGTTTCCATTTTGACACCCACCAGTCCTCGTTTCTTAGCTCGTATAGTGCCATTCGTTTAGTCAGTCGGTCATCAGGATGAGACAACACCTTGACAATGTAGTCTGCCTGTGATTTCAGCGTGCCAGTAAAAATTTTGGGTAGCCCTGTTTCCAGATATAAAGCATAGTTCGGTGTGTTTAAAGGTAAATTAAAAAGTTTCTTCAAAAAGCATCTGCGAAATTTTTCTATCGACTCGTATTCGTTAATTCCGCATAATTGGGCAGCATAGCAAAGTGAACTCCTAACAGCAGCATCAAATATCCTGTATTTCGCTGAAAGTACTATTCGTTGATTCGAAAAGATATTTCTCCAAGATAGATTTAACAGACTTTGTGTAGTTTTAACTTTGATGGTTATATGATTGTTGAAATCTATAGTTTTATTAAGAACTACTCCAAGGTACTTATACTCAGAAGCTACCTTTAAAAGATTTCCATTGTAGTACCAATTATATGTTGATTGATACCATGCAGATCTTGAGAATACCATTACTTTTGATTTATCTGCGTTAATGGTAAGTCCCCATTTTCTGCAATAATCCGCGAGACGATTAATCATTAACTGGAGATTGACTGGAGTCTCGGAAAGTATCACTAAGTCATCAGCATATAAAAGGACACTTATGGTCAAATCAGCAATCCGGATACCTCCAGGTAGGTAAGATTCAACATCATTTATAAAAAGGGCGAACAGAAGTGCACTTAATAGGCATCCTTGCTTAACACCAGAATCTGTTTCAAACCATTCTGAATAAGTTGATCCATCCCACACAGCAGCTTTTGATTCTGCATACATCTTCTTTACTACACGGATGAACTTCGAGGATATGCCTAGTTGTGAGAGCTTGTTGAAAAGTGCATTTCGATTCACAAGATCAAAAGCAGACTTAAAGTCTACGAAAAATGCATAGACTTTCTTGTTCCTCGCTTGAAATGCTTTTACGATGGAGGTTAGTACGAAGATATGGTCAATGGTTGAAACATTTTTCCTGAAGCCAGCTTGGAATTGGATCAATGGATCGTTATATTCCACCCATGTCTCCAATCTGTTAACCAGCACTCCACAGAACAATTTTGCGATGACGTTCATGAACGATATGCCTCTATAATTGTCTACATTGTTGATGTCTCCTTTTTTGTGAATAGAGAATATAAAAGACTTTTTAAATTAGTCGATCTCGTACTGTCGAGGTGTTAACACGTTTTCGCCTTCCCAGTTTTTTGCAAATTAAATTTCGTGTGTGCGTTTAAGTATAACATTAAATCAAGATTTCTTAAGTGGTGCAGTAGCACAAAGGTAGAGTGGCCGACCGAGAATCCGAGGGTCGCCAGTTCGATTACCGGCCCGGCATCAGAACTTTGCAAGCTTTTTTTCACAACGGTGAAGTGGAAAACTTTATTGGTTGGGAAAACGAACAAAGGAGGAGGAGCTTAAGCACTGGGGCATCGAAAGGTGTCCTAGGGCCAATGAGGCCAGCGATGGCATCAGCTGAGGGAACATCGAAAGATGTTCCACTTATAAGCAGCGATTCTGCAGCAACAACATCAACAACAACGGCAACATCATCCGATGTAAATCAGAAGCACAGAAAGAGGATCAAGTGCGCACCAAATTTGGTAAAGAGCAGATCCACGGCCACCTCAGCAAAGCTGCCAGCTGGGGTGAATACGTCCGATATAGACGAGACGTCAGAGGCAGCAAGACAAACCCAGCTAGATACTTCACCCGAAGAGGGTATTGAATGTGTCTGAGGAAGGAGAAGGGCACTTCACGACGGGCGATAGTACTGCCTTCGTGAACCTCTCCACATCAGAGGCGTCATCTGAGGAGGACGAGGAACAAATAATGGTCGCTCAAATTGAAGTTTTGGAGGCAGAAAACCAAAAGTTGAAAAGCAAAGTTAAGGCCAGCCAAGAAGCGCGCCGAGCGAAACAACTAAAAGAACTCGACGAACAAGAACAAAAACAGCAAAAGAACAATTACAAAAACAACAGCCACAACAGCAGCCAAAACAACAACGGCAAAAACAACAGCAACAGCAGCAGACACAAGCCCAGAAACAACCGCAACAAAAACAGCAGCAGCAGATTCAAAAGCAGCAGAATCAACAGCAGCAGAATCAACAGCAGCAGAATCAACAGCAGCAGAAAAGTCAGTCTCAGCAGCAGCAGCCACAGCCGCCGATTACGAAAAAAGAAAAGGTGCCATAAATCTATGTAAGTTGACCATAGGTCAAAATTTTACTATAAAAAGATTAAATAACGATAGGCATGCTATCCATTGCTTCACACTGGAACAGCACAAACAAAATTAAAGAGTTGCTAAAAGAAACCACTACTGAATACTTTAGTTTCACCCCTAAAACCGAAAAAATTTCAAACGGCCCTTTTGAAGGGCATAGATTCCTGCACGGAACCACAGGTGCTCTTAAATGAACTCCGCCAAAAAGCGAATGACGATATCGACTTTATCGGCGTCAAGCCGTTCGCTACAGTTAGAGCTAGGGGGGAGAAGCGGAGTCTTCGCTTCTTCCTTGTTCAACTCTCACCCAGCAGCAAACTGGATAGTTTGAGGAATATCTCCGTCCTCAACTACCAGGTTGTAACTTGGGACAAATTAAAAAGGCGCGGCAACATGCTTCAATGCATGCGCTGACAAAGGTTCGGCCACGCCGCAGCAAACTGCGAAATGCAGTCACGCTGCGTTAAGTGTGGAGAGAACCACAATGCAGATGAATGCAAGTTAGGAAGGGAACGGGTCGAAGATAGACCCAGCTTAAATGTGTACTCTGCCGAGGCGGCGGACACCCCGCTAATTATTGGGGATGCCCGACGTTTCAGCTTATAAAGAACAATAAAGCAGCAAAGCAAACAGTGGTAGAAAAGCGTCTAACAGTGCGCCCTCCTACAACAACGCCCGTCCACCCCCAAATTTGTTACGCCCAAATGGCGTCAAGAAGGGGAAGCACGGTACAGCCTACACCAAAGGTCGCCCAACAGGCCCCCGTGCCTAAGGCGCCGGCGGAAGAGGCGGATATTATGGGCATTCTACTGGCCATCCAGGGCCAAAACCAGATCAGGGAGCAGGCGACTAGGGTGGATTATCTCTACTCTGGGGCCGAATTACCGCATCAGTTATCGAGTCATACGTGACTGAATTATGTAAATTTGGCATTACCGCTCACGTTATCGAGCAGTCTAGTACAATAATTTGACATTCTCTCATCAGTTATCGAACTGAATTTTATTCGTCAGATGAGAAGCCGACTGATAGAAAGTATTTGATTTGAATTCCGGATTAAAATGTAACAATTATTATATTTATTGTTTTATTCATTTTCATTCATTTCATTGCCTGTAAAAGTGCCTGTATTAAAGTAAAAATATTTAAATGTACTTGCCTACAGAGTATTGATACCCTACACTTGCACAGAGACAACGTGGCAGCTAATTGCAACGGAGCTGGAATTGCTGTTGACATATGTCCCTTCAAATCTAAACTGGGCATAACATATACAAAGGCGTCTTTATTCAGCCTAAACCTTTTAATGAAACTTTAAATAGAAATATTCTGTAATTATAGTGCATGTAGGTATATGTATATGTACATAATATAATTTTTGGATACTTACGCAGAATTTGACAAAGACAGAGGATTGCTTTTGTCCCTTAGGAGTATGCGCTCCATAGCTTCGCACATCTCATCTTCTGGTTGATGTGAATTAAATGTTAATTATTATGTACATATGTATGTACGTATAAAAATATTTTTTAAATCCTCACCATCTGAATCGCTTGATAAAAAGAAATAATCCATTTTTAGTGGATATTTAGAAATATCCTCAAATCCTTGTAATAAAAACTGGAAACTCGCGAAAAATTTGTTGTTTTTACAAAAAAAATTAAATTTGTTTGTCCAAAAATAAATTAAATGAATACAAATTTCATCTGTCAAACAAGAAAGACTCGATGTAGTAGAATAGAATTACTACAATTTATTATTATTATTATTATAATTTATTAACATGATAATTAAAATTAAAATGCTAATATAAGGACGAGCACAAGTTGCTATGACTTTCGGCTCTGAGATGAAATGGTTTGTGTGTATCAAAATGAATAAATTGATATTTACATATGTATATGTAATAAATAATAATTAGTTATAAATAATAATAATTAGTTATAAATAAAAAATAATTAGTTATAAATTATAATTACATTTTCATGTGAGAAAGGAAAGTTAGATGTCTAGTTTATATTTTTGTATAAATGAATAAACACTAGTTATATTTTCATGACTAGGGCTTTTTAAGGCTTGAAAGATGGATGTTGATTGCTGTTGGTGAGTATATGGGGTTGCACAGTTTTGCATGGTTAAAATATGTTTAATGTCTATTTCAGCGTTGCAAGTTGGGCATATTGGTGGATTTTCTTTGCGGAGTAAATGTTGATGGGTAGTGACAGTGTGGCCAAGGCGCATTCTAATAAAGCATGTATGCATTGGTTTGGTCGTGGTCGTTGGAAATATAGGCTGTATTTTTTCCTTGTTGATGAGAGCATAGTGATGAGAGTAATTGTTCCAGTACAATTGGGTTTTGGTTTTCAGCTTTTGGTTGATATCTCGGAGCAAATCAAGCCGAGTGTCAGCATCAAAGCTGCAGATTGGTTTGCGGTGTGCTTGGGTGGCAGCTTTATCAGCGAGCTCGTTACCCTTTATACCCATATGGCTGGGAACCCACATTAGTTTTATGTTTTTTTGATTTCTAATGAGGCAATCTCGGATTTTTGATACAATTAAAGTATTGTGATCCGGATTTTGGATTGCTTTAATAACTGATAGGCAGTCGGTGACTGTAACAAATTTATCAGCACTTGTACTGTGGAGGTGAACTATGGTCTTAAGGATGGCGAAGGCTTCTGCAGTAAAGATGGATGCTTTGTTATCTAGTAGTCCTACACATATTACAGAGCCGTTTTCGAAGACAGATGCAAAAGATGTGTGTTGTGAAGTTTTAAAATAGTTACACGATACGTTAGTCTACGAATGCCATCATGCCAAAGTGATCACTAGTTCATTCGATAACTGATGGGACTCACTCACTCGATCACTGATGCGGTAATTCGGCCCCTGTTTTGCCGAGCTTAACGCAACTTAGAGGTTAAGGGCGCGCTGCCGGAGAGGCCCTTTAAGATCCTAGCTGTGAATGTAAATTCACTGATTAGGACCGAAAGTAGAGCGAATTTATTCCAATTGCTTAAAGACATAAGTCCAGATGTGTTTATGGCTAGCGAAACTAAGCTTAACCAGAAACATAAATTGCCTAACAACAATTACCATATCGTAAGAAGAGACCGACCCAACTCCACTCAAGTAGGAGGCGTCGCAATCTTTAAACGTAAAGGCATTAGTCATAATGTAATATATAATAGTGATGTGCGAACATTTTGGACGTTAGAGGCATGCATCATATGCATTCATCTCCAACAGGGGAAGCGAATGTACGTGATCGCTGCCTATGCACCGGAAAGACCTCAGCCCACCCAGTTTACAAAAATTAATACTGATTTTTTTCTTTTTTTTAATAAATATTTAAACAAATTCGGTAAGAAGTAACATCCTGTATTTATAAATAACTTTCAAAAAAGAATAGAGTCTTTTCCAGTCGGAATCATTTAGCACTGAAAAAGTTTCGTGGAGCGTCATACTCGTAGTTTCCTTTCCAACGAATGTTTTTCTGTGGGAAGCAAAAATGGAGCATATACCTATGACGTGAAAACAGTCCTCTTTGGCTTTCAAATTATATAACGTGCAAAATAGGTTAAAACTGTTGTTGTAAGGAGATCCGTTTAGTGTAAGAACTTCACATCTTGTTTTAAATATTAAAGATATTTCCCTATAATTAAGTGAATCATTAAAGTAGTTTGATTGCATAAGGTTAAGTTCCAGTTGTGAGTAAGTAGTTTGCTATCTGATTCTCGAGCTTGTATTATAAACCCATCGCGTTCAGAATTTTCGTGCGCTTGTATTATTTTGTAAAGCTGTTCTTTTACATGACTTAAATTTTCTGAATTTAACGATACTACTTAACTACAATTGTTTCCCAGATGTTTCCATTTTGACACCCACCAGTCCTCGTTTCTTAGCTCGTATAGTGCCATTCGTTTAGTCAGTCGGTCATCAGGATGAGACAACACCTTGACAATGTAGTCTGCCTGTGATTTCAGCGTGCCAGTAAAAATTTTGGGTAGCCCTGTTTCCAGATATAAAGCATAGTTCGGTGTGTTTAAAGGTAAATTAAAAAGTTTCTTCAAAAAGCATCTGCGAAATTTTTCTATCGACTCGTATTCGTTAATTCCGCATAATTGGGCAGCATAGCAAAGTGAACTCCTAACAGCAGCATCAAATATCCTGTATTTCGCTGAAAGTACTATTCGTTGATTCGAAAAGATATTTCTCCAAGATAGATTTAACAGACTTTGTGTAGTTTTAACTTTGATGGTTATATGATTGTTGAAATCTATAGTTTTATTAAGAATTACTCCAAGGTACTTATACTCAGAAGCTACCTTTAAAAGATTTCCATTGTAGTACCAATTATATGTTGATTGATACCATGCAGATCTTGAGAATACCATTACTTTTGATTTATCTGCGTTAATGGTAAGTCCCCATTTTCTGCAATAATCCGCGAGACGATTAATCATTAACTGGAGATTGACTGGAGTCTCGGAAAGTATCACTAAGTCATCAGCATATAAAAGGACACTTATGGTCAAATCAGCAATCCGGATACCTCCAGGTAGGTAAGATTCAACATCATTTATAAAAAGGGCGAACAGAAGTGCACTTAATAGGCATCCTTGCTTAACACCAGAATCTGTTTCAAACCATTCTGAATAAGTTGATCCATCCCACACAGCAGCTTTTGATTCTGCATACATCTTCTTTACTACACGGATGAACTTCGAGGATATGCCTAGTTGTGAGAGCTTGTTGAAAAGTGCATTTCGATTCACAAGATCAAAAGCAGACTTAAAGTCTACGAAAAATGCATAGACTTTCTTGTTCCTCGCTTGAAATGCTTTTACGATGGAGGTTAGTACGAAGATATGGTCAATGGTTGAAACATTTTTCCTGAAGCCAGCTTGGAATTGGATCAATGGATCGTTATATTCCACCCATGTCTCCAATCTGTTAACCAGCACTCCACAGAACAATTTTGCGATGACGTTCATGAACGATATGCCTCTATAATTGTCTACATTGTTGATGTCTCCTTTTTTGTGAATAGAGAATATAAAAGACTTTTTAAATTAGTCGATCTCGTACTGTCGAGGTGTTAACACGTTTTCGCCTTCCCAGTTTTTTGCAAATTAAATTTCGTGTGTGCGTTTAAGTATAACATTAAATCAAGATTTCTTAAGTGGTGCAGTAGCACAAAGGTAGAGTGGCCGACCGAGAATCCGAGGGTCGCCAGTTCGATTACCGGCCCGGCATCAGAACTTTGCAAGCTTTTTTTCACAACCGTGAAGTGGAAAACTTTATTGGTTGGGAAAACGAACAAAGGAGGAGGAGCTTAAGCACTGGGGCATCGAAAGGTGTCCTAGGGCCAATGAGGCCAGCGATGGCATCAGCTGAGGGAACATCGAAAGATGTTCCACTTATAAGCAGCGATTCTGCAGCAACAACATCAACAACAACGGCAACATCATCCGATGTAAATCAGAAGCACAGAAAGAGGATCAAGTGCGCACCAAATTTGGTAAAGAGCAGATCCACGGCCACCTCAGCAAAGCTGCCAGCTGGGGTGAATACGTCCGATATAGACGAGACGTCAGAGGCAGCAAGACAAACCCAGCTAGATACTTCACCCGAAGAGGGTATTGAATGTGTCTGAGGAAGGAGAAGGGCACTTCACGACGGGCGATAGTACTGCCTTCGTGAACCTCTCCACATCAGAGGCGTCATCTGAGGAGGACGAGGAACAAATAATGGTCGCTCAAATTGAAGTTTTGGAGGCAGAAAACCAAAAGTTGAAAAGCAAAGTTAAGGCCAGCCAAGAAGCGCGCCGAGCGAAACAACTAAAAGAACTCGACGAACAAGAACAAAAACAGCAAAAGAACAATTACAAAAACAACAGCCACAACAGCAGCCAAAACAACAACGGCAAAAACAACAGCAACAGCAGCAGACACAAGCCCAGAAACAACCGCAACAAAAACAGCAGCAGCAGATTCAAAAGCAGCAGAATCAACAGCAGCAGAATCAACAGCAGCAGAATCAACAGCAGCAGAAAAGTCAGTCTCAGCAGCAGCAGCCACAGCCGCCGATTACGAAAAAAGAAAAGGTGCCATAAATCTATGTAAGTTGACCATAGGTCAAAATTTTACTATAAAAAGATTAAATAACGATAGGCATGCTATCCATTGCTTCACACTGGAACAGCACAAACAAAATTAAAGAGTTGCTAAAAGAAACCACTACTGAATACTTTAGTTTCACCCCTAAAACCGAAAAATTTCAAACGGCCCTTTTGAAGGGCATAGATTCCTGCACGGAACCACAGGTGCTCTTAAATGAACTCCGCCAAAAAGCGAATGACGATATCGACTTTATCGGCGTCAAGCCGTTCGCTACAGTTAGAGCTAGGGGGGAGAAGCGGAGTCTTCGCTTCTTCCTTGTTCAACTCTCACCCAGCAGCAAACTGGATAGTTTGAGGAATATCTCCGTCCTCAACTACCAGGTTGTAACTTGGGACAAATTAAAAAGGCGCGGCAACATGCTTCAATGCATGCGCTGACAAAGGTTCGGCCACGCCGCAGCAAACTGCGAAATGCAGTCACGCTGCGTTAAGTGTGGAGAGAACCACAATGCAGATGAATGCAAGTTAGGAAGGGAACGGGTCGAAGATAGGACCCAGCTTAAATGTGTACTCTGCCGAGGCGGCGGACACCCCGCTAATTATCGGGGATGCCCGACGCGACGTTTCAGCTTATAAAGAACAATAAAGCAGCAAAGCAAACAGTGGTAGAAAAGCGTCTAACAGTGCGCCCTCCCACAACAACGCCCGTCAACCCCCAAATTTCTTACGCCCAAATGGCGTCAAGAAGGGGAAGCACGGTACAGCCTACACCAAAGGTCGCCCAACAGGCCCCCGTGCCTAAGGCGCCGGCGGAAGAGGCGGATATTATGGGCATTCTACTGGCCATCCAGGGCCAAAACCAGATCAGGGAGCAGGCGACTAGGGTGGATTATTTCTACTCTGTTTTGCCGAGCTTAACGCAACTTAGAGGTTAAAGGCGCGCTGCCGGAGAGGCCCTTTAAGATCCTAGCTGTAAATGTAAATTCACTGATTAGGACCGAACGTAGAGCGAATTTATTCCAATTGCTTAAAGACATAAGTCCAGATGTGTTTATGGCTAGCGAAACTAAGCTTAACCAGAAACATAAATTGACTAACAAAAATTACCATATCGTAAGAAGAGACCGACCCAACCCACTCAAGGAGGAGGCGTCGCAATCTTTATACGTAAAGGCATTAGTCATAAGGTAATATATAATAGTGATGTGCGAAAATTTCGGACGTTAGAGGCATGCATCATATGCATTCATCTCCAACAGGGGAAGCGAATGTATGTGATCGCTGCCTATGCACTGGAAAGACCTCTGCCCACCCAGTTTACAAACATTAATACCGAAGTTTTTCTTTTTTTTAAATAAATATTTAAACAAATTCGGTAAGAAGTAACATCCTGTATTTATAAATAACTTTCAAAAAAGAATAGTCTTTTCCAGTCGGAATCATTTAGCACTGAAATAGTTTCGTGGAGCGTCATAGTTTCCTTTCCAACGAATGTTTTTCTGTGGGAAGCAAAAATGGGGCATATACCTATGACGTGAAAACAGTCCTCTTTGGCTTTCAAATTACATAAAGTGCAAAATAGGTTAAAACTGTTGTTGTAAGGAGATCCGTTTAGTGTAAGAACTTCACATCTTGTTTTAAATATTAAAGATATTTCCCTATAATTAAGTGAATCATTAAAGTAGTTTGATTGCATAAGGTTAAGTTCCAGTTGTGAGTAAAGTAGTTTGCTATCTGATTCTCGAGCTTGTATTATAAGCCCATCGCGTTCAGAATTTTCGTGCGCTTGTATTATTTTGTAAAGCTGTTCTTTTACATGACTTAAATTTTCTGAATTTAACGATACTACTTCACCACAATTGTTTCCCAGATGTTTCCATTTTGACACCCACCAGTCCTCGTTTCTTAGCTCGTATAGTGCCATTCGTTTAGTCAGTCGGTCATCACGATGAGACAACACTTTGACAATGTAGTCTGCCTGTGATTTCAGCGCGCCAGTAAAAATTTTGGGTAGCCCTGTTTCCAGATATAAAGCATAGTTCGGTGTGTTTAAAGGTTAATTAAAAAGTTTCTTCAAAAAGCATCTGTGAAATTTTTCTATCGACTCGTATTCGTTAATTCCGCATAATTGGGCAGCATAGCAAAGTGAACTCCTAACAGCAGCATCAAATATCCTGTATTTCGCTGAAAGTACTATTCGTTGATTCGAAAAGATATTTCTCCAAGATAGATTTAACAGACTTTGTGTAGTTTTAGCTTTGATGGTTATATGATTATTGAAATCTATAGTTTTATTAAGAATTACTCCAAGGTACTTATACTCAGAAGCTACCTTTAAAAGATTTCCATTGTAGTACCAATTATATGTTGATTGATACCATGCAGATCTTGAGAATACCATTACTTTTGATTTATCTACGTTAATGGTAAGTCCCCATTTTCTGCAATAATCCGCGAGACGATTAATCATTAGCTGGAGATTGACTGCAGTCTCGGAAAATATCACTAAGTCATCAGCATATAAAAGGACATTTATGGTCAAATTAGCAATCCGGATACCTCCAGGTAGGTAAGATTCAACATCATTTATAAAAAGGGCGAACAGAAGTGCACTTAATAGGCATCCTTGCTTAACACCAGAATCTGTTTCAAACCATTCTGAATAAGTTGATCCATCGCACACAGCAGTTTTTGATTCTGCATACATCTTCTTTACTACACGGATGAACTTCCAGGATATGCCTAGTTGTGAGAGCTTGTAGAAAAGTGCATTTCGATTCACAAGATCAAAAGCAGACTTCAAGTCTACGAAAAATGCATAGACTTTCTTGTTCCTCGCTTGAAATGCTTTTACGATGGAGGTTAGTACGAAGATATGGTCAATGGTTGAAACATTTTTCCTGAAGCCAGCTTGGAATTGGATCAATGGATCGTTATATTCCAGCCATGTCTCCAATCTGTTAACCAGTACTCCACAGAACAATTTTGCGATGACGTTCATAAACGATATGCCTCTATAATTGTCTACATTGTTGATGTCTCCTTTTTTGTGAATAGAGAATATAACAGACTTTTTAAATTAGTCGATCTCGTACTGTCGAGGTGTTAACACGTTTTCGCCTTCCCAGTTTTTTTCAAATTAAATTTCGTGTGTGCGTTTAAGTATAACATTAAATCAAGATTTCTTAAGTGGTGCAGTAGCATAAAGGTAGAGTGGCCGACCGAGAATCCGAGGGTCGCCAGTTCGATTCCCAGCCGGGCATCAGAACTTTGCAAGCTTTTTTTCACAACCGTGAAGTGGAAAACTTTATTGGTTGGGAAAACGAGCAAAGGAGGAGGAGCTTAAGCACCGGGGCATCGAAAGGTGTCCTAGGGCCAATGAGGCCAGCGATGGCATCAGCTGAGGGAACATCGAAAGATGTTCCACTTATAAGCAGCGATTCTGCAGCAACAACATCAACAACAATAACAACAACGGCAACATCATCCGATGTAAATCAGAAGCACAGAAAGAGGATCAAGTGCGCACCAAATTTGGTAAAGAGGAGATCCACGGCCACCTCAGCAAAGCTGCCAGCTGGGGTGAATACGTCGGATATAGACGAGACGTCAGAGGCAGCAAGACAAACCCAGCTAAGCACTTCACCCGAAGAGGGTATTGAATATGTCTGAGGAAGGAGAAGGGCACTTCACGACGGGCGATAGTACTGCCTTCGTGAACCTCTCCACATCAGAGGCGTCATCTGAGGAGGACGAGGAACAAATAATGGTCGCTCAAATTGAAGTTTTGGAGGCAGAAATCCAAAAGTTGAAAAGCAAAGTTAAGGCCAGCCAAGAAGCGCGCCGAGCGAAACAACTAAAAGAACTCGACGAACAAGAACAAAAACAGCAAAAAGAACAATTACAAAAACAACAGCCACAACAGCAGCCAAAACAACAACGGCAAAAACAACAGCAACAGCAGCAGACACAAGCCCAGAAACAACCGCAACAAAAACAGCAGCAGCAGATTCAAAAGCAGCAGAATCAACAGCAGCAGAATCAACAGCAGCAGAATCAACAGCAGCAGAAAAGTCAGTCTCAGCAGCAGCAGCCACAGCCGCCGATTACGAAAAAAGAAAAGGTGCCATAAATCTATGTAAGTTGACCATAGGTCAAAATTTTACTATAAAAAGATTAAATAACGATAGGCATGCTATCCATTGCTTCACACTGGAACAGCACAAAAAAATTAAAGAGTTGTTAAAAGAAACCACTACTGAATACTTTAGTTTCACCCCTAAAACCGAAAAATTTCAAACGGTCCTTTTGAAGGGCATAGATTCCTGCACGGAACCGTAGGTGCTTTTAAATGAACTCCGCCAAAAAGCGAATGACGATCTCGACTTTATCGGGGTCAAGCCGTTCGCTACAGTTAGAGCTAGGCGGGAGAAGCGGAGTCTTCGCTTCTTCCTTGTTCAACTCTCACCCAGCAGCAAACTGGATAGTTTGAGGAGTATCTCCGTCCTCAACTACCAGGTTGTAACTTGGGACAAATTAAAAAGGCGCGGCAACATGCTTCAATGCATGCGCTGACAAAGGTTCGGCCACGCCTCCGCAGCAAACAGCGAAATGCAGTCACGCTGCGTTAAGTGTGGAGAGAACCACAATGCAGATGAATGCAAGTTAGGAAGGGAACGGGTCGAAGATAGGACCCAGCTTAAATGTGTACTCTGCCGAGGCGGGGACACCCCGCTAATTATCGGGGATGCCCGACGTTTCAGCTTATAAAGAACAATAAAGCAGTAAAGCAAACAGTGGTAGAAAAGCGTCTAACAGTGCGCCCTCCTACAACAACGCCCGTCAACCCCCAAATTTCTTACGCCCAAATCGCGTCAAGAAGGGGAAGCACGGTACAGCCTACACCAAAGGTCGCCCAACAGGCCCCCGTGCCTAAGGCGCCGGCGGAAGAGGCGGATATTATGGGCATTCTACTGACCATCCAGGGCCAAAACCAGATCAGGGAGCAGGCGACTAGGGTGGATTATTTTTACTCTGTTTTGCCGAGCTGAACGCAACTTAGAGGTTAAGGGCGCGCTGCCGGAGAGGCCCTTTAAGATCCTAGCTGTGAATGTAAATTCACTGATTAGGACCGAACGTAGAGCGAATTTATTCAGACATAAGTCCAGATGTGTTTATGGCTAGCCAAACTAAGCTTAACCAGAAACATAAATTGACTAACAAAAATTACCATATCGTAAGAAGAGACCGACCCAACCCACTCAAGGAGGAGGCGTTGCAATCTTTATACGTAAAGGCATTAGTCATAAGGTAATATATAATAGTGATGTGCGAAAATTTCGGACGTTAGAGGCATGCATCATATGCATTCATCTCCAACAGGGGAAGCGAATGTATGTGATCGCTGCCTATGCACTGGAAAGACCTCAGCCCACCCAGTTTACAAACATTAATACCGATTTTTTTCTTTTTTTTAAATAAATATTTAAACAAATTCGGTAAGAAGTAACATCCTTTATTTATAAATAACTTTAAAAAAAGAATAGTCTTTTCCAGTCGGAATCATTTAGCACTGAAATAGTTTCGTGGAGCGTCATAGTTTCCTTTCCAACGAATGTTTTTCTGTGGGAAGCAAAAATGGGGCATATACCTATGACGTGAAAACAGTCCTCTTTGGCTTTCAAATTACATAAAGTACAAAATAGGTTAAAACTGTTGTTGTAAGGAGATCCGTTTAGTGTAAGAACTTCACATCTTGTTTTAAATATTAAAGATATTTCCCTATAATTAAGTGAATCATTAAAGTAGTTTGATTGCATAAGGTTAAGTTCCAGTTGTGAGTAAAGTAGTTTGCTATCTGATTCTCGAGCTTGTATTATAAGCCCATCGCGTTCAGAATTTTCGTGCGCTTGTTTTATTTTGTAAAGCTGTTCTTTTACATGACTTAAATTTTCTGAATTTAACGATACTACTTCACCACAATTGTTTCCCAGATGTTTCCATTTTGACACCCACCAGTCCTCGTTTCTTAGCTCGTATAGTGCCATTCGTTTAGTCAGTCGGTCATCACGATGAGACAACACTTTGACAATGTAGTCTGCCTGTGATTTCAGCGTGCCAGTAAAAATTTTGAGTAGCCCTGTTTCCAGATATAAAGCATAGTTCGGTGTGTTTAAAGGTAAATTAAGAAGTTTCTTCAAAAAGCATCTGTGAAATTTTTCTATCGACTCGTATTCGTTAATTCCGCATAATTGGGCAGCATAGCAAAGTGAACTCCTAACAGCAGCATCAAATATCCTGTATTTCGCTGAAAGTACTATTCGTTGATTCGAAAAGATATTTCTCCAAGATAGATTTAACGGACTTTGTGTAGTTTTAGCTTTGATGGTTATATGATTGTTGAAATCTATAGTTTTATTAAGAATTACTCCAAGGTACTTATACTCAGAAGCTACCTTTAAAAGATTTCCATTGTAGTACCAATTATATGTTGATTGATACCATGCAGATCTTGAGAATACCATTACTTTTGATTTATCTACGTTAATGGTAAGTCCCCATTTTCTGCAATAATCCGCGAGACGATTAATCATTAGCTGGAGATTGACTGGAGTCTCGGAAAGTATCACTAAGTCATCAGCATATAAAAGGACATTTATGGTCAAATTAGCAATCCGGATACTTCCAGGTAGGTAAGATTCAACATCATTTATAAAAAGGGCGAACAGAAGTGCACTTAATAGGCATCCTTGCTTAACACCAGAATCTGTTTCAAACCATTCTGAATAAGTTGATCCATCCCACACAGCAGTTTTTGATTCTGCATACATCTTCTTTACTACACGGATGAACTTCGAGGATGTGCCTAGTTGTGAGAGCTTGTAGAAAAGTGCATTTCGATTCACAAGATCAAAAGCAGACTACGAAAAATGCATAGACTTTCTTGTTCCTCGCTTGAAATGCTTTTACGATGGAGGTTAGTACGAAGATATGGTCAATGGTTGAAACATTTTTCCTGAAGCCAGCTTGGAATTGGATCAATGGATCGTTATATTCCAGCCATGTCTCCAATCTGTTAACCAGTACTCCACAGAACAATTTTGCGATGACGTTCATAAACGATATGCCTCTATAATTGTCTACATTGTTGATGTCTCCTTTTTTGTGAATAGAGAATATAACAGACTTTTTAAATTAGTCGATCTCGTACTGTCGAGGTGTTAA
The DNA here is from genome assembly GCA_910595825.1 of Philhelius pedissequus. Classification (NCBI taxonomy): domain Eukaryota; kingdom Metazoa; phylum Arthropoda; class Insecta; order Diptera; family Syrphidae; genus Philhelius; species Philhelius pedissequus. The sequence continues at coordinate 225,078,411 of OU343160.1, read as the reverse complement.
CACGTTTTCGCCTTCCCAGTTTTTTTCAAATTAAATTTCGTGTGTGCGTTTCAGTATAACATTAAATCAAGATTTCTTAAGTGGTGCAGTAGCATAAAGGTAGAGTGGCCGACCTAGAATCCGAGGGTCTCCAGTTCGATTCCCAGCCGGGCATCAGAACTTTGCAAGCTTTTTTTCACAACCGTGAAGTGGAAAACTTTATTGGTTGGGAAAACGAGCAAAGGAGGAGAAGCTTAAGCACCGGGGCATCGAAAGGTGTCCTAGGGCCAATGAGGCCAGCGATGGCATCAGCTGAGGGAACATCGAAAGATGTTCCACTTATAAGCAGCGATTCTGCAGCAACAACATCAACAACAATAACAACAACGGCAACATCATCCGATGTAAATCAGAAGCACAGAAAGAGGATCAAGTGCGCACCAAATTTGGTAAAGAGGAGATCCACGGCCACCTCAGCAAAGCTGCCAGCTGGGGTGAATACGTCGGATATAGACGAGACGTCAGAGGCAGCAAGACAAACCCAGCTAGGCACTTCACCCGAAGAGGGTATTGAATATGTCTGAGGAAGGAGAAGGGCACTTCACGACGGGCGATAGTACTGCCTTCGTGAACCTCTCCACATCAGAGGCGTCATCTGAGGAGGACGAGGAACAAATAATGGTCGCTCAAATTGAAGTTTTGGAGGCAGAAATCCAAAAGTTGAAAAGCAAAGTTAAGGCCAGCCAAGAAGCGCGCCGAGCGAAACAACTAAAAGAACTCGACGAACAAGAACAAAAACAGCAAAAAGAACAATTACAAAAACAACAGCCACAACAGCAGCCAAAACAACAACGGCAAAAACAACAGCAACAGCAGCAGACACAAGCCCAGAAACAACCGCAACAAAAACAGCAGCAGCAGATTCAAAAGCAGCAGAATCAACAGCAGCAGAATCAACAGCAGCAGAATCAACAGCAGCAGAAAAGTCAGTCTCAGCAGCAGCAGCCACAGCCGCCGATTACGAAAAAAGAAAAGGTGCCATAAATCTATGTAAGTTGACCATAGGTCAAAATTTTACTATAAAAAGATTAAATAACGATAGGCATGCTATCCATTGCTTCACACTGGAACAGCACAAAAAAATTAAAGAGTTGTTAAAAGAAACCACTACTGAATACTTTAGTTTCACCCCTAAAACCGAAAAATTTCAAACGGTCCTTTTGAAGGGCATAGATTCCTGCACGGAACCGTAGGTGCTTTTAAATGAACTCCGCCAAAAAGCGAATGACGATCTCGACTTTATCGGGGTCAAGCCGTTCGCTACAGTTAGAGCTAGGCGGGAGAAGCGGAGTCTTCGCTTCTTCCTTGTTCAACTCTCACCCAGCAGCAAACTGGATAGTTTGAGGAGTATCTCCGTCCTCAACTACCAGGTTGTAACTTGGGACAAATTAAAAAGGCGCGGCAACATGCTTCAATGCATGCGCTGACAAAGGTTCGGCCACGCCGCAGCAAACAGCGAAATGCAGTCACGCTGCGTTAAGTGTGGAGAGAACCACAATGCAGATGAATGCAAGTTAGGAAGGGAACGGGTCGAAGATAGGACCCAGCTTAAATGTGTACTCTGCCGAGGCGGGGACACCCCGCTAATTATCGGGGATGCCCGACGTTTCAGCTTATAAAGAACAATAAAGCAGTAAAGCAAACAGTGGTAGAAAAGCGTCTAACAGTGCGCCCTCCTACAACAACGCCCGTCAACCCCCAAATTTCTTACGCCCAAATCGCGTCAAGAAGGGGAAGCACGGTACAGCCTACACCAAAGGTCGCCCAACAGGCCCCCGTGCCTAAGGCGCCGGCGGAAGAGGCGGATATTATGGGCATTCTACTGGCCATCCAGGGCCAAAACCAGATCAGGGAGCAGGCGACTAGGGTGGATTATTTTTACTCTGTTTTGCCGAGCTGAACGCAACTTAGAGGTTAAGGGCGCGCTGCCGGAGAGGCCCTTTAAGATCCTAGCTGTGAATGTAAATTCACTGATTAGGACCGAACGTAGAGCGAATTTATTCAGACATAAGTCCAGATGTGTTTATGGCTAGCGAAACTAAGCTTAACCAGAAACATAAATTGACTAACAAAAATTACCATATCGTAAGAAGAGACCGACCCAACCCACTCAAGGAGGAGGCGTCGCAATCTTTATACGTAAAGGCATTAGTCATAAGGTAATATATAATAGTGATGTGCGAAAATTTCGGACGTTAGAGACATGCATCATATGCATTCATCTCCAACAGGGGAAGCGAATGTATGTGATCGCTGCCTATGCACTGGAAAGACCTCAGCCCACCCAGTTTACAAACATTAATACCGATTTTTTTCTTTTTTTTAAATAAATATTTAAACAAATTCGGTAAGAAGTAACATCCTTTATTTATAAATAACTTTAAAAAAAGAATAGTCTTTTCCAGTCGGAATCATTTAGCACTGAAATAGTTTCGTGGAGCGTCATAGTTTCCTTTCCAACGAATGTTTTTCTGTGGGAAGCAAAAATGGGACATATACCTATGACGTGAAAACAGTCCTCTTTGGCTTTCAAATTACATAAAGTGCAAAATAGGTTAAAACTGTTGTTGTAAGGAGAACCGTTTAGTGTAAGAACTTCACATCTTGTTTTAAATATTAAAGATATTTCCCTATAATTAAGTGAATCATTAAAGTAGTTTGATTGCATAAGGTTAAGTTCCAGTTGTGAGTAAAGTAGTTTGCTATCTGATTCTCGAGCTTGTATTATAAGCCCATCGCGTTCAGAATTTTCGTGCGCTTGTTTTATTTTGTAAAGCTGTTCTTTTACATGACTTAAATTTTCTGAATTTAACGATACTACTTCACCACAATTGTTTCCCAGATGTTTCCATTTTGACACCCACCAGTCCTCGTTTCTTAGCTCGTATAGTGCCATTCGTTTAGTCAGTCGGTCATCACGATGAGACAACACTTTGACAATGTAGTCTGCCTGTGATTTCAGCGTGCCAGTAAAAATTTTGAGTAGCCCTGTTTCCAGATATAAAGCATAGTTCGGTGTGTTTAAAGGTAAATTAAGAAGTTTCTTCAAAAAGCATCTGTGAAATTTTTCTATCGACTCGTATTCGTTAATTCCGCATAATTGGGCAGCATAGCAAAGTGAACTCCTAACAGCAGCATCAAATATCCTGTATTTCGCTGAAAGTACCATTCGTTGATTCGAAAAGATATTTCTCCAAGATAGATTTAACGGACTTTGTGTAGTTTTAGCTTTGATGGTTATATGATTGTTGAAATCTATAGTTTTATTAAGAATTACTCCAAGGTACTTATACTCAGAAGCTACCTTTAAAAGATTTCCATTGTAGTACCAATTATATGTTGATTGATACCATGCAGATCTTGAGAATACCATTACTTTTGATTTATCTACGTTAATGGTAAGTCCCCATTTTCTGCAATAATCCGCGAGACGATTAATCATTAGCTGGAGATTGACTGGAGTCTCGGGAAGTATCACTAAGTCATCAGCATATAAAAGGACATTTATGGTCAAATTAGCAATCCGGATACCTCCAGGTAGGTAAGATTCAACATCATTTATAAAAAGGGCGAACAGAAGTGCACTTAATAGGCATCCTTGCTTAACACCAGAATCTGTTTCAAACCATTCTGAATAAGTTGATCCATCCCACACAGCAGTTTTTGATTCTGCATACATCTTCTTTACTACACGGATGAACTTCGAGGATGTGCCTAGTTGTGAGAGCTTGTAGAAAAGTGCATTTCGATTCACAAGATCAAAAGCAGACTACGAAAAATGCATAGACTTTCTTGTTCCTCGCTTGAAATGCTTTTACGATGGAGGTTAGTACGAAGATATGGTCAATGGTTGAAACATTTTTCCTGAAGCCAGCTTGGAATTGGATCAATGGATCGTTATATTCCAGCCATGTCTCCAATCTGTTAACCAGTACTCCACAGAACAATTTTGCGATGACGTTCATAAACGATATGCCTCTATAATTGTCTACATTGTTGATGTCTCCTTTTTTGTGAATAGAGAATATAACAGACTTTTTAAATTAGTCGATCTCGTACTGTCGAGGTGTTAACACGTTTTCGCCTTCCCAGTTTTTTTCAAATTAAATTTCGTGTGTGCGTTTCAGTATAACATTAAATCAAGATTTCTTAAGTGGTGCAGTAGCATAAAGGTAGAGTGGCCGACCTAGAATCCGAGGGTCTCCAGTTCGATTCCCAGCCGGGCATCAGAACTTTGCAAGCTTTTTTTCACAACCGTGAAGTGGAAAACTTTATTGGTTGGGAAAACGAGCAAAGGAGGAGAAGCTTAAGCACCGGGGCATCGAAAGGTGTCCTAGGGCCAATGAGGCCAGCGATGGCATCAGCTGAGGGAACATCGAAAGATGTTCCACTTATAAGCAGCGATTCTGCAGCAACAACATCAACAACAATAACAACAACGGCAACATCATCCGATGTAAATCAGAAGCACAGAAAGAGGATCAAGTGCGCACCAAATTTGGTAAAGAGGAGATCCACGGCCACCTCAGCAAAGCTGCCAGCTGGGGTGAATACGTCGGATATAGACGAGACGTCAGAGGCAGCAAGACAAACCCAGCTAGGCACTTCACCCGAAGAGGGTATTGAATATGTCTGAGGAAGGAGAAGGGCACTTCACGACGGGCGATAGTACTGCCTTCGTGAACCTCTCCACATCAGAGGCGTCATCTGAGGAGGACGAGGAACAAATAATGGTCGCTCAAATTGAAGTTTTGGAGGCAGAAATCCAAAAGTTGAAAAGCAAAGTTAAGGCCAGCCAAGAAGCGCGCCGAGCGAAACAACTAAAAGAACTCGACGAACAAGAACAAAAACAGCAAAAAGAACAATTACAAAAACAACAGCCACAACAGCAGCCAAAACAACAACGGCAAAAACAACAGCAACAGCAGCAGACACAAGCCCAGAAACAACCGCAACAAAAACAGCAGCAGCAGATTCAAAAGCAGCAGAATCAACAGCAGCAGAATCAACAGCAGCAGAATCAACAGCAGCAGAAAAGTCAGTCTCAGCAGCAGCAGCCACAGCCGCCGATTACGAAAAAAGAAAAGGTGCCATAAATCTATGTAAGTTGACCATAGGTCAAAATTTTACTATAAAAAGATTAAATAACGATAGGCATGCTATCCATTGCTTCACACTGGAACAGCACAAAAAAATTAAAGAGTTGTTAAAAGAAACCACTACTGAATACTTTAGTTTCACCCCTAAAACCGAAAAATTTCAAACGGTCCTTTTGAAGGGCATAGATTCCTGCACGGAACCGTAGGTGCTTTTAAATGAACTCCGCCAAAAAGCGAATGACGATCTCGACTTTATCGGGGTCAAGCCGTTCGCTACAGTTAGAGCTAGGCGGGAGAAGCGGAGTCTTCGCTTCTTCCTTGTTCAACTCTCACCCAGCAGCAAACTGGATAGTTTGAGGAGTATCTCCGTCCTCAACTACCAGGTTGTAACTTGGGACAAATTAAAAAGGCGCGGCAACATGCTTCAATGCATGCGCTGACAAAGGTTCGGCCACGCCGCAGCAAACAGCGAAATGCAGTCACGCTGCGTTAAGTGTGGAGAGAACCACAATGCAGATGAATGCAAGTTAGGAAGGGAACGGGTCGAAGATAGGACCCAGCTTAAATGTGTACTCTGCCGAGGCGGGGACACCCCGCTAATTATCGGGGATGCCCGACGTTTCAGCTTATAAAGAACAATAAAGCAGTAAAGCAAACAGTGGTAGAAAAGCGTCTAACAGTGCGCCCTCCTACAACAACGCCCGTCAACCCCCAAATTTCTTACGCCCAAATCGCGTCAAGAAGGGGAAGCACGGTACAGCCTACACCAAAGGTCGCCCAACAGGCCCCCGTGCCTAAGGCGCCGGCGGAAGAGGCGGATATTAGGGGCATTCTACTGGCCATCCAGGGCCAAAACCAGATCAGGGAGCAGGCGACTAGGGTGGATTATTTTTACTCTGTTTTGCCGAGCTGAACGCAACTTAGAGGTTAAGGGCGCGCTGCCGGAGAGGCCCTTTAAGATCCTAGCTGTGAGTGTAAATTCACTGATTAGGACCGAACGTAGAGCGAATTTATTCAGACATAAGTCCAGATGTGTTTATGGCTAGCGAAACTAAGCTTAACCAGAAACATAAATTGACTAACAAAAATTACCATATCGTAAGATAAGACCGACCCAACCCACTCAAGGAGGAGGCGTCGCAATCTTTATACGTAAAGGCATTAGTCATAAGGTAATATATAATAGTGATGTGCGAAAATTTCGGACGTTAGAGGCATGCATCATATGCATTCATCTCCAACAGGGGAAGCGAATGTATGTGATCGCTGCCTATGCACTGGAAAGACCTCTGCCCACCCAGTTTACAAACATTAATACCGAAGTTTTTCTTTTTTTTAAATAAATATTTAAACAAATTCGGTAAGAAGTAACATCCTGTATTTATAAATAACTTTCAAAAAAGAATAGTCTTTTCCAGTCGGAATCATTTAGCACTGAAATAGTTTCGTGGAGCGTCATAGTTTCCTTTCCAACGAATGTTTTTCTGTGGGAAGCAAAAATGGGGCATATACCTATGACGTGAAAACAGTCCTCTTTGGCTTTCAAATTACATAAAGTGCAAAATAGGTTAAAACTGTTGTTGTAAGGAGATCCGTTTAGTGTAAGAACTTCACATCTTGTTTTAAATATTAAAGATATTTCCCTATAATTAAGTGAATCATTAAAGTAGTTTGATTGCATAAGGTTAAGTTCCAGTTGTGAGTAAAGTAGTTTGCTATCTGATTCTCGAGCTTGTATTATAAGCCCATCGCGTTCAGAATTTTCGTGCGCTTGTTTTATTTTGTAAAGCTGTTCTTTTACATGACTTAAATTTTCTGAATTTAACGATACTACTTCACCACAATTGTTTCCCAGATGTTTCCATTTTGACACCCACCAGTCCTCGTTTCTTAGCTCGTATAGTGCCATTCGTTTAGTCAGTCGGTCATCACGATGAGACAACACTTTGACAATGTAGTCTGCCTGTGATTTCAGCGTGCCAGTAAAAATTTTGAGTAGCCCTGTTTCCAGATATAAAGCATAGTTCGGTGTGTTTAAAGGTAAATTAAGAAGTTTCTTCAAAAAGCATCTGTGAAATTTTTCTATCGACTCGTATTCGTTAATTCCGCATAATTGGGCAGCATAGCAAAGTGAACTCCTAACAGCAGCATCAAATATCCTGTATTTCGCTGAAAGTACTATTCGTTGATTCGAAAAGATATTTCTCCAAGATAGATTTAACGGACTTTGTGTAGTTTTAGCTTTGATGGTTATATGATTGTTGAAATCTATAGTTTTATTAAGAATTACTCCAAGGTACTTATACTCAGAAGCTACCTTTAAAAGATTTCCATTGTAGTACCAATTATATGTTGATTGATACCACGCAGATCTTGAGAATACCATTACTTTTGATTTATCTACGTTAATGGTAAGTCCCCATTTTCTGCAATAATCCGCGAGACGATTAATCATTAGCTGGAGATTGACTGGAGTCTCGGAAAGTATCACTAAGTCATCAGCATATAAAAGGACATTTATGGTCAAATTAGCAATCCGGATACCTCCAGGTAGGTAAGATTCAACATCATTTATAAAAAGGGCGAACAGAAGTGCACTTAATAGGCATCCTTGCTTAACACCAGAATCTGTTTCAAACCATTCTGAATAAGTTGATCCATCCCACACAGCAGTTTTTGATTCTGCATACATCTTCTTTACTACACGGATGAACTTCGAGGATGTGCCTAGTTGTGAGAGCTTGTAGAAAAGTGCATTTCGATTCACAAGATCAAAAGCAGACTACGAAAAATGCATAGACTTTCTTGTTCCTCGCTTGAAATGCTTTTACGATGGAGGTTAGTACGAAGATATGGTCAATGGTTGAAACATTTTTCCTGAAGCCAGCTTGGAATTGGATCAATGGATCGTTATATTCCAGCCATGTCTCCAATCTGTTAACCAGTACTCCACAGAACAATTTTGCGATGACGTTCATAAACGATATGCCTCTATAATTGTCTACATTGTTGATGTCTCCTTTTTTGTGAATAGAGAATATAACAGACTTTTTAAATTAGTCGATCTCGTACTGTCGAGGTGTTAACACGTTTTCGCCTTCCCAGTTTTTTTTCAAATTAAATTTCGTGTGTGCGTTTAAGTATAACATTAAATCAAGATTTCTTAAGTGATGCAGTAGCATAAAGGTAGAGTGGCCGACCGAGAATCCGAGGGTCGCCAGTTCGATTCCCAGCCGGGCATCAGAACTTTGCAAGCTTTTTTTCACAACCGTGAAGTGGAAAACTTTATTGGTTGGGAAAACGAGCAAAGGAGGAGTAGCTTAAGCACCGGGGCATCGAAAGGTGTCCTAGGGCCAATTAGGCCAGCGATGGCATCAGCTGAGGGAACATCGAAAGATGTTCCACTTATAAGCAGCGATTCTGCAGCAACAACATCAACAACAATAACAACAACGGCAACATCATCCGATGTAAATCAGAAGCACAGAAAGAGGATCAAGTGCGCACCAAATTTGGTAAAGAGGAGATCCACGGCCACCTCAGCAAAGCTGCCAGCTGGGGTGAATACGTCCGATATAGACGAGACGTCAGAGGCAGCAAGACAAACCCAGCTAGGCACTTCACCCGAAGAGGGTATTGAATATGTCTGAGGAAGGAGAAGGGCACTTCACGACGGGCGATAGTACTGCCTTCGTGAACCTCTCCACATCAGAGGCGTCATCTGAGGAGGACGAGGAACAAATAATGGTCGCTCAAATTGAAGTTTTGGAGGCAGAAATCCAAAAGTTGAAAAGCAAAGTTAAGGCCAGCCAAGAAGCGCGCCGAGCGAAACAACTAAAAGAACTCGACGAACAAGAACAAAAACAGCAAAAAGAACAATTACAAAAACAACAGCCACAACAGCAGCCAAAACAACAACGGCAAAAACAACAGCAACAGCAGCAGACACAAGCCCAGAAACAACCGCAACAAAAACAGCAGCAGCAGATTCAAAAGAAGCAGAATCAACAGCAGCAGAAAAGTCAGTCTCAGCAGCAGCAGCCACAGCCGCCGATTACGAAAAAAGAACAGGTGCCACCCATAAATACTTATAAAATGGAGTTACAGGATACCATAAATCTATGTAAGTTGGCCATAGATCAAAACTTTACTATAAAAAGATTAAATAATGATAGACATGCTATCCATTGCTTCACACTGGAACAGCACAAAAAAATTAAAGCGTTGCTAAAATAAACCACTACTGAATTCTTTAGTTTCGCCCCTAAGACCGAAAAGTTTCAAACGGTCCTTTTGAAGGGCATAGATTCCTGCACGGAACCACAGGTGCTCTTAAGTGAACTCCGCCAAATAGCGAATGACGATATCGACTTTATCGGGGTCAAGCCGTTCGCTACAGTCAGAGCTAGGCTGGAGAAGCGGAGTCTTTCTTCTTCCTTGTTCAACTCTCACCCAGCAGCAAACTGGATAGTTTGAGGAGTATCTCCGTCCTCAACTACCAGGTTGTAACTTGGGACAAATTAAAAAGGCGCGGCGACATGCTTCAATGCATGCGCTGCCAAAGGTTCGGCCACGCCGCAGCAAACTGCGAAATGCAGTCACGCTGCGTTAAGTGTGGAGAGAACCACAATGCAGATGAATGCAAGTTAGGAAGGGAACGGTTTGAAGATAGGACCCAGCTTAAATGTTAAATGTCGGGGATGCCCGACGTTTCAGCTTATAAAGTTGTTCTTTAAAGCAGCAAAGCAAACAGTGGTAGAAAAGCGTCTAACAGTGCGCCCTCCTACAACAATGCGCGTCAACCCCCAAATTTCTTACGCCCAAATGGCGTCAAGAAGGGGAAGCACGGTACAGCCTACACCATAGGTCGCCCAACAGGCCCCCGTGCCTAAGGCGCCGGCGGAAGAGGCGGATATTATGGGCATTCTACTGGCCATCCAGGGCCAAAACCAGATCAGGGAGCAGGCGACTAGGGTGGATTATCTCTACTCTGTTTTGCCGAGCTTAACGCAACTTAGAGGTTAAGGGCGCGCTGCCGGAGAGGCCCTTTAAGATCCTAGCTGTGAATGTAAATTCACTGATTAGGACCGAACGTAGAGCGAATTTATTCCAATTGCTTAGAGACATAAGTCCAGATGTGTTTATGGCTAGCGAAACTAAGCTTAACCAGAAACATAAATTGACTAACAACAATTACCATATCGTAAGAAGAGACCGACACAACTCCACTCAAGGAGGAGGCGTCGCAAACTTTATACGTAAAGGCATTAGTCATAAGCTAATATATAATAGTGATGTGCGAAAATTTCGGACGTTAGAGGCATGCATCATATGCATTCATCTCCAACAGGGGAAGCGAATGTATGTGATCGCTGCCTATGCACCGGAAAGACCTTAGCCCACCCGGTTTATAACTGAGCTTGAAAAGCTTTTTGAATGCTTAAGATTGAGCTCGGAAGAAAACTTTTACATATTAGCCGGTGATTTAAACGCCAAACACATAGATTGGGGAAATCAAATACAAAATCCTCGAGGTAACCATTTGTATAATTGGATGGGTCGATACAACCTTGAGTATCGCCTCGATCTTCTAGCCACAGAGCGGCCATCGTTTCCAAGAAGCGGTGCCTATCTGGATCTATTGCTGAAAGACGCAAGACTAACAATTACTGACACTGTGGGTCAACGACCAAGAAATTGTTTACGAACGATCGAGTACGACAGTGACCACTGCGGATTCGCCGCCGTTATACAACTTCCGCATGAGCTTATGGAGTTGGATGAGTATGTGCCTGTGCATACCTACAATTACAGTAAGGTGCACTGGCCACGCTTCTCCAATGCCTTATTGAGTGAATTACGTTCAAATGGTATATCCCCACCAAATGACAGGAACCTAAGAAATACTGAAATCGACAAATACTTAGAACAAATTGACGAAACGATTCTACGAACAATGAACACTATATCCCAAAATACAAAGAACGTAACGCAACTGACATGTACCGTAACGCGACAATTGACGCACTTCACAGACAAAAAAGTGGACTTCCAACAAGACTAAAACGCTTGTACAGACGGTTTACTGATACCCGAGATCTGGAGATTAGGACACTGAAGTCGTTCATCAAAAACATCAACCAATTGATCAAAGAAAATTATAGGTTGGCTATTAATTTGTACTGGGACAATAAAATTCGTGCCGTTAACTCTAGCCACCCAAATATGTTCCCAAAAATTAAAAAGATTTTTAGAAGAAAGAATCAAAAACACGATCTTCCGTGTCTTAAGCTCCAGAGGACGACAGAGAACAGAGACGTACTTCTGACTGCAGGCATATACCCAGAGGATGCCGTATTGGAGGATGCCCTCTATATAATCAAAGATCCACAGGAGAGAGTGGAGGCTGTGGGTGCTGCTTTCCAGCAAGTGTACAAGGTGAATGCTAGCATTCGCCCGAATCATGACCTGGAGAACAGAGCTCTGCTTCATCACTTAGGGCTCCGGAACGATATAACCGAATGGCGATCTGAGAACCTTGGGTTTACCGGGTTTAATGATGAAGATTTGGCAAACGCCATAATCGCCGACCGAAATAAGCCCAGTCCCCTGTTTATTTCGAAGAATGAGCTCTAGCTCATCTTCGATTCATTAAAGAAAAAGAAGTCAGCAGGAGTCGATGGTATATCCAACGTTGTACTACGACATTTGCCTCAAGAAGCAGTTGACATTTATACCACACGTGTTTAACAACGCGCTGAATAATGCATATTATCCAGTGCGGTGGAAGACAGCTGTGGTGCACCCTATCCCAAAAAAGGGAAAGGACAACTCCAATCCGGCGAATCTCCGGTCGATAAGTCTTCTTCCAAGTATCAGCAAAGTATTTGAAAAGGTTATTAATTGAGCCCTGTTCAAGTGGGCGGAGGACAAAAATATTATCCCGGATAATCGGTTTTAAGGCGGGACATGACATAATTCATGCCGCGTCTAAACTAGTTTCTGATATCCAATGGAACAAAACTAAAAAGCAGTGTACGGGTGCCTGTCTGGTTGATTTGGAGAAGGAATTCGACACCGTATGGTTAGAAGGTAAAGCTTACCCCACTAGGTATTAAGTAAACCTCTATTGTATATGCTTTATGACATGCTAAATTGTAGAAAGTTTGTTGTCAAGAGTGGCAATGTAACTTCTACCGCAATTTTTAATATTAATAATGGTCTTCAGCAGGGAGCGGTTAACTCGCCGATTCTATTCAGCATTTACACCAGCGATCTGATAGGTAGTCTAACTCAGGCAATTGCGTACGCCGACGATCTAATTGCGTACAGAACAGATACAGTTGAGGTCATCAAAAGTCTCTTGCAGAGTGACTTCGGCAAGATTCAGCGATATTGTGATGACTGGAACTTGAAAATCAACTTCCAGAAATCAGAAACTATTTTGTTTAGGACTGCGTTGTCTAGCGCCAGAAGGGATACGAGAAAGATCTGGCGCAAGCTGGTGATCGTAGGGCCATATGGACATCCACTGGCGAGTAAAAGTGTAGTAAAGTACCTTGGCAACTGGTTGGATCAGTACCTGTATTTCCACAGACATATAGGTGCTGTTTTGGCCAGGGATAGGGGAGCCTTTGCCTTGACAAAACGACTGTTTTATAGCAGCCGTCTTGACAGCAGGGTGAAGGTGATTTGCTACATGGCCCTCATCAGGCCGATGATTGCCTACGGATGCCCGGTGTGGTTCAACGTTGCCCCATCTCAAATGGAAAAGATTCGGGTGTTTGAGAGGCAATGTCTTAGACGTTGCCTTGGATTACACAGAACACAAGAGTCGGATTACACAAGATATTATTCCAACCGGGTTCTATACAACGGGGCCAACATAAACAGAATAGATAATTTTTTGTTTAAGCTGATTCGGGGTCACGTTGCAAGAGCAATGTCCTCAACTAACAGCTTAATTTTTGGGGCTTATTACCCCAATAACGAATATTTTGAGAGTGCGCGGTTAAGTGGTTACATCCCTCCCGAGGCATTCCTCTATTTAGACAGTCGAGGGCTGATACAGGATAGAATGGCGGTTCCGCTTATCTACCACGTCAGCCGTAAAACTGTAGATAGGCGACTCCTGTATGGTCGAGACGTCATTGCTCAAGGTGGAGAAGAGTGCCTTCGGCTCAGTAGGACTGTGTCCGATCGGGACCGAAGGGATAGGGCGAAACAAGAGAACCAGTTCTGGTGGCTCTCTGAACAGCAGTTTGATAGCTAAAGTCGATGAAGAATGTATGTCTTGGACGACTTACATAGATTTAGGGAAATTAGGTATAAGGAACAGTCGGGGGGCACCAAACAAAAGAAAAAAAAATTAAAATATATATGTATGCGGAGGCATAGGTGCATGCATCTGCGCGGCTGTATATGTATGTGCGTGCGTATATGTATGAACGTATATACATGTATGTGTAGGTGGCATGTTGTTGTATGTCTGCATACGTATTCAAAATATAAACAAAACAAAAATTAAAACGAAAAATGCTGCTGTGGCTGTTCTTGTTTTTAAGTGGTTTTGGGTATTTTTAGGTATTTTAAGTAGCTTAAGTTATTTTTAGTTAGTATAAGTTGTATCTAGTTTTAATTATTTTTAGTCTAGCTTTAGGTAGTTCTAGGTAAAAATTTAAAATGATCTGATACTAAGTTTTTGTATTAAAGTTTTCTTGGTTAAATAAAAATAAAATAATTAGATTTAATTAAAATAGTTTTTAGGTCGAAAGACATTAGTATTAAGAGATATAGTTTAGTTTAGAGCGCCCGTAAAGGGCCAGTAAATTAGTTGTAAGTTATTGATAATTAAGCTAGTTTTAAACATTTTTGTCTAGCTTTGAGGTAGTTATAAGTTAAGATTAAATAAAAATGACTTTTTAAATTATGTAGGAATTTCTTCTTTTGAAGACACTTCATTGAAAAAGGATGTAAGTTGACATATAAAGGTTGGTGTGGCGTTCTTGAAATAATCGTATGGAATCCCATCTTCTCCTGCAGCTTTTCCATCTTTTGCCTTGACGACAACAAGCTGTACTTGAGCTACAGTGATTTCACTATCCAATATATTGTCAAAGAAAAAAGGTTCTGCATAAAAAAATACAAGGTCTGCTTTATTTTTTAAAATATTTTTGAAGGGAGTTGATAGTTCGTTAGATACTACTGGTCCTATTTTAAAATTCGATCCAATTATTTCTTTTGTCACCTTCCAAAATTCTCTTGAATCTCTTGTTTTACCAAGTTTATCGGCTAGATGGTTTTCGAATTCAGTCTTCTTCCTGAAACACAGATTTTTATATCTTTTATTTGCTATGTTGTACCAATTTTTCAAGTTTTGACAGTTTGAGTTCCGGAGTGCATTTAGAAGGACAAAGGACTTCTTTCTAGCTTTCATACACTCTTTGTTAAACCATTTTTGTTTAAAAGCCTTACGAAATTTTGAGGGTACTCTTGTTACAGAGTTTCTTATACAAGAAACAAATTGATTTGCTTGTTCATCCGCTGAGTTAGTCCTCTCATTCAGTCTCTGAAGATTTATATCAAGCAATAAGTCATCCTGTTTCCATCTGAGCCTCGGAATCAGTCGAAGATTTCTTTGAAATGGTGTTATTTATTCTGACCATTCAACAACAATTGGCATGTGGTCTGAGTAGTTCTTACTTTGTACTTCGATTTTTGTTATAAGCTCAATCCATTCACTATTTGCAGCGCAATAATCAATCACAGATTTGCCTTGGCCTCCTTTAAACGTATAGTGACCTTCAGTGTCTCCGTTAGTACAACCGTTCAAAATTATACAGTCATACATCTGCAAGACTTCAAGAAGGTTGGTACCATTTTGATTGCATACATTGTCCTTGGAATTTCACTTGAGCTACAGTGATTTCACTATCCAATATATTGTCAACGAAAAAAGGTTCTGCATAAAAAAATACAAGGTCTGCTTTATTTTTTAAAATATTTTTGAAGGGAGTTGATAGTTCGTTAGATACTCCTGGTCCTATTTTAAAATTCGATCCAATTATTTCTTTTGTCACCTTCCAAAATTCTCTTGAATCTCTTGTTTTACCAAGTTTATCGGCTAGATGGTTTTCGAATTCAGTCTTCTTCCTGAAACACAGATTTTTGTATCTTTTATTTGCTATGTTGTACCAATTTTTCAAGTTTTGACAGTTTGAGTTCCGGAGTGCATTTAGAAGGACAAAGGACTTCTTTCTAGCTTTCATACACTCTTTGTCAAACCATTTTTGTTTAAAAGCCTTACGAAATTTTGAGGGTACTCTTGTTACAGAGTTTCTTATACAAGAAACAAATTGATTTGCTTGTTCATCCGCTGAGTTAGTCCTCTCATTCAGTCTCTGAAGATTTATATCAAGCAATAAGTCATCCTGTTTCCATCTGAGCCTCGGAATCAGTCGAAAATTTCTTTGAAATGGTGTTATTTATTCTGACCATTCAACAACAATTGGCATGTGGTCTGAGTAGTTCTTACTTTGTACTTCGATTTTTGTTATAAGCTTAATCCATTCACTACTTGCAGCGCAATAATCAATCACAGATTTGCCTTGGCCTCCTTTAAACGTATAGTGACCTTCAGTGTCTCCGTTAGTACAACCGTTCAAAATTATACAGTCATACATCTGCAAGACTTCAAGAAGGTTGGTACCATTTTGATTGCATACATTGTCCTTGGAATTTCTGTTGTTGCGGTTTATTGAAGGGTTATTTGAGTTGTGGATTGAAGTTACCTGGAAGTTGTTGGTTCTTGCGTTGAAATCACCTATTATAAGAACACTTTTGTTTGACAAATGTAACATGATGTTGCTAAACCGCTCGCAAAAAGTTTTTCTTGTATACTCAAGCTTTCTATCGTGTACCTTGTATTTTCTATTTATTCTTTGTCTAATAGTTTGACATTATCAAAATCAGCTGTGTGCTGTGTATGATTTATGTGTTGCGCTAAGCCTGTTGTTGTTTTGTTCTTTCTTATGTCTGCTTTATGTTCGGCTATCCTCACTCCGAGCGCCCTTTTCGTCGTTCCTATATACACAAGATCACAATTGTCATTTGCATTGCCTAAACATCCAATTTGGTAGACCACATTGTTTTGTTGTTCCTTTTCAATTGGTGTTTTCGTGTTTAAGAAAACCTTTCTTAACGTGCAGTGTGCCTTGTAAGCAAATGTCATTTTGGTGGTGTCTTGCTTGATGACTTCGTGAAGAATTTTGCAGTGTGTTAGTTTTGGTATATAGGGCATACTGAAAAATGCTTTGGAGTTGTCAGCTTCAATTTCTGTTGTAGATTTTTTGTTTTTCTGTAAATTATTAATATTTTGATTAATTTTGTAATTTATTATTTCATTTGTTATGTAGCCGGGATAGTTATTCATTTTAAGTATGTTTTTTATTTTTAATTTATTCCCTTCGCGAAATTGTTTATCGCTTTACTTTACTTTGTTAGTAAAGTTTGTTGCCGTGTTAATTTTTTGACTCATCGGTTGTGTTGAATGAAAATTCATTATTCGGCCAGAAGATGTTTTCTTAGAGAACCAGTCAATAATTATTTTGTTGGCTTGTCGATGAACTTTTGTGTCCAAATAAGGTAAGCACTTTTTGTGCTCTATTTCAATAGTGAATTGTAACTTCTTGTGAAACGTCGAAAAAGAATGAAATAGTTTTATTTACATTCGGAAATTACTGATCTGTAAGCCTGTCTTATAAAAAATTTATTGTTTTCTGTTTGTTGTTGAGTTTGGTTGCTGTGAGGATTGCAGTGGCTTCGGCAGCTAGAACAGATGAAAAATCAGGAAGGATTCTTTTACTAAGAATATTTCTATCTTCATCCACGACCGCGAAAGCTGTGCCGTATTGGTTTCTAATGCAATCGGTGTAAACAAAGTACCAGTTTTCTTCTTTGTAGGCGACAGTCTCCTCGGCGAATGTAGATTTGTATATTTCTTTATTGGTTGATTCTGTCGGTAGTTTTGTAAGGTCGGTGATAACTGCGTTATTTGGAAGAAGCCAGGGTGGACAAGTTGCTTAGATGAGTTGCAAACGATTGGAAAATCAATCTGCTCTGCAAACGAGATGACTTGGCTTATTGTAGATGGACATTTGGGTGTTTGTTTTCCGGTTCATGTTTTGTTTTGCAATTGTAGTTATGGTGGAGTTGCTTGAGGTTTGTAGTTTGCTTAGAAGAAGAGCAGTTACAAATTCCTTCTTTTGTTCGATGGAGGGTAGGCCAGATTCGGTCAACATATTCATAATCGGTGTAGTTTTAAAAGATCGGAGGGCAAATCTTATTTCTGCATGATATACCGGTTTAATAAATTGAAGAGAAGATTTTGAGCATTTACCATATATGGAAAGTCCATAGTCAATTTTTCATAGTATAATACATTTTATGATTCTGATAACAGTATTAATATGAGAACTACTATTTTTATTTGTGAGATATTTTATAATATTTGTTCTGGTAGCCACAATCTTTTTAAGATATATACAGTGGTACTTAAAGCTGAACTTGCTGTCAAAAATGACACCAAGTATACTTAAATAATTAACATTACAAACATCATTTTTAAAGTTAAAATTTATTATTTTTTGACAACTTGTTTTTCTACATATGTGGAGAATATTTGTTTTGCTTAATGATATGATTGACCCAGAATATTTTGACCAATTGTCTATTTCTAACAGAATATTTGAAAATGTCTCTACTACTTTAGGAATTTCTTTAGATTTTGCAAGGACAATGAGGTCGCCCGCATATAAAGAATGCCGAACTGTTTGATAATTTGACATTATGTGACTGATCTCGTTCGAAGCAATAATAAAGATAACTACTGAGAGTGGCGAACCTTGAGGTATATCATTTAAAGATCTTTGGCTGTGGAAAAAACATTATTAACCCTGGCTCTAAATTTCCTGTTTGTTAGGAATGAACGTATGTAGCCGAAAATTGTTGGTCCTATTTTCCATTTCATCAGAGTGTTTAAAACAATATGAATCCCTATCCTGTCAAAAGCCTTTTCAAAGTCAATCGACAGAATTTAGACGTGGTTTCTTGTTGATAATGATGAAGCTATGTATTCGTTGATGTAAAATAAAGTATCTATTTTGCTATAATCGTGTTTGAAAGCGACTTGATTATTGTTGACAAAATTATTTTTATCGATGAATCATTGTATTCTTTTGGCAATATTTTTTTCTAATATTTTACCCATACAAGGGAGCAATGATATAGGCCTATAGCCGTTTAACTCAAGAGGGTTCTTTTTAGGTTAAGATAAGGGTATGATGATGGCGGTTTTCCACGCTTGTAGTATAATACCTCTGTCAAGATTTTTATTATAGAGAGATAGAATACGGAGCTTGAGTGGCATTGGGCAGTTTTTAAACATGGGGTACGAAATCCGATCGAAACCTGGTGTATTGTTTTTCACCAAATTAAGGCAGTTTTCAAATTCAATTAAATTTATAGGCCGTTCGATTTGTCTAGCAGAAGTAGAGTTGTGATCACTAGATGGATTTATTTGTAACGAGATATATTTAGCACGTAAAAACTCTGAGCGGAAGTTGATGTCGTTTGGTTGCTCGACCCAGCTGTTCGCAAAACAATTGGCTATATCTGAGCGTTCAGTGAGTGTTTGTAAATCTGACATAATAGTTTGGATGATGTAGGGAGTGTAATTCACGGTGAGGGTCTTGATCTCTGACCACAGTTTTTTTGGGTGTCGAGCAAGGATTTATGTTGTT
This sequence comes from Philhelius pedissequus, assembly GCA_910595825.1. Lineage (NCBI taxonomy): Eukaryota > Metazoa > Arthropoda > Insecta > Diptera > Syrphidae > Philhelius > Philhelius pedissequus. The sequence goes on along the minus strand of OU343160.1, from coordinate 225,059,474 downwards.
GGTGAATGTTTCAAAACATTGTTGTTTTGCGGATTTTGCAGCTCTACGAAAATATGTGTTGGTCTTACGATAAGAAACTAGGTTATTGTCTGTTGGGTGTCTCTTAAAAGTCTTCCAGGCATTTTGTTTTTTTGCGGAATTGAATTATTAGCCGCCGAGAATTTTAGCCGCTTCCTGATTAATGTTAGGAGACATTTGATTGGCAGAAGAAAACCTCAAAGCGTTTCGAGTTGAAAAGATCCCAATTTGCTTTGTCGATTGGGAATTTTGGGTGCTTTTTCGTTTTGGTATTATCTGAGTCCAGAGTTATTGTTGTGACTATTGGAAAGCGGTTGCTTCCATATAGGTCTGAGAGAACTGGCCCGGATGCAATTGGATATAGATGAGGTGAGATTAGGGTTAAGTCTATGTGAGTTAGGGATTTGTGTGTGGAAAAATGGTTTGGGGTACCGTTATTTAGTATAAGTATTAAGTTGGAGTTTGTCACAAAAAATTTCAAATATTTTTCCTCTGATGCTGCTGCTGGAAGAGCCCCATAGACGGCTCCAGCAATTAAAGTCTCCAGTTACCAAAACAGGGCTTTGGAACATGTTGATTATGTTTTCTAAATCGAGAGAGGAGAATGTTTGGTCTGGAGGTATGTATATATTTGTTATGATTATTTTAATTTTCAGTTCTATTTCTAATGCTATTGGGGAAATATTTGAGTTTATTTGAATAAGTTTGTGGGAAATTGATTTGTGAACAAGGAAACCGGTCCCTTGTTTAACTGTTAGATTTGTAGCCAAATTGTGAAAATAAGCGATATATTGTTTAGGCAGGCAGTTTGAAAATTTACTTGGGTCAGGATGGTGTGGTATTAAAGTTTCTTGGAGTGAAATGATAGCTGGACACTGATCATTAATTAATAATTGCAGCTCATGGTTATTATTAAAAAAACCGTTTAAGTTCCATTGAAGAATCTTTACCATAAAGTTTAAGGCTAGACCTTTATACACAATATGCAAAAGGAAAGAAATTTTGAGTTGAATGAATTAGTTTTTGTATGAGCTGGTGTTATGAAAAGAGCCACATCTCAGGCCGTGGGGCTGGGACAGGGAAGTCGGAAAGCGACTACCCCAGTCGCACGTCAGGAAATGTGGCTATTGTTTGAAACTGAATTGGTTCTTTATTAGGAGTCGTCATCATCATTGGATGACGTGTCCATGAAGTATTTGTTTTTGCTTATAAGTTCGGAACTTATGCTAGATAAAGGAGAAGTATAATTTGTGTTGACATTGTTTAAAGTTGAGTTTGAATTTGTGGGTTTGTTGGTTTGGTTTATGGTATTAATTAAAGTGTTTTGTGCAAATGCATTTGATATGGGTGTTGATAATTCGGGGTTTATGTAAATGAAGGAGGTTTTGGAGAGTTTATGGAAGTGATTATTTGAGGTGTATTTGCTGCGAGTAATGTTTCTATTTTTTGCTCTTTTGATATAGGGGTGTTCTGTGTAAGTGAAGCAGTGTTTGTGGCCGGAAGGTTCCCTTTGGAGGATGGGTTTATTAAGAGCTAAAATCATTGTTTTTTGTATAGTTTGAAGAGATGAAATTTCTTCGTTTTCTTTGTTAGGAGAATTCTGTTTAGTTTTTGTAGCGAAAGAAAGAGTATATGAATTATTGGGTACAGACTTGGGATTTTCTTGTTCGTAAAGGCGTTTAGCTTCAGACATAGAACATTTTTTTTAGTTTTTATTGTTATTATTTCTGTTGCCATCTTGTATTCGGGGCATTCTTTAGAGGAGGCAGGGTGCGGGCCCTTACAGTTAGAACACATTGTACGAGTGCAAATTGTTGGAGAATGAGTTACGAGGAAACAGTTTCCACATATTAGATCTTTGACGGTGCAGCGTGTGGCTGTGTGACCAAGAAGTTGGCATTTTTTGCAGCGCATTGGGCTCGGAATATATTCCGTAACCTTAGCTTTATAGAAACCAATTTCTACAGACTTAGGCAGGGTGAATAAGTCGAAAGTAAAAAGGAAAAGGCCTGACGGTTTTTCTACGCCATCTACTTTCCTTTTAAATTTATAGACGTCTACAACGCCTTGAGATATCATATCTCGCACTCGGATACTATATTTAAGCACGGCGCAAAAACCACGCCTTTAGTATAATTTAATTGGTCATGAAGCTTCACTGATACCGGACACGTGCTAGCAAGAGATTTGACTTTATAAGAAAAACTTCCGCTATCTTTTTGGATTTAACAAGAATAATTAAATTGTCATCACGTAATTGCGAAACGTGTTCGCTCTCTTTACTAATATTTTCCATAGCTTTCTTAAGTAGAAATGGACTTAGGGATGAAATGGGTTTTTTAATATCTGTTGGAGAAATAACTATATATCTCGGGTTTTTAAAGTTGGAAGGGATAGGAAGTTCAGGGTATTCTTCTACGAATATTGAAGATCCTTTTTGAGAAAATGAAAAATCATAATCGTCAAGAGTCGAAAATCTATTTCCATTTCCTTTCTTTTTTGGCCCGTGGGCCATGATTATGCACTAAACAATAACCGCTTAGAGAAAGAAAAAAAAGATCACCAGAAGGAATACAAAGCGATAAAGAAAAACGTTAAAACCTGTTTGGTTGTGTGCACTAGGCAAAGAAAAAAAATTAGCAATTAGTCGGTGACTGTGATAAGGATATACTTTTGAGAAAACTATACAAATAAGGCATTAGTGGAAATGAGATGAAGTGGCTTAAAACTTTAGAACTCAAAATGTTAAGATTAATGACATTACGTCCAGTACCCAAAAAGTGTCGATTGGTTCCTCAGGCAGCGGAACTTGGAGTTTTATTATTATATTAATGATTTTGGAAGATGTTTAACATGTTCAAAAGTATGCTTATTTGCCGACGATACTCTTATTTATATATGTGCGCAACTTATAGTTCTGTGAGGAAAATATGCAGCTTGATATTAATGGTGCTAACATTTGGTTGTACAAGAACAAATTAAAAATAAATATTAACAAAAACCAAGTGTATGTGTATAAATAGTTTAGAGTCAAATGTAACACTTTCCTTAAATGGTGAAATAATTGAAAGTGTAAGCACAGTCAAATATTTAGGAGTATTCATTGCCAGTAAACTTAAATTTGATTTTCATTTAAATAAACTTTGTAACAAGATTTATAAAAAAATAGGGTTCTGAACCAGAATAAGAAAAAACATTTCGAAAAATTGTGCATTAACAGTTTACAATACTATTATATTTCCTCATTTCAATTACTGTTCATCGATAATATACAGGAGTAGTGTTGGTAATCAAAATAAACTTCAAATTTTGCAAAATAAAGCGATGAGAGTAATTTTAAAATGTGATACAATGACGCCAATAAGTCAAATGTTACTATCTTTAAAATGGCTAAATGTTGATCAGCGTCTCAAATTTACTACGCTTATCATGATTTTTTAAATCAGACATAACATATATCCAGTTTATTTAAAGAGAAATGTGGAGTACATAACAAACAATAGATACTGGTTGAGAAATCTTGGTGACTTCCGACTTCCACTGTACAGACGAGCTCCAACACAAAACAACCTACTTTTTTTTAAAGAGCTTTCAGAATTGAGTTTATAGAGTATGTTTCTAGTTTTGTTAATATGCCTTCCTCTCATTTCTCTCAAATGTGTAATGGTTTCAATCGCGCTTCGAATCATTTGCGAATAGTTTTTTGGTAACTGAGAAAATGCTCAGAAGAAGCTTTTTTTCGATATAATTTCTTTATACTTTTTTCTGAAAACTTAGTTTTAAATAGGTTTGACCATTTAGATTCGGCAAGTTTTGGAAAGACATCCAACAATTTGCTGAATTCGTGGATGTGTGAGTGAGATTAAGTTTCGTTGTGATTCGACAATGGAGGTTCTCTTGGAGGCTGAGAAAACTTCCAGGAGCCCGTGATCGTGACAGATGATCAACGAAAACGAATGGCTGAATGCGTGAATGTGTGACTGACTGGAATGGTCTAGGGAGGAATTGGTTGTAGCTGGAAAGTTCACTCTTGTGGAGCTTCCCAAGCGCAAAGATTCTAATTAGAAAATTTAAGTAGAATAAAAAAAAGTCGAGTCTTTTGAGGATATTTTAGAAAAGGAAAAGTTCGGAAAAATCTAAAAAAAAAGGAGAGAAGGATATTCGGGGTACGAGTGGAGGAGAAATTTCGAGGAAGGAGCAGGAAAAATTTACAAGTCAAAGATAAGTAGAGTTTGTAAATATCTTAATTTCTTTGTGCTTTTCGTTATTATTAATCCCAGTTAATTGTGGGACACGTGAATTCGGTTTTTTTTACTGTGCGTTAACGGTCCATTTATTTTAAATATAGTTGTTCTTTCATTTGCTTAATATTCTTATACTGTACTTATTTATTCGTTGAGTAAAATATTGGGTTTTAATCCAGGGCTTGTCCACGGTTTCACAAATAAAATTATTGAAGTCCCCTCCTGGACATATAACAAAACTTGCGTTTCATTTCACTTTCGCTTTTATTTTTATTTATTTATATATATTTATTTTTATACTTGTACTTGTAATAAAACAAACAAATTCGAACGGTAATAAGAAATAAATTGATTCGAATCAATCATATTCTTTTGTTTGCATATAAATTCTTCCACACAAGAACCCACCCCCAGCTGAGCAGTCGTGGTGGCAGATTTTTTTTATCGTGCTACTTATGTGCTTTTTTTCGTTTATTTCTAATTCTATTTCGTATTTTCTTCTTCGGTTTGTTCGACCGGTCAAAATAAATTCATTTTTTTTATTCTTTCTGTGCAAGTCGGTTTGCCCAAGTTGTATTTAATTTGTTTATTTTCAAAAAAAAATTGTATTTGTCCGCGATATTGTATTTCGAACTAAACTTAATAGCAATCAATTAAAGTTATAACACGTAGGAATACCCACCGTACGTGTAAGAAAAAGTGTAGCAAAGCCAATCATTGTATTTGCTTTTGCTACAATAGAATTAATGTGAGGAATAAATGTGAACTTGGAATCAAAGGAGACACCCAAATCATTTATTGCGGTAGTTCTCTGAAGAGGGGTACAATTCAGAGAATAGGCAAACTCATAAGTTGAGAGTTTCCCTGAGACAGAGATAGCGAAACATTTCTTAACATTAAGTTTAAGACAGTTAACCTTACACCAATAAGATAAATGATCGAGGTATATTTGGGAATTAAAACAATAATAAATTGAATTTGCCTTTAAAAATAATTTAACTTCATCAGCGTATATGAGGCATTGGCTGAAAATTATGTGTTTACAAATATCATCGATAAAATTATAAATAAAAGTGGACCAATATGACTACCCTGGGGGACCTCCTGAGGTGCATCTAATATATCTTGATGTTTGATTGTCAAGTTTAACCTTTTGGACCCTATCAGTTAAAAAACAGGAAATCCTCTGAAGTAGGTTAGAGTGACTCCCAAAACGTTCAAGTTTACAAAGCAGGGTGTTGTGGCATACTGAGTCAAATGCCTTACTAAAATCAGTATAGATAGCATAAACTTGATTTTCAATACTATTAATAACGAAGAAGGAAAAACATGCCAGATTAGTGACAGTTGATCTACCAGAAATAAGCCCATGTTGGGCATTACTTATCTGTTCTTTTATGAAAAAGTCGAGTTTACTCATTACTAAACTTTCAAGCAATTCCCAAACTGCAGATAGCTTACTAATGCCTCTGTAATTTTCAACATAGTTTTTGGAGCCAGACTTTAAATTTTGATTAGATAGGAAGATGTCCATTTGTCCAAAAATATTCCAGACTATAAAGATAAGTTGCAAATAATTTGCAATGGAAATCAGACAGAATTAGAACATTTAAGACAATAGCAGGGATACCATTGATACCAGGAATGTGGCTTAAGTTCCTGTAGACCATTTAATACATCAGATAATTCTAAGTCTATTGAGCCGATATCTAATTTACGTGCAGTATCTGAAAGAAAAACAGGAATAGCTTGTGAAGTTGAGTAAACAGATTCAACAAATTGGGCAAAAGGCTCGAGTTTTATTTATATCAGTAGATTTATTCCCTTTAATATTCATCGAAGTTGGAATGCCTATTGATTGATTGATTGATTGATAGAATTTATAAAACTCCAAAATTGTTTCGGATCACTCTTCAAATTAAGCTCAATATTCGAGATATAATTTCTGTGATGGAATTTTCTGAGAACCATTAATTCTTTACGAAGTTTACAAAATGTTTGTTTGTTGTCAAATGTGTTTGACACTTTTTACTTGGCAAATGGTTTATTTTTTATTTTTTTTTTAAATGAGACAACCTTTTGTTATACCACGGAGGTTTTGAGATATTCTTTTTTGTCCTATAAAGTACAAATAAGTTAAAAGATGAATTAAAAATACACGTGAAAGGGTTAAGCATATTCTTCAAATTTAGATTTAAAAATTCAGCATTCCAGTCTACAGTTCTCGCGAAAAAGCCAATTTGCTTGCAGCGCAGTTTAATTCGACGCTGTCAGAAAGTGTTATGACTCCCCCAGTACTTGAGAGCATAGACGATTTTAATGAGACGAATCTTCTTCCGCACTCGTGCAGTTGCCAGAGTGCTCAAAGACCTTGATATACACAAATCCGCTGGCCCGAATAGTATCCCTACCATCATTCTGAAGAGGTGTTCTTCAACGCAGGCAAAACCACTGCGTAAGCTTTTCTATCTTTCCAGTTCTACTGGTCTCTTTTCGAGTGGATGGAAAACAGCAGTTGTCCAGCCTGCCCTTAAAAAGGGCAAATCTTCCTCACCCTCTAGTTACCATCCAATTGCACTTACGTCCCTTTTTTCCAAGGCCATGGTAACGCTGATTAAATATCAGCTTAAGAAATATTTTGAAGAACATAAGCTCCTTAATGACCGGCAGTATGGCTTTCGTAGCAATAGGTCCAGTGGTGATCTGATGGTATATCTCACCGAACAGTGGCACAAATCTTTACATCGTTTTGGAGAAAGTAAGATTATTGCGCTTGATATTTCAAAAGCATTTGATAGAGCTTGAAGTTGAAGCTCTCTTACCGAAAATGCGTGCACTTGGTATCGATTAATCTCTTATTCGATGGATTAGAAATTACCTTTCGGACCGTTCAATACAACTTGCATTGGACGGTTTTAAGTCTGATGCTCACAAAATAAATGCTGGTATGCCCTAGGGCTCCGTATTGTTGAATAAATGTGAACATGGAATCAAAGGAGACACCCAAATCCATTATTGCGGTAATTCTCTGAAGAGGGGTACAATTCAGAGAATAGACAAACCCATAAGTTGAGAGTTTCCCATAGACAGAGATAGCGAAGCATTTCTTCACATTAAGTTTAACACAGTTAACCTTACACCAATAAGATAATTGCTCGAGGTCTATTTGGGAATTAAAACAATAATAAATTGAATTTGCCTTTAAAAATAATTTAAGATCATCAGCGTATATGAGGCATTGGCTGAAAATTATGTGTTTACAAATATCATCGATAAAATTATAAATAAAAGTGGACCAATATGACTACCCTGGGGACCTCCTGAGGTGCATCTAATATATCTTGATGTTTGATTGTCAAGTTTAACCTTTTGGACCCTATCAGTTAAAAAACAGGAAATCCTCTGAAGTAGGTTAGAGTGACTCCCAAAACGTTCAAGTTTACAAAGCAGGGTGTTGTGGCATACTGAGTCAAATGCCTTACTAAAATCAGTATAGATAGCATAAACTTGATTTTCAATACTATTAATAACGAAGAAGGAAAAACATGCCAGATTAGTGACAGTTGATCTACCAGAAATAAGCCCATGTTGGGCATTACTTATCTGTTCTTTTATGAAAAAGTCGAGTTTACTCATTACTAAACTTTCAAGCAATTCCCAAACTGCAGATAGCTTACTAATGCCTCTGTAATTTTCAACATAGTTTTTGGAGCCAGACTTTAAATTTTGATTAGATAGGAAGATGTCCATTTGTCCAAAAATATTCCAGACTATAAAGATAAGTTGCAAATAATTTGCAATGGAAATCAGACAGAATTAGAACATTTAAGACAATAGCAGGGATACCATTGATACCAGGAATGTGGCTAAGTTCCTGTAGACCATTTAATACATCAGATAATTCTAAGTCTATTGAGCCGATATCTAATTTACGTGCAGTATCTGAAAGAAAAACAGGAATAGCTTGTGAAGTTGAGTAAACAGATTCAACAAATTGGGCAAAAGGCTCGAGTTTTATTTATATCAGTAGATTTATTCCCTTTAATATTCATCGAAGTTGGAATGCCTATTGATTGATTGATTGATTGATAGAATTTATAAAACTCCAAAATTGTTTCGGATCACTCTTCAAATTAAGCTCAATATTCGAGATATAATTTCTGTGATGGAATTTTCTGAGAACCATTAATTCTTTACGAAGTTTACAAAATGTTTGTTTGTTGTCAAATGTGTTTCACACTTTTTACTTGGCAAATGATTTATTTTTTATTTTTTTTTTAAATGAGACAACCTTTTGTTATACCACGGAGGTTTTGAGATATTCTTTTTTGTCCTATAAAGTACAAATAAGTTAAAAGATGAATTAAAAATACACGTGAAAGGGTTAAGCATATTCTTCAAATTTAGATTTAAAAATTCAGCATTCCAGTCTACAGTTCTCGCGAAAAAGCCAATTTGCTTGCAGCGCAGTTTAATTCGACGCTGCCAGAAAGTGTTATGACTCCCCCAGTACTTGAGAGCATAGACGATTTTAATGAGACGAATCTTCTTCCGCACTCGTGCAGTTGCCAGAGTGCTCAAAGACCTTGATATACACAAATCCGCTGGCCCGAATAGTATCCCTACCATCATTCTGAAGAGGTGTTCTTCAACGCAGGCAAAACCACTGCGTAAGCTTTTCTATCTTTCCAGTTCTACTGGTCTCTTTTCGAGTGGATGGAAAACAGCAGTTGTCCAGCCTGGCCTTAAAAAGGGCAAATCTTCCTCACCCTCTAGTTACCATCCAATTGCACTTACGTCCCTTTTTTCCAAGGCCATGGTAACGCTGATTAAATATCAGCTTAAGAAATATTTTGAAGAACATAAGCTCCTTAATGACCGGCAGTATGGCTTTCGTAGCAATAGGTCCAGTGGTGATCTGATGGTATATCTCACCGAACAGTGGCACAAATCTTTACATCGTTTTGGAGAAAGTAAGATTATTGCGCTTGATATTTCAAAAGCATTTGATAGAGCTTGAAGTTGAAGCTCTCTTACCGAAAATGCGTGCACTTGGTATCGATTAATCTCTTATTCGATGGATTAGAAATTACCTTTCGGACCGTTCAATACAACTTGCATTGGACGGCTTTAAGTCTGATGCTCACAAAATAAATGCTGGTATGCCCTAGGGCTCCGTATTGTTGAATAAATGTGAACATGGAATCAAAGGAGACACCCAAATCCATTATTGCGGTAATTCTCTGAAGAGGGGTACAATTCAGAAAATAGGCAAACCCATAAGTTGAGAGTTTCCCATAGACAGAGATAGCGAAGCATTTCTTAACATTAAGTTTAACACAGTTAACCTTACACCAATAAGATAATTGCTCGAGGTCTATTTGGGAATTAAAACAATAATAAATTGAATTTGCCTTTAAAAATAATTTAAGATCATCAGCGTATATGAGGCATTGGCTGAAAATTACGTTTTTACAAATATCATCGATAAATATTATAAATAAAAGTGGACCAATATGACTACCCTGCGGAACTCCTGAGGTGCATCTAATATATCTTGATGTTTGACTGTCAAGTTTAACCTTTTGGACCCTATCAGTTAAAAAACATGAAATCCTCTGAAGGAGGTAAGAGTGAATCCCAAAACGCTCTAGTTTACAAAGCAGTGTGTTGTGGCATACTGATGCAAACGCCTTACTAAAATCAGTATAGATAAAATCAGCTTGACTTTAACTTTCAATACTATTAATAACGAAGGAGGAAAAACATGCCAGATTAGCGACAGTTGATCTACCAGAAATAAACCCATGTTGGGCATTACTTATCTGTTCTTTTATGAAAAAGTCGAGTTTACTCATTACTAAGCTTTCAAGCAATTCCCAAACTGCAGAGAGCTTACTAATGCCTTTTGTAATTTTCAACATTGTTTTTGGAGCCAGACTTATAAATTTGGATCAGAAAGGAAGATTTCCATTCGTCCAAAAATATTCCGGACAATAAAGATAAGTTGCAAATAATTTGCAATGAAAAGCAGATAGAATTAGAACATTTTTTAAGACAATAGCAGGGATACCATTGATACCAGGAATATGGCTTAAGTTTCTGTAGACCATTTAATACATCAGATAATTCTAAGTCTATTGAGCCGATATCTACTTTACGTGCAGTATCTGAAAGAAAACAGGAATAGCTTGCGAAGTTGAGTAAACAGATTCAAAAAATTGGGCGAAAGGCTCGAGTTTTATTTATATCAGTAGAGTTATTCCCTTTAATATTCATCGAAGTTGGAATGCCTATTGATTGATTGATTGATGGAATTTATAAAACTCCAGAATTGTTTCGGATCACTCTTCAAATTAAGCTCAATATTCGAGATATAATTTCTGTGCAGGAATTTTTTGAGAACCATGAATTCTTTAAGAAGTTTACAAAATGTTTGTTGTCAAATTTGGTTGACACTTTATACTTGGCAAATGATTTATTTTTAATTTTTTTTTAATGAGACAACCTTTTGTTATACCACGCAGGTTTTGAGATTTTTTTTTTTTTTTTGTAAATTCATTTTTATTTAGTTAACTTATAGCTATCTTAAAGCTAGACAAAAATGTTTACAACTAGCCTAATTATCAATAACTAACAACTAATTTACTGGCCCTTTACGGGCGCTCTAAACTAAACAATAACTCTTAGAACTAATGTCTTTCGACCTAAAAACTATTTTAATTAAATCTAATTATTTTATTTTTATTTAACCAAGAAAACTTTTTAAAAAACTCAGTATCAAATCATTTTTAAATTTTTACTTAAGAACTACCTAAATATAAACTAAAGAGAATTAAAACTAGATACAACTAACTTATACTAACTAAAAATAACTTAAACTACTTAAAATACCTAACAATACCCAAAACCACTTAAAACTACTTAAAAACTAGAACAGCCACAGCAGCATATTTTTTGTTTTTTAAATTTTTGTTTTGTTTATTTTTTATATGCATGCAGATACACAACAACATGCAACCCACCCATACATGTACATACGCACATACATATACGTACGCACATACATGCACGGACACGCAGATACATGTACATATGCCCCCGCATACATACATATTTTTAATTTTTTTCTGGTGCCACCCCGACCGTTTCCTATACCTAATTGCCCTAAATCTATGTAAGTCGGCCAATACATACCATCTTCATCGACTTTAAATATTATGATGCTGTTCAGAGAGCCACCAGAACTGGTTTTCCTGTTTCGCCCTATCCCTTCGGTCCCGATCGGACACAGTCCTACTGAGCCGAAGGCACTCTTCTCCACCTTGAGCGATGACGTCTCGACCATACAGGAGTCGCCTTTCCACAGTTTTCCGGCTGACGTGGTAGATGAGCCGAACCGCCCCTCCATCCTGTATCAGCCCTCGACTGTCTAAATAGAGGAATGCTTCGGGAAGGATGTAGCCACTTAACCACGCATTCTCAAAATATTCATTATTGGGGTAGTAAGCCCCAAAAATTAAGCTGTTGGTTAAGGACATCGCTCTTGCAGTGTGACCCCAAATCAGCTTGAACAAAAAATGATCTAGACTCGGGTATTCTGTGTAATCCAAGGCAACGTCTAATACATTGCCTCTCAAACACCCGAATCTTTTCCATTTGAGATGGGGCAACGTTGAACCACACCGGGCATCCGTAGGCAATCATCGGCCTGATGAGGGCCATGTAACAAATCACCTTCACCCTGCTGTCAAGACGGCTGCTATAAAACAGTCGTTTTGTCAAGGCAAAGGCTCCCCTAGCCCTGGCCATGGCAGCACCTATATGTCTGTCGAAATACAGGTACTGATCCAACCAGATGCCAAGGTACTTTACTACACTCTTACTCGCCAGTGGATGTCCATATGGCCCTACGATCACCAGCTGGCGCCAGTTCTTTCTCGTATCCCTTGTGGCGCTAGACAACGGAGTCCTAAACAAAATAGTTTCTGATTTCTGGAAGTTGATTTTCAACTTCCAGTCATCACAATATCGCTGAATCTTGCCGAAGTCACTCTGCAAGAGACTTTTGATGACCTCAACTGTATTAGCTGTTCTGTACGCAATTAGATCGTCGGAGTACGCAATTGCCTGAGTTAGACTGCCTATCAGATCGCTGGTGTAAATGCTGAATAGAATCGGGGAGTTAACTGCTCCCTGCTGAAGACCATTATTAATATTAAAAATTGTGGTAGAAGTTACATTGCCACTCTTGACAACAAACTTTCTACAATTTAGCATGTCATAAAGCATATACAATAGAGGTTTACTTATACCTAGTGGGGTTAGCTTTAGATAGAGACCTTCTAACCATACGGTGTCGAATTCCTTCTCCAAATCAACCACACAGGCACCCGTACACTGCTTTTTAGTTTTGTTCCATTGGATATCAGAAACTAGTTTAGACGCGACATGAATTATGTCATGTCCCGCCTTAAAACCGAACTGATTATCCGGGATAATATTTTTGTCCTCCGCCCACTTGAACAGGGCTCAATTAATAACCTTTTCAAATACTTTGCTGATACTTGGAAGAAGACTTATCGACCGGAGATTCGCCGGATTGGAGTTGTCCTTTCCCTTTTTTGGGAGAGGGCGCACCACAGCTGTCTTCCACCGCACTGCATAATATGCATTATTCAGCGCGTTGTTAAACACGTGTGGTATAAATGTCAACTGCTTCTTGAGGCAAACGTGGTAGTACAACGTTGGATATACCATCGACTCCTGCTGACTTCTTTTTCTTTAATGAACCGAAGATGAGCTAGAGCTCATTCTTCGAAATTAACAGGGGACTGGGCTTATTTCGGTCGGCGATTATGGCGTTTGCCAAATCTTCATCATTAAACACGGTAAACCCAAGGTTCTCAGATCGCCATTCGGTTATATCGTTCCGGAGCCATAAGTGATAAAGCAGAGCTCTGTTCTCCAGGTCATGATTCGGCCGAATGCTAGCATTCACCTTGTACACTTGCTGGAAAGCAGCCCCCACAGCCTCCACTCTCTCCTGTGGATCTTTGATTATATAGAGGTCATCGTCCAATACGGCATCCTCTGGGTATGCCTGCTGTAAGCAGTACGTCTCTGTTCTCTGTCGTCCTCTGGAGCTTAAGACACGGAAGATCGTTTTTTTGATTCTTTCTTCTAAAAATCTTATTAATTTTTGGGTGGCTAGAGTTAACGAATTTTATTGTCCAAGAACAAATTAATAGCCAACCTATAATTTTCTTTGATCAATTGGTTGATGTTTTTGATGCACGACTTCAGTGTCCTAATCTCCAGATCTCGTGTATCAGTAAACTGTCTGTACAAGCGTTTTAGTCTTGTTGGAAGTCCACTTTTTTGTCTGTGAAGTGCGTCAATTGTCGCGTTACGGTACATGTCAGTTGCGTTACGTTCTTTGTATTTCGGTATTGTTCTGTTCATTGTTCGTAGAATCGTTTCGTCAATTTGTTCTAAGTATCTGTCGATTTCAGTATTTGTTAGGTTCCTGTCATTTGGGGGGATATACCATCTGAACGTAATTCACTCAATAAGGCATTGGAGAAGCGTGGCCAGCGCACCTTACTGCAATTGTAAGTATGCACAGGCACATACTCATCCAACTCCATAAGCTCGTTCGGAAGTTGTATAACAGTGGCGAATCCGCAGTGGTCCCTTTCGTACTCGATCGTTCGTAAACAATTTCTTGGTAGTTGACCCACAGTGTCAGTAATTGTTAGTCTTGCGTCTTTCAGCAATAGATCCAGATAGGCACCGCTTCTTGGAAATGATGGCCTCTCTGTGGCTAGAAGATCGAGGCGATACTCAAGGTTGTATCGACCCATCCAATTATACAAATGGTTACCTCGAGGATTTTGTATTTGATTTCCACAATCTATATGCTTGGCGTTTAAATCACCGGCTAATATGTAAAAGTTTTCTTTCGAGCTCAATCTTAAGCATTCAAAAAGCTTTTCAAGCTCTGTTATAAACTGTGTGGGCTGAGGTGTTTCCGGTGCATAGGCAGCGATCACATACATTCGCTTCCCCTGTTGGATATGAATGCATATGATGCATGCCTCTAACGTCCGAAATTTTCGCACATCACTATTATATATTACCTCCTCCTTGAGTGGGGTTGGGTCGGTCTCTTCTTACGATATTGTACCTGTTGTTAGTCAATTTATGTTTCTGGTTAAGCTTAGTTTCGCTAGCCATAAACACATCTGGACTTATGTCTTTAAGCAATTGGAATAAATTCGCTCTACGTTCGGTCCTAATCAGTGAATTTACATTCACAGCTAGGATCTTAAAGGGCCTCTCCGGCAGCGCGCCCTTAACCTCTAAGTTACGTTAAGGTCGGCAAAAAAGAGTAGAGATAATCCATCCTAGTCGCCTGCTCCCTGATCTGGTTTTGGAGGCCAGTCAACTGGTCCTGGATGGCCAGCAGAATGCCCATAATATCCGCCTGTGCCGCCGGCGCCTTAGGCACGGGGGCCTGTTGGGCGACCTTGTAGTGACCGCACTACAGATCATCCTACCTCATATTCATCCACGGTGGTCTCTCTTCACACGAACCACATCTGCATCCCATAATGATGATCGTTTCTCATTTATTTATTTCGTAAGATTTTGCCCACCAACAATACTGACGAATCGTATGTGTATCTCCATATAAACATTTCATCGGTAGGTACACTCATTCTGCCTGATAGCTGACTAACATACAATATGCATATGTAGTTCAAGTGTTCTTGGCAGTGGATATCTGATATCCACTACCAAGGGCAAACACCGCAAATATGGGTCAGCACAGCACTACGCAGAGTGAAGTGTCAAATATCACGAACCGAATGAATAAATGAATGAATGAAAGACGGAGGTACACTGCACCATATTGAGGGCAGACTTACGAGGTATGGAAGTGACGAAATAGTAATTGTCATTGGAAATAAATGCGGTGTGTGTTAAAATACGAATGACCTGCACCGCAGGGCAGAAATATGTGTTTTGTGGCGGGGAGAACCATTATGGGTGAAGACTTCGTGTTTTAAAGAATGGTTGAAGAGTCAGAGTTAATAGTACATTCAAACAAACAAGGTCGCAGCCCCGCAGCAAGACAGCGGGCCTTTGTCTTTGAATAAAATAAAATAAAATAAAATAAACGAATATATTTCAAGGAAATAAATAAATCTTTTAATCTTTTAACTCTCCGATTCCACTCTTCCCGTTCATACGGAAGCACGGTAGCGAATCGTAACATTTGGTGGCAGCGGTGGGATATCTACGAAATAAAGATCTCCTCTACCATAGTTATTAGCCTTGCCAATACAAGAGACCTCTCTCTTGATGCGTTCTGGGGCTACACACCAGAAAAAGTGAAGTAAAAGTAAAGTTTTTTTTTGTGATTAGTGTTAGAAATCCTACGAGCGTAAGACCTTGCTAGCTTTAGAGCTTAAGCATTTGGCAGACAGTAGGTAGTGATAAAAGACCAGGCCGTAATCCTCAACTTTAGGGCGTGAAGCCTGCCTGGCAACAAAAGAACAAAAGCAGCAACAACATCAACCACAACAGCAATAATAACAACAACAACAATAGCGGCATCAACCACAACAACACAAGTAAACTTAAAAAAAAAATATATATATATATGTGCTTTTAGTAACATTTATTATTATTTTTAATATTATATACACATTTCTTGCTGTACCTGTATATTTCGTCAGTCCTTTCCCTTAACCTTTTTTCTCCTATAATTCCCAGTTTGTTACGAAAATTCCTCGTTTACAAATTACGAGATAGGCAATTAAAGAGGCCAACAATATTGCTGATCTCTTTACAAATTTACCTTGTCATTCTTCTGAACAGATTGTAAGAAAGAATACAGAAATGGACATTAAAATAGGGATAACTGATGTTTT
Organism: Philhelius pedissequus; assembly: GCA_910595825.1. Taxonomy (NCBI): domain Eukaryota; kingdom Metazoa; phylum Arthropoda; class Insecta; order Diptera; family Syrphidae; genus Philhelius; species Philhelius pedissequus. The sequence continues at coordinate 225,043,270 of OU343160.1, read as the reverse complement.
CAACATCGTTCCTGTTTTTGATGGACAACCAAAAGAATTGGCTAAGTTCCTATCATGTGGAGATATCCTCTTCTGTTCAATCAAAGAATCTGACCAACCGACATTTTTGGAAATTGTGAAAACTAGGCTACATGGTTCTGCCTTTGAGTTGACACAACACCACACTATCCTTACTTGGAAGAGCCTAAAAGAAAAATTAGAGGCTGAATTCAAAGAGGTGAAAACTCGGTCATCGGCTCACAATGAACTTGTTACCATAAAGCAACGTTTCAAAGAAACTGTTAAAGAATTTGGGGAGCGTGTTCTAGCAGCCCTTAATTGTCTTAACTCCGCTACTTTTGCCACAACCAGCGATGACACTGTAAGAGCATTCCTTGTAGCAGAAAATCGGAAGCTAGCAATCCAAGTTTTTGAGGATGGCTTGAAGAACGAGCAGGTTAAGCTTATAGCGAAAGCTTATGGGGGGGTTGATCTAAAAGAAACCATAGCCCACGCCGAAGGTCATGCCGCTCGTATAAACCACAGCTCTTCCTTTTCTAACTACACGAATCCCGTTAATAACCAAATGACAAGGTTTTGTAATATCTGTGGAAAGCAGGGGCATACACAAGATACCTGCTACAAAAACACGCAGTTTCCCAGTTTCTCTAAGGATAAACCTGTGAAAAAGGAAACACACTTTTTGACCTGCGATTATTGTAAAAAACCCAATCACTCGATAAGCAATTGTAGAGCCTACGCAAATCGAACACCCTCGTATAGCAATAATCAAGAAGGGAATATTAGAAAAAACCCATTTAAAAATAATGTCCGACACTATAACATATCACCAGGATATAGTAATTGGCACTCGGGCGAAGACTTTTATCCTCAGCAACTAAATCAGGGAAACGAATGTGTTCGGGAGGAGACAAGCGGCTACCCCTCTCGAATAATTACTTCAGCCGATATCCACCAGAACACGAACTAAATCTTAAGTTCCACGTATCGTTCTGTCCTGAATTCAGAGAGCCAACGATACGTCAGCCATTTAGTCCATCGCGAAAAAAATATACCACGTTGCTTATTGACACGGGAGCAGATATATCCCTTTTAAAAAATACTTGTTCTTTAGAAAGCACTAATGAATCCTACACAATATCAACCATAGCCGGGGAGTCATTACAAGCCCTGGGGATGATATATGGTAACTTGGAATTTGAAACTGCAGATCACACGATGATCTTGAAACATCATTTCCACACACTTACCGATCATATAAATCTACCCTATGACGGTATAATAGGAAACGACTTTCTATCAAAATATAAGTGCATAGTAAATTTTAAAGAAAGATCTCTAATAATTCCAATGTCAAATAATAATGAAGTAGAAGAGAGGGAGCCATTATCTACGGATAATGGGGGTGAGTATCAAAGAAAGACATGCAGCTCTATGAACGGGGCCTATGGCCATAGCCGTAACGAATTGTCATGCGAATCACTCTCCACAGACCCAGAATCTCTTCAAACTTTCAACAAAAAAGACAGGTATAATAAAAATATAAAAAATAATAAAGGTATAGCAGAAGGTAAGACTGATCATATAAAAGAATCAGCAGAAAGTAAGACTATCCACCCAAAAGGTCTAAAACCAAACCGATATGAAGGTGTAGCAGAAGGTAAGACTGATCATATAAAAGAATCAGCAGAAAGTAAGACTATCCACCCAAAAGGTCTAAAACCAAACGAGGAAAGGGAGCCATTATCTACGGATAATGGGGGAAAGCATCTAGCAGAAACATGCAATTCTATGCACGGGGCCTATAGCCAGAGCCGTGACGAGTCGCTATGTGAATCACGATCTACCAACCCAGATTCTAAAATAAAAAAGGAAAATCTGTTCGAAAATTATATTACTCTAAAACCACGTTGTGAGCAGATAATTAAAATTCCATTCAAGCATAATAAAGATGCGATTATATATAAAAAAGAAATAAGTCCAGATATATATCTTGCCGAAACTGTCGTAAGACCTGAACAAAAAATGGTCAAAGTTTTGATTCTGAATACGTCAGAAAACGAAGAAAAAATTAATATAAACAATATTGATTACGAATGGGATGACATTTCAAATTTCAATGTCGTAAGCCTTAGGCCAGAGAAAGATTCAAAATTTGAAACAATTAGGGAATTAACAAATAAAATAAATAATGCAAATCAGGAACAGCAATTATTTTCCGAAATTGAATCCCTAACCACTTTAATTACTTTGATAATTATGCGTTACCAAAACACTGTAGATGAAATTATTGACCTGGTTAGTAATGTTAACCATGGCAAACCACATCCAACCATAGTTACTCCAAATCAGCTAAGAACAGCGCTACTAAAAATCAAACAAGACATCCCTAGTGGTACAAGAATTTCATCAATTGTGTCAAATAACATCTTATCTCTTTACCAAATTAGTACAATCAGGGCAACTATACGTCAACAGAAAGTAATTTATGAATTCAGGATTCCACTCCCATATACCGAAAATTTTCACCTCTATAAAATTATCCCTCTACCTACAAATTTTAAAAACCATTTTATATTCATACAACCTGCAACAGAATATCTTATAATAGATTATAATAAAGAGTACTACAGTCCTATCAATGCCAACGACTTAAAGAATTGTAAAAACCAGAAGAACACATTCTTATGCCCAATGCTGCATCCTTTGTTCAATTTAAATTCAAAACTATTCAACTGCGAGGTAGAATTATTACGAAAGTCGGAAGTTTTACCACCCTCATGCGAAGTGAAAGAGGCAAATATTTCAACCATATGGTTACAACTTTCTACCCATAACAAATGGTTATTCTCTACCACACACAGTTATGAAATAGATGAAATTTGCAAGGACGACTTAACAACTTACACCCTTCAAGGAACTGCTAAGCTTGAGATCACGGGAAATTGCTATATCAAATCTAAGGATTTAATAATACGTTCGTACAGTGAAATAGATACAATTTCCCACTCTTCTTATATACCATCCATAAACATTTCAACGTTTTTAACCAATATTACTCTTCCAGTAATCAGTAAAAATAAAAATGAGATAGCGCTTGTAAAATTCTCAAGCCAGGATGAACTTAAACTTATATCAAAGCGAATAATAGATCTTAAGTCTGAAGAAAATACTCCACTTTTGCCAATTAGCTCTCATGATATACATCAATATACATTGATCTATACAATATTAGTCTTGATCTTAGCATTTTGTTTTTACTGCCTAGTTCGATGTATGAAAAGGAAACAAAAACCTGTAAAGAATAGTAACGAAATCCAGGAAACGAACAAACCTTCCCTAACCGTACAACAAGTCCCCATAAAAACCGAACCCCTCCCGTCTACAGCACCGAAATTAGTGTTAACAACTGGTGTTTAAAAAAAAATTTATAAAATTTAAGAGTTTTTTTTTATAAATTTCTATCTTTTTCCAACACAACGTTAAAATTAAGAACAAAAAACTTTAATAAGCTACATTTAATCTTCAAAAAACTAAACTATAAAAAAAAAATGTATATAAAATTTTCTATAAAAAAAAAATTTATTAACTACTTATGAAAATATTGAACTGCAAATCAAAATTTTATGTTTAAATTTATGTTAAAAAAAAAATAATTTTTATGTTTCCAAAAAATATTAAATTACCAAACAAAAAAAAAACAAATTTAAAAAAAAAATATTATGTATGAAAAAGCAAAAATAATAAAAAAAAATGTGTTAACTCTATGTATAAAAAAAAAAGGAAAAGTATATATGTAAAAAAAATTTTTTTTTTCTAAATAATATGTATTAAAAATAAATTTAAAAAAAATTTAAAATGTTAACTATTAGTATATGTACATAAATGGCTTTTCAACCAACCATATCATTCATTTGCAGAAAATTCACCTTGAATTTTCTTTTTCGAAGGGGGGAGGGATGTAGTGACCGCACTACAGATCATCCTACCTCATATTCATCCACGGTGGTCTCTCTTCACACGAACCACATCTGCATCCCATAATGACGATCGTTTCTCATTTATTTATTTCGTAAGATTTTGCCCACCAACAATACTGACGAATCGTATGTGTATCTCCATATAAACATTTCATCGGTAGGTACACTCATTCTGCCTGATAGCTGACTAACATACAATATGCATATGTAGTTTAAGTATTCTTGGCAGTGGATATCTGATATCCACTACCAAGGGCAAACACCGCAAATATGGGTCAGCACAGCACTACGCAGAGTGAAGTGTCAAATATCACGAACCGAATGAATAAATGAATGAATGAAAGACGGAGGTACACTGCACCATATTGAGGGCAGACTTACGAGGTATGGAAGTGACGAAATAGTAATTGTCATTGGAAATAAATGCGGTGTGTGTTAAATTACGAATGACCTGCACCGCAGGGCAGAAATATGTGTTTTGTGGCGGGGAGAACCATTATGGGTGAAGACTCTTCGTGTTTTAAAGAATGGTTGAAGAGTCAGAGTTAATAGTACATTCAAACAAACAAGGTCGCAGCCCAGCAGCAAGACAGCGGGCCTTTGTCTTTGAATAAAATAAAATAAACGAATATATTTCAAGGAAATAAATAAATCTTTTAATCTTTTATCTCTCCGATTCCACTCTTCCCGTTCATACGGAAGCACGGTAGCGAATCGTAACAACCTTTGGTGTAGGCTGTACCGTGCTTCCTTTTCCTGACGCCAATTGGCCGTAAGAAATTTGGGGGTGGACGGGCGTTGTTGTAGGAGGCGCACTGTTGGACGCTTTTCTACCACTGTTTGCTTTGCTGCTTTATTGTTCTTTATAAGCTGAAACGTCGGGTATCCCCGATAATTAGCGGGGTGTCCGTCGCCTCGGCGAGTACACATTTAAGCTGGGTCCTATCTTCAAACCGTTCCCTTCCTAACTTGCATTCATCTGCATTGTGGTTCTCTCCACACTTAACGCAGCGTGACTGCATTTCGCAGTTTGCTGCGGCGTGGCCGAACCTTTGGCAGCGCATGCATTGAAGCATGTCGCCGCGCCTTTTTAATTTGTCCCAAGTTACAACCTGGTAGTTGAGGACGGAGATACTCCTCAAACTATCCAGTTTGCTGCTGGGTGAGAGTTGAACAAGGAAGAAGAAAGACTCCGCTTCTCCAGCCTAGCTCTGACTGTAGCGAACGGCTTGACCCCGATAAAGTCGATATCGTCATTCGCTATTTGGCGGAGTTCACTTAAGAGCACCTGTGGTTCCGTGCAGGAATCTATGCCCTTCAAAAGGACCGTTTGAAACTTTTCGGTCTTAGGGGTGAAACTAAAGAATTCAGTAGTGGTTTATTTTAGCAACGCTTTAATTTTTTTGTGCTGTTCCAGTGTGAAGCAATGGATAGCATGTCTATCATTATTTAATCTTTTTATAGTAAAGTTTTGATCTATGGCCAACTTACATAGATTTATGGTATCCTGTAACTCCATTTCATAAGTATTTATGGGTGGCACCTTTTCTTTTTTCGTAATCGGCGGCTGTGGCTGCTGCTGCTGAGACTGACTTTTCTGCTGCTGTTGATTCTGCTGCTTTTGATTTTGCTGCTGCTGTTTTTGTTGCGTTTGTTTCTGGGCTTTTGTCTGCTGCTGTTGCTGTTGTTTTTGCCTTTGTTGTTGTTTTTGTAATTGTTCTTTTATCTGTTGTTGTTCTTGTTCCTCGAATTCTTTCAGTTGTTTCGCTCGGCGCGCTTCTTGCTTGGCCTTAACTTGGCTTTTCAAACTTTGGATTTCTGCCTCCATTGCTTCAATTTGAGCGACCATTCTTTGTTCCTCGTCCTCCTCAGATGACGCCCCTGATGTGGAGAGGTTCACGAAGGCAGTACTATCGCCCGTCGTGCTCTTCTCCTTCCTCAGACATATATTCTATACCCTCTTCGGGTGAAGTGTCTAGCTGGGTTTGTCTTGCTGCTTCTGACGTCTCGTCTATATCCGACGTATTCACCCCAGCTGGCAGCTTTGCTGAGGTGGCCGTTGATCTTTCTGTGCTTCTGGTTAGCATCGGATGATGTTGCCGTTGTTGTTATTGCTGTTGATGTTGTTGCTGCAGAATCACTGCTTGTAAGTGGAACATCTTTCGATGTTCCCTCAGCTGATGCCATCGCTGGCCTCATTGGCCCTAGGACACCTTTCGATGCCCTGGTGCTTAAACTCCTCCTCCTTTGTTCGTTTTCCCAACCAATAAAGTTTTCCACTTCACGGTTTTGAAAAAAAGCTTGCAAAGTTCTGATGTCCGGCTGGGAATCGAACTGGCGACCCTCGGATTCTCGGTCGGCCATTCTACCACTGTGCACTACTTGGGAAGTGTGGATTTAATGTTACACTTAAACTCACACACGAAATTTAATTTGGAAAAAACTGGGAAGCCGAAAACGTGTTAACACCTACACAGTACGAGATCGACTGAAATTTTTTTTTGTCCTATAAGGTACAAATAAGTTAAAATATGAATTAAAGATACCCGTGAAAGGGTTAAGCATTTTCTTCAAATTTAGATTTAAAAATTCAGGATTCCAAATTACAGTTCTCGCGAAAAAGCCAATTTGCTTGCAGCGCAGTTTAATTCGACGCTGCCAGAAAGTGTTATGACTCCTCCAGTACTTGAGAGCATAAACGATTTCATGGGACGAATCTTCTTTCGCACACGTGCAGTTGCCAGAGTCCTCAAAGACCTTGATATACAAAAATCCGCTGGCCCGAATAGTATCCCTCCCATCATTCTGAAGAGGTGTTCTTCAACGCAGGCAAAAGCACTGCGTAAGCTTTCCTATCTATCCTATTCTACTGGTCTCTTTTCGAGTGGATGGAAAACAGCAGTTGTCCAGCCTGTCCTTAAAAAAGGCAAATCTTCCTCACCCTCTAGTTACCATCCAACGAACGAAAGCTCCTTAATGACGGGCAGTATGGCTTTCGTAGCAATAGGTCCACAGTTGATCTGATGGTATATCTGACTGGACAGTGGCACAAATCTTTACATCGTTTTGGAGAAAGAAAAATTATTGCACTTGATATTTCAAAAGCATTTGATAGAGTTTGACATGGAGCTGTCTTACCGAAAATGCGTGCATTTGGTATCTATTAATCTCGTATTCGATGGATTAGAAATTACCTTTCGGACCGTTCAATACAACTTGTACTGGACGGTTTTAAGTCTGATGTTCAAAAATAAATGCTGGTGTGCCCTAGGGCTCCGTATTGTCTCCGACCCATTTTCTCATTTTTATTTTATTAATGATCTCTTATCTGGAACTTCTAATCCACTTTGTTGTTTTGCTGACGATAATACTCTCAGAGTTTCGTATTCGTTCCCATATTCACCTCAATGTTCTTCCGATGTGCAACTGCAACGGCAGCGTATGATAAGGTCATAAACTCTGATCTCGAGAGCATTGTCCAATGGGGAATAAAAAACCGCGTATAATTAATTGCTTAAAAACTCAGTGCTGTATTCTATCATTACAGCAGAAGCCACCCCCCATGCTGCTATCCGGTAGCGGTACTTTTATTGAAGAAACCAATCAGCTTTCAGTACTTGGTACTTGTGCAGTACTTGCGCTTCACAGACAACCTCTTGTGGAAAGATCACATATTCGACGTCGCCAAAAACGCTGTAAAATGCTTGGACTTTCTTCAAAGATGCAAGAAATTCTTCTCCCCGTGTGATCTGGTTGTAATCTATAAGCCCTTTATTCCCCCAAAGCTGGAGTATAACTCTCACATTTGGAGCTCTCAAAATTCATTTGAATCTTTTAAATAGAATTTAAAATAGAGCTCTAATTATTGTCAATAGAACTGTAGTGGAGACATTTACATCTATAGAACACCGTCGAAATGTTATATGTCTCTCATTATTTTATCGCCATTTTAATAAGAAATGTTCCACCGAAATAGCCAGTTAAATTCCTACCCTTAAACCATTTAACCGTAATACTCGCGCTGCCAGGAATGCTCATAAGTTTACCCTTGAGCCCAACTTCGGAGATACTGAAGAAAAAATGATTAGATACATAAGTTGGCGAAAGAAGTTGATCGCTTGTTGATTTTCTGTATTTGGGTATGTATCAGTTTGCAAAAAGGGTAGGTTTTGTGTTATATTGCTTTTGTTGGTTAAAATGAAAATGTGTTCTGATTTGTGTGGTTCGATTGTGTTTAAAAAACATCAGTGTTCAGAGCTCGCTCTGTTTGAAACAAGGTCAGTGCATAATATATGTGTTCCAACTCTTTTCAGTGATCTCCTCTGATTGAAAAAAGAAAAATGCATAAAGCAGCAGAAGGCAATTCATTTTGTTTATGACAAACGTCAACCTAACAAATTGTAAATTGTCTGGCCAGAAATTAGATCTGATCTACAATCTGCCACATGACACATATTGGCACCAATTTCTCCCAATTCTTGTTTCAGACTTATAAATTTGGTAATTTTGGGCAGAAGAGAGCACTCTTGAGAGAGTAAAATATTTCCCCTTCCTCACAATGTCTGCCCAGTAAATTCTTGTCGGCAGCAGTTTGTGGGCAGAAAAATTACAATCGGTCTTTTTTGGACAGAAATTGGCAGCTTATAAAATTTTAAAGAGTGGGGATGAAAATTCTCTCTTAAGAAAAGTCAGAAAAAGTCTGGAACAATTCGAGTACAATTTTCAGCCAATTTTTAAACGTCAACAAATTTGTTTTTTTTTTGTGTATTTTTTGTTTGCTTAGAATTCACATTTTTTTTCTCTTCAAACTAATTATTTTGTATTTTAGTGTTTCTAAATTAATTTATTTGTTCAATAACTACGAAACTTTTTTTTCGTTTATGATAAACGTCAACCTGAAAATTGTAAATTTTCTGCCCACAAATTGTTGCCTACAAAAGGTCCGATCCCGCATTCCCTACGACTGCTAAAATCTACTGGGGTGTTCGTTTGGTAAATTTATATTTTGATGTATAAATTGAATTTTTTCGTAACGATCCGAATACGTTTTCAGATTGATTTTTATTTGCTATAGTATTGGTTTCTGCGAACCAGCTATCGCTATCAGCTGCCTTGTCAAACTGATGGCTGTCAATTATAATGCATAGTGGTGTTAGTAAGAGCGGTAGATCTGCAGAAAAATCCAGATCTGTAAAATTGATTTAAAATCAAAAAACTAAATAAATTAATTTGGCAAATATTGTCAAAATCAGTTTGTTGGCAGATCTAAATTAAATTGATTTACGAATTTCAATTTTTCGTAGTTTGTCACAGAAGAGAGCGCTCATGAGAGAGTAAAATATTTCCCCAGGCTGCGAATTTTAGAATTTTAGGACAATAAATTTCTCTGGTCAAAATTATGAAGACTGTCAAATAAATGAAAAAAGAAAACAAAAACAATACATAAGCTGTCAATTGCCAAGTGTATCGTTACAAAAGTTGAAAATAATGTAATTTATAGTCTGGTCGGGCTTATCCGTGCAATAAATTGAAATTTGTGATATCAAATTGGTTATTTTAAGAAATGATTTTACGTAATCTTTAATAACCATTTTCAAAAATACACTTTTATGTTGACATTTAAAAAATGGCAAAAATTGTTGTTCAAAGCGTTCCCGTACTTTTGTGAAACTTTGGTGTGCTCTGGGAGATTTTTACCCCACTCTTGCAAAAATGACAGTCTTCACATTTTTGTGCACAAAGTACGGGAACACACTTAAAATGTATTGGGCAGAAATTGGCAAGACATTGTAAGGAAGGGGAAATATTTTACTCTCTCAAGAGCACTATCTTCTGTCCAAAACTACCAAATTTGTGAGTCTGCAACAAGAATTGGCCGAAATTGGATCACACCTTTTATTGAAGGTATTTTGTTTCAGATTTCAAATTTAAAACCAGTTTTTTTATGTTACCTATAAACATGTTTATAAGTATTCTATTATTTATTTATTTATTTATTTATTTATTTATTTATTCATCAATGGATATTTATCTTTGATTACATTTAACAATTATTAAAGATTCTAGAAACAATATTCTTAAAAATACTTCTATCCATTGGAAGGTCGACTTCAAGATTAATAGAATTAAAAAGAGATAATGAACGTGATATAGGTTCATTTAAACCATAGTTTGTCCTGTGACTGGGAACAAGAAAAAGAGCGTCTCTGTTTCTAAGGTTTCTCTCTGGAAAATAAAAGGGCATAAGATTTAATAACTCAGGTGAGTTTATTCTACCAACTACTATATCCTTTATAAAAAGTGTACACAAAGTTTCTCGGCGGCTTTTTAAAGATTTCAAATCAATCAATGCGCACCTAGATTCATAGGATGGAAAACCTTCTGACCAACACAAATTCCTCAACGCAAAGCGCGTAAATCTTTTTTGAATATTCTCAATCCTATCGGAAGAGTTTTGATAATAGGGAGACCATATAACACATCAGTACTCTAAAGAAGGTAAAACTAATGAAATATAAAGGGCATTTAAAGTATAACTATCCTTAAAAACGACAGAATTACGCTTTAAAAAACCAAGAAGCGAATTTGCTTTCGATATGATGAAATCAATATGTGATGAAAAAGAAAACTTCGTATCAAAAATAACGCCAAGATCCTTTATTTCACTAACAGTCGATAAAGTTTCACTGCCAAGACTGTACTCGTAACTATATAGATTTCTAGGGTTTGAACGAAAAGCTCTAAACGTTTTACATTTGGAAATGTTTAAATCAAGATGATTATATTTACACCATTGATAAAGTTTATCTATGTCTTTTTGAAATTTTAAGCAATCTTCAATCTTTGATATGGGATAGAATAGTTTTAAATCATCAGCAAACATTAGACAATCTCCATACTCTAACAGGTCAGGAATGTCATTTACAAAAAGATTGAAAAGAAGGGGTCCCAGATGACTACCTTGAGGGAGACCCGACAATACTTCAATACAGAAGGATTTATCATTTCCAATTCTTACAACCTGTTTCCGATTCGTCAAGTAAGATTCCAACCATCTAAGAAAACTAAACTTGAGCCCTATTTTCTCTAATTTTTTTAATAAGAAGCTTGTGATGAACTCTATCAAATGCTTTTACGAAGTCAGTGTATAAGACATCAACTTGTATTTTGTTCTCCAAATAGTAGAGGCAAAAATTTGTAAAAATACACAAATTAGTTGTAGTGGACCGACCACTGCAAAATCCATGCTGCTTCGAAGAAATGATTCCTTTTACTGCAAAATTTAGCTTATCGTATACTAATTTTTCAAATAATTTCGGAATAGCCGAGAGCTTGGATACTGGTCTGTAATTGTTTAATAAATGTTTAAGACCACTCTTGTAGATAGGGCTAATAGATGACAATTTCCATTCTTGAAGAAAAACACCAGTTTGAAGTGATTTATTAAAAATAATTTTTAAAATTTTAAAAAGCGAAACAGCACATTTAGATAAAAGATAGGAGGAATCAAATCCATTCCAGCATTTTTGTTTATATCAAGATTGGCTAAACCGTCTAAAACTTCCTGATCTGTCAATGAAAAGCAATCAAAATCAACCTGACAATCGATCTCATTAAATATACTTCCAGTATTTTCTATTGAGTCCAAATTATAATTCGATTTAAAAAAATGTGCAAAAAAATCGCACGTTGTTTTGGTATCATAAGAACATTCATCATTAAGTTCCATGGAATTTGGAAATCCAGAAACTTTACGTTTCGAATTCAAAAAAACCCAAAAAGATTTCGAATTGTATTTTATATTTCTTTCAACAGAACTTATATATTGAGAATATATTGAGGAAAAGAAAATGTAGGCAACTACCTGTTGGTGTACCTACCTACATGGATCTCTCATCTCTTCAACACATTACTTTTAGGTCACATAATTTCCGTTTAATAATAGTCCATGGATAAAAATATAGCGTACCTTCATTGGACTTTCCCCTCAATTAAAAAAAAAAAAACTTAATTAAAATTCCAGTATTATAATGCTTTTGAATTTCACCGTGCGACGGTTGCTTATCAAATTAAACCAGAATGAATGTTTTTAAAATTAATGTTTCGCGTTTTAATTAGAAAAAATGCACTTTCTTTTAGATCATTTTCTTACCTTCATTGACGTGTCCCCTCTTGGGCAATGCATCGGTCTTGGATCCACTCATTACTGTTGATTATAGCTTATTTCAGTGAATATTTTGTGGATCCTAATCCGCTTTCGATCCCCTTACTGAACTTTTTAGGAATCTCCGAAATAACTTTGAATAATTGAGAATATTGTTTACTTATACAACAAAAGACAGTTCCAATCTCTTTCTAATTTCACTTTTTGCTTGTCCAGTAGATGTTATATTAAGACGAGGAAAACAATTCCAATTTACTTAGCCATTAGAATTATAGATGGAGTCGATTCCCCACTAAAAGAAAAAAATAGAAACAACAAAAAACTTTTGCATAAACAAACAAGTTAAAAGCCCGAAATCTCTAGTTTTATACTAATTACATATGTCGATTTCGTTTCAATAATTAGGATTCGCTACTAAAATAAATACTTTTTGGCTTTGAAAAGAACGATTACGGACCGAATCTCTTTTTGGGACTGTGTGTGTTGCTTGGCAGCTCTGAAAAAAACAAATCTTCAATTCGTTAAAACATCATTATTTCGTTTTAATTTCCCGATTCCGACGCGGGGGAGTTCCTAAACCCACTTGCACTTTTTTAATATTTGTTTCCAAGAAGTTTTAACAATTTTTTTTATTTTTTAATATATTAATTTACTTTTTCTGTACACTGCCACAAAATAAAAATTAATTCACAACACAACAATTGAGAAACGTCAAAACAAATATTGTAGTGTGTGTACGAATCCGTGCACAAATCTGTTTTGAATCCGTCTCCAAAAAGAGATTCAATACGGATCTGTTTTTCCAGAAATATATTGGTTTTAATTTGAAACGAATTTGATTTTCAGAAAAAAATTGACGGCGGATCGACGGCAAGTCGATGTTTTTGTTGAAACGAAATCGACAATAAGAAGCCGAAACCTCTGCTTTCATTTGAATTTTGCCTACAAGCTGAAACACGCAACCAAGTAACATTTCTGTTCCTCTTCCAATAGACACATTGATAACAATGCACACAAGAATCTTTTCTGTTCCTCTTCCTATAGCCACATAGGCAACACAGCCCTAATAATTTGTTTCTGTTTAGCTTTTCAATTTCCCATCTAGTCATGGATAGAGTTTCAAAGCTACAAATACTACAATGTATTGAAATGGGTTTTGGGGGGTGAAACGTACGAAGGTTTCCAATCCTTATTATGGCTTATTTGTGCCTACAAGCTCAAACGCCTATTCAAGTAACTATTCCGTTCATCTTCCAAATGACAAATTTTAAAAACGCACTCAAGAATTTTTTCTGTTCATCTTCCGATAGACCCATAGTCAACGTAGTAATTTGTTTTTCTTTTGTGTTTCGATTTCCAATCCTATTCATGGATAGGATTTCAAAGGTCCAAATACAAAATTCTACAAAATTGGTTTTTGGGGGGTAAAACGTACGAAGGTTTCCGATCTTAGTATGGCTTATTTGTGGTTATACGCATTTGCCAAACTGGCTGAACTAACATAGTGTATTTGCTAATGATTGTGAAGTGTATCAACGTAGCCTTAGGCCGTGTGTGAATTGCATTAAAATGTTGGTTAAATTTTCTATCTTGGTTATATTTTGAAGTATGGTTTGTGGTGGGATCAAATTTAGCTGTTTGCTGTGTGAATTGCGTTAAAAGGGATTTATTAAAACAATAATTTGGCTAAAATTCCTTCAAGATTTAAGAAATTTCCCTAAAAACATTTTGTTTGTTGTTCAAGTTAATTTCTTTTCCAAAATCCGACTTAGAAGATATAGAGTTAATAATTTGGCACGAAAAAAGTAACGAATTCTCAGATTTACTAATATGTTTCGGTTTTACAGCGTTAATTTAATATTTTGAAACAACAATTCCAAATCTCTTAAAAATAATTCCCATTATGATTAGTTTGTTGATTTAGTATGTTAATACTAGTTTTTACAACTGAAGAATTTGACAAGCTGACAAAAACAATCTATTTGTATTCAATTAACAAAATGAAATACATTGAGTATTTTATTTAATTATTTTATATTTGTTAAAATATCAACGGATTATATTATTTGGTTTTTTCTCTTGAGACCCTACACAAACAAAAATACTAATGTAATTTTATTTTTCAATTGAATAAATTAAAACTTACATTTATTATATGGTTTCCCAGTAGATCTGGACTTTTTGGAGTTCATCTTTCTTTTCAGTTATCGTATACAGTTTCAAATCACTCTATCTTGAGAAACGTTAAATTTTAACGCAAATTTAGCATGCTCCACAGCTGCCTTCATTTTAACCCATTTTATTCACCACGCTAGTGTCAAATTTTAATCAAGTTACAAAATTTAACCAACATTTTAAAGCAATTCACACACGGCCTTAAAGTGGAAAAAGGGGAATGATTGCAACAAACAAAAAGACTCAGAAACCTTAATATTTTACTGTTTGAACGCGCAAGGTTTGTTGGCAAATAAAAATGAAATTGATGTTTTAGTACAAAATAACCATCCTGATTTTGTAATACTGTCTGAAACCTGAATGACAGATGAAATTGAAGAATCTGAAATAAGTATTGCTGGCTACAAGCATTTTGTTTGTACTTAACACTCAAGACACACCGGGGGAGTGTTATTATATGTCAAACAAGGCATACGTTTTAAAGTGATATACATTTCAAAATTCCAAAATTCTGTCTGGATTTTGAAAATGTACGCCTGGTTCAACAAGGAAAAGTGGACTTTGGTAGCTTTGTATAGATCTCCTAGTGCTTCAGAAGCGGATTTCTTAACATTTTTGTTGATTGGTGTTATCACTCCTTGGAAAACGAAAACAACATCTTGATGGCTGGTGATTTTAATATCGATTTTCTAACTAAGGATCGTAATTCAAAAAAAGTTTTGGACATTTTTGCTGATCAAGGTCTTGTTCAATTGGTGAACCAACCTACTAGAAGTACGGAAGTCTCAGCAACTTTGATAGATTACATCATGGCGAATAGGGATTTGGAATTTAAAGTTGAAATGATGAATGCTGACGACAAAATAACGGACCATGAAACTATAAGAGTGAAAGTGCGAATTAAAAATAAATCCATTATTAAAAAGCAAAATTATAAAACCATTTGTTATACTAAAGAACGTTTTGATTTTTTTCTAAATACACAGGTTCTCTGACAAATTCTTTGAAGAGGATTTAAATGTGCTATCGAACATTTTTTGTGAAAAGATTAATGCGTGTTGTGAAGCTTTAAGAATTGAGAACACTGTAACACAATTAATTGATAATACATGTTTAAATAGCCATTTGCGAAATTTAGAAAGGTCAAAGGTTACAGCTTATAACAACACGATTTTTAACAATACGGTAGAAAGTTCGTCAGAATCTATTCGCAATAAGTACAAAAGTGAAATAAGGACTAGTAAAAACAATTACATAATATCTCAAATAAATACTAAATCTGGCAATCAAATAGAAATGTGGAAGACTTAAAAATATTGGCGCAAAATTTTAAACAACCCATTGTTAAGGGCTTAACATTTTGCTAGTAAGCAATTTTCTAAGTGCTTATGGACTGAATAACTATTTCAAAATTTGTAAACCTTTTCTAAACTAGTAAATTGCTAATAAAGCAGAAAGCTGAGCATTTGCAGGGTTTGAATTTTGATAAACCCAATTATTGTTGTGCATTTTAAATTAATTATATGTTGATGAAAACCCAACATGTGCTCTAAAAAGGTATTAGTTCTATTTTTATCATTTTAACTTCATTATTTACAAGAAAAAATTGTGCACCAGCAGGACTCGAATCTGGGCACCCCGCGTGCGTGATATACTATCAGATTCCATAATGGATTTAGCAAATTGCTAAAAGCTAAAGTAGCCATTCCGTGATTTTAACTTTAGTAAAATGTTAAAATCGTTTAAAATTAGCTCAATCATCTTTTTAGCTTAGTAAATTGCTAAAAGTGACTTTTACATTTTACTAAATCGTTTAAAAAATTGCGCCACTGTCTTTAAGAATTCCAATACGAATTATATTGAAAGGATTAAATTTGGGGAAGTGACATCAACTGTGGGTAATGAAATTGCGAACAAGTTTAATGAATACTTTGTGGACAGTATTTGGGCAATAAATACGTCAATTTCAACTGTATCATTTGTGTCACCAGGTGTTAGTGTTAGCTCTGTTTTTAATTTTAGATTTTGTGATGAAATTATACTTTATAGATTTATTCATAATTTGAATAATAAAAAGGATATTTTTGGACTAAATAGAGATATATTTAAATCAATAGAAATCATTGGACCAGTCCTTATGAAATTAATCAATGCCTCACCAGAAACTGGCAATTTTCCTGAAAAATGGAAACAATCAATAGTTGTTCCTGTAGAAAAAGTAAAAAATTCGAATAATTGTGAAGACTAGACCAGTCAATATGTTACTTTAATTATTGTTCAACTCTACTCTTTGGTTGAACCGCTGATGTTAAATTAAGACTACAGAGACTGCAGAATAAGGGTATGAGAATCATTTTAAAGCTGAACATATACACACCGATTCGTGTTATGCTAGATTGCCTCAATTGGATGAATGTTAAACAGAAACTGACTTATGATGCTATGGTGTTATATTTAAAATGCGTAATGGAATGCTACATGATTATTATTCTAATGGAATCTTGGAAGTGTCTGAGGCTCAAACTTACAATTTGCGAAACAACAACAACTTGCGACTGGGGAGATGCGACTTAGGCGTACCCAACGTAGTATTTTTTTTTTTATGGAATCAATTGTTTTAATAATCCTCCAATTGCGGTGAAGAATGAAAACCGAATAAACCAATTAAAAGAAAAGTGAAACTTTTTATTAAAAAAATATCATTTAGACGTTAACTATTTCATACATTTTATTTTTGTTATTCTTAAAGTTATTTTTAACTAATTACTTTGTTTTTTCTCGTATTTATCTAGGGCAAAGTATAGTGCCTAATCTTTTGCAATGCAAAATGGGTACTCTTGGCTTAAGCCAGAATGGTATGCGGAAACTATTATTATTATTTGTTATCTGTTAAGCGACGCGTGGAAAAGGGAAAAGGCTATAAGTTACTATGTTCCCCCAAAAGCGAAATCCCGGATTTCGTAGATTTCAGACCAAATCTATGCATTTCAGCATATAGTTTTGGGATTTCGAAATCCGAGGTTTCGTTGAAAACATAATGGGGAAGTTCACTCAGTTAATCTCAGCAATCTAGAATACCTTTCTGTTGTTGTAATGTATGCAAGAGCACATATGATGAATAAACAGCTGTTCTCATGAAAGATATCTTGAGTAAATTTGGAATAACTAGTTATCCGAGAACAAATGTAAAGAACAGCTGACTGCAAAATTCATTTGGCATGCGGTTTGTACAAATTTTTTGACAACTTTCAGCTAACCTATCTGAACCTATCGCGTTGAAGTAACTATCTGAGCTGGGCATAGAATATTTAACCATCATTCTCAACCATTGCATCAATAATGCCCACTTCCCAAAAATATAGAAGACTGCAGGAATCCTGTCGATCTTAAAAAAACAAAATAATCATGACATAAATAATGACAAACCGATCTCTCTGCTCTCAAACATCGGCAAAGTCCTAAAAAGACTAATTTTTGGAAATTTACAGCCCTATTCTGCCGTTGTGATGCTAACATGTCGCAATTTCTTGTGAGGTTGCTTATGAGGCGGTCACAATTTCGTATTCTGTTGAGACCCTCATAAGAAACCTCACAAGAAAACTCACCATCGGAAGGTGACTTTTTTTTAGTGATGGCGGCGACCACCGTATAGTTAGCAGCCAAAAATCTGGAATTTTAAAATTTTTGATGCAAACAATTTAGTGAGAATTTGGTGAATTTAGTGAGCCATATCTTAGAATTTGGTGAATCATAGTTTAAAAGTTATTAACAATTTAAAGTTCGCATATAGTTAGCAGCCAATGGAAACAAAAGTGGGCTTTATTGGTATCAATCGATGGGGAATGGTTTCCCGAATTTAGTGAGCCTATACTCAAATTTGGTGAACCTATTGTTCAATAAATAATTAAGAATAACTAAACAAAATGACAGTTCTATAAACAAATACAATTTACACGCTTCGTAACGCAACGTATTCGAAATTGTCATTCATGAAGGCAGTACCAACACACAAAAACAAAATTCTGTCCCAATCTCCCCTTCTTATTGTCAATTTTGTGTCAAGTCTGAAAAAAGAAAATATGAAATTCGGTGAACTAAGGTTGGCTACTGGCTTTCAAACATTAAAAACTAAGAAACAGTAACAAGAAAGAAAAAAAAAGTAATTGTGTTTTAAGCAAATAAAAATTACACATAAAAGTAAACCGTGCCTTCATAAATGTTGTGCAAATCAACCAAACGTAAGGGTGATGTGTCGAAACTAACGATGGGAACAGCAACAGAAGAAGCCAACCAATCTCCATAAATTCCCAGTTCCAGGTATCGCACATTGACCACAACCGCGCACATCTTCCGCAATAGAAGATGCTGTATTAAATCTGAAGCATCCTCAGGATAGTATATTACATAGCAGCCTTTCCTGCAAAATTGGAGCTACCGAAAACGAAACCCGCAAAAGACACTCCATAAAACCCGCTATAACCAAGGGACCAAAATACAGTTCTCGAATCAACTATTCCACCAACAACTATTCCACCAAGCAACAGTTAATTTTATCTAACATAAATGTCCATGCACAAATGTACAAGTGTTTTCTATACGTATATTCTATTAACCTATTCGCGACAAATAGGTATCAAAAGGAATTGAATCTAACAAAAAGAAAAGAACATATTCATTTAAAAAAGTGTAATTATTCATTTTTATAAATTCTGAGATTTCGCTTCTCATAAAAATTAAATGTTATATATGTATACATACATGTAAATATTTAAAAGAAAAAACCTGAGCTTTCGCTCTATTGACAACAAAGAAAAAAAAAACAATGCAACTTATCGTATTATAAAGGTATATATGTATGTACCTTTTATTTTTATTGTATTTATTTAGTGGCAAAACGCTACGTGCAAAAGTATATAATAACCATTGATTGAGCAAGAGGGAAAACATTTTATCGAACATTGTATAACTTAATACAAAGCAATAGAAAAAGGCAATACATTATAGCCGCATATGTACTAATTTTAAACCTGAAATACTCGTAAGAATTGTATTAGACCAAGACAGAAATTGTAACCATAAAGACTCAATAAAATTCAATTCAATTCAATTCGGTGAACTAAATTATTTGATAATCTTGATTAGAGATGGCGAGGTAAGGTGTCTTGAATCCTCCGATGAAGAGAAGGTTATTTCGAGAGCGAACATATATCTTGTAGTTGTCCAATATCTAGGAACGCAGGTATCGTGGTGGCCTTCAGATGAAATAGATGTATAGCTAGGTATCAAGCAATCTCGAATACCTTGAAGATAACATATCAAACCGAAAAAATGCCACCGATAAAAATCTCGAAAAAAACTATTGCGACAAGTCTTAAGATTTTATAGATTTCAAAATCGATCATGCTTATGAGAATACCTCTTAAAGAAGAATTTTCTAAGCTTATTGAAATATGAATTATTGACAACGAGGTATTATTAGAAAAGAGAATGGGCTTTATTGGGCGAGTTGCATCACTTTATGGCCCATTTCATATAAAAGGTCTCATTGAGTAATATATTTTATTATATGGGCAAAGGTCTGCATCTCATTTAGTCAATAAAATAATTATTACCAACAACTTCATTAATTTTTGTCTTTTATTTACATTTTTTTAAATCCAAGTTGGTTTAAATAATTGTGCGATTTCAGTGTTTCTTTTTTTAATTATATACGCGCACAAAGAGGATTTTAACTACCCTTAATAAGCACAATGCGAGGAGATGCCGATATAAGTACATTCGTTTTAAAGTTATGAATATCAAAATGGTAGAGCACAATAGAGCCGTATTGCACATACGTGTTGTACGGATAAAGAGAGAATCTCTGTTCGTTACATTATGTCCGAAGTTGGGCTCAAGGGTAAACTGCTGAAAATTCCTAGAAGCTCGAATATTAAGGTTGAATAGCTTAAGGGGAGGAACGCAAATGCCTATTTGCATAGAACATTGTGTATAGAAGAATTGAGATAAAACAATGAAAAACCGGTAACATTTCGACGGTGTTTTATAGAGTTGTAAATGCTTCAGTTGCTGTTATAGATATTACGAGCTATATATTTTAAATTCTGTCTAACAGAGTTCAGGAACCCCCGTCCTTACGTGGGAGTTATACTTAAGCTTTTAAGCCAGATCAAAGGGAAGTGGATGTAAAAACTTAGCAGTATTTTTAGCACCAAAGATAACTAGTTATCCGAGAACAAATGTAAAGAACAGCTGACTGCAAAATTCATTTGTCATGCGGTTTGTACAAATTTTTTGACAACTTTCAGCTAACCTATCTGAACCTATCGCGTTGAAGTAACTATCTGAGCTGGGCATAGAATATTTAACCATCATTCTCAACCATTGCATCAATAATGCCCACTTCCCAAAAATATAGAAAACTGCAGGAATCCTGTCGATCTTAAAAAAAACAAAATAATCATGACATAAATAATGACAAACCGATCTCTCTGCTCTCAAACATCGGCAAAGTCCTAAAAAGACTAATTTTTAGAAATTTACAGCCCTATTCTGCCGTTGTGATGCTAACATGTCGCAATTTCTTGTGAGGTTGCTTATGAGGCGGTCACAATTTCGTATTCTGTTGAGACCCTCATAAGAAACCTCACAAGAAAACTCACCATCGGAAGGTGACTTTTTTTTTAGTGATGGCGGCGACCACCGTATAGTTAGCAGCCAAAAATCTGGAATTTTAAAATTTTTGATGCAAAAAATTTAGTGAGAATTTGGTGAATTTAGTGAGCCATATCTTAGAATTTGGTGAATCATAGTTTAAAAGTTATTAACAATTTAAAGTTCGCATATAGTTAGCAGCAAATGGAAACAAAAGTGGGCTTTATTGGTATCAATCGATGGGGAATGGTTTCCCGAATTTAGTGAGCCTATACTCAAATTTTGTGAACCTATTGTTCAATAAATAATTAAGAATAACTAAACAAAATGACAGTTCTATAAACAAATACAATTTACACGCTTCGTAACGCAACGTATTCGAAATTGTCATTCATGAAGGCAGTACCAACACACAAAAACAAAATTCTGTCCCAATCTCCCCTTCTTATTGTCAATTTTGTGTCAAGTCTGAAAAAAGAAAATATGAAATTCGGTGAACTAAGGTTGGCTACTGGCTTTCAAACATTAAAAACTAAGAAACAGTAACAAGAAAGAAAAAAAAAGTAATTGTGTTTTAAGCAAATAAAAATTACACATAAAAGTAAACCGTGCCTTCATAAATGTTGTGCAAATCAACCAAACGTAAGGGTGATGTGTCGAAACTAACGATGGGAACAGCAACAGAAGAAGCCAACCAATCTCCATAAATTCCCAGTTCCAGGTATCGCACATTGACCACAACCGCGCACATCTTCCGCAATAGAAGATGCTGTATTAAATCTGAAGCATCCTCAGGATAGTATATTACATAGCAGCCTTTCCTGCAAAATTGGAGCTACCGAAAACGAAACCCGCAAAAGACACTCCATAAAACCCGCTATAACCAAGGGACCAAAATACAGTTCTCGAATCAACTATTCCACCAACAACTATTCCACCAAGCAACAGTTAATTTTATCTAACATAAATGTCCATGCACAAATGTACAAGTGTTTTCTATACGTATATTCTATTAACCTATTCGCGACAAATAGGTATCAAAAGGAATTGAATCTAACAAAAAGAAAAGAACATATTCATTTAAAAAAGTGTAATTATTCATTTTTATAAATTCTGAGATTTCGCTTCTCATAAAAATTAAATGTTATATATGTATACATACATGTAAATATTTAAAAGAAAAAACCTGAGCTTTCGCTCTATTGACAACAAAGAAAAAAAAAAACAATGCAACTTATCGTATTATAAAGGTATATATGTATGTACCTTTTATTTTTATTGTATTTATTTAGTGGCAAAACGCTACGTGCAAAAGTATATAATAACCATTGATTGAGCAAGAGGGAAAACATTTTATCGAACATTGTATAACTTAATACAAAGCAATAGAAAAAGGCAATACATTATAGCCGCATATGTACTAATTTTAAACCTGAAATACTCGTAAGAATTGTATTAGACCAAGACAGAAATTGTAACCATAAAGACTCAATAAAATTCAATTCAATTCAATTCGGTGAACTAAATTATTTGATAATCTTGATTAGAGATGGCGAGGTAAGGTGTCTTGAATCCTCCGATGAAGAGAAGGTTATTTCGAGAGCGAACATATATCTTGTAGTTGTCCAATATCTAGGAACGCAGGTATCGTGGTGGCCTTCAGATGAAATAGATGTATAGCTAGGTATCAAGCAATCTCGAATACCTTGAAGATAACATATCAAACCGAAAAAATGCCACCGATAAAAATCTCGAAAAAAACTATTGCGACAAGTCTTAAGATTTTATAGATTTCAAAATCGATCATGCTTATGAGAATACCTCTTAAAGAAGAATTTTCTAAGCTTATTGAAATATGAATTATTGACAACGAGGTATTATTAGAAAAGAGAATGGGCTTTATTGGGCGAGTTGCATCACTTTATGGCCCATTTCATATAAAAGGTCTCATTGAGTAATATATTTTATTATATGGGCAAAGGTCTGCATCTCATTTAGTCAATAAAATAATTATTACCAACAACTTCATTAATTTTTGTCTTTTATTTACATTTTTTTAAATCCAAGTTGGTTTAAATAATTGTGCGATTTCAGTGTTTCTTTTTTTAATTATATACGCGCACAAAGAGGATTTTAACTACCCTTAATAAGCACAATGCGAGGAGATGCCGATATAAGTACATTCGTTTTAAAGTTATGAATATCAAAATGGTAGAGCACAATAGAGCCGTATTGCACATACGTGTTGTACGGATAAAGAGAGAATCTCTGTTCGTTACATTATGTCCGAAGTTGGGCTCAAGGGTAAACTGCTGAAAATTCCTAGAAGCTCGAATATTAAGGTTGAATAGCTTAAGGGGAGGAACGCAAATGCCTATTTGCATAGAACATTGTGTATAGAAGAATTGAGATAAAACAATGAAAAACCGGTAACATTTCGACGGTGTTTTATAGAGTTGTAAATGCTTCAGTTGCTGTTATAGATATTACGAGCTATATATTTTAAATTCTGTCTAACAGAGTTCAGGAACCCCCGTCCTTACGTGGGAGTTATACTTAAGCTTTTAAGCCAGATCAAAGGGATGTGGATGTAAAAACTTAGCAGTATTTTTAGCACCAAAGATAACTAGTTATCCGAGAACAAATGTAAAGAACAGCTGACTGCAAAATTCATTTGTCATGCGGTTTGTACAAATTTTTTGACAACTTTCAGCTAACCTATCTGAACCTATCGCGTTGAAGTAACTATCTGAGCTGGGCATAGAATATTTAACCATCATTCTCAACCATTGCATCAATAATGCCCACTTCCCAAAAATATAGAAAACTGCAGGAATCCTGTCGATCTTAAAAAAACAAAATAATCATGACATAAATAATGACAAACCGATCTCTCTGCTCTCAAACATCGGCAAAGTCCTAAAAAGACTAATTTTTGGAAATTTACAGCCCTATTCTGCCGTTGTGATGCTAACATGTCGCAATTTCTTGTGAGGTTGCTTATGAGGCGGTCACAATTTCGTATTCTGTTGAGACCCTCATAAGAAACCTCACAAGAAAACTCACCATCGGAAGGTGACTTTTTTTTAGTGATGGCGGCGACCACCGTATAGTTAGCAGCCAAAAATCTGGAATTTTAAAATTTTTGATGCAAAAAATTTAGTGAGAATTTGGTGAATTTAGTGAGCCATATCTTAGAATTTGGTGAATCATAGTTTAAAAGTTATTAACAATTTAAAGTTCGCATATAGTTAGCAGCCAATGGAAACAAAAGTGGGCTTTATTGGTATCAATCGATGGGGAATGGTTTCCCGAATTTAGTGAGCCTATACTCAAATTTGGTGAACCTATTGTTCAATAAATAATTAAGAATAACTAAACAAAATGACAGTTCTATAAACAAATACAATTTACACGCTTCGTAACGCAACGTATTCGAAATTGTCATTCATGAAGGCAGTACCAACACACAAAAACAAAATTCTGTCCCAATCTCCCCTTCTTATTGTCAATTTTGTGTCAAGTCTGAAAAAAGAAAATATGAAATTCGGTGAACTAAGGTTGGCTACTGGCTTTCAAACATTAAAATCTAAGAAACAGTAACAAGAAAGAAAAAAAAAGTAATTGTGTTTTAAGCAAATAAAAGTTACACATAAAAGTAAACCGTGCCTTCATAAATGTTGTGCAAATCAACCAAACGTAAGGGTGATGTGTCGAAACTAACGATGGGAACAGCAACAGAAGAAGCCAACCAATCTCCATAAATTCCCAGTTCCAGGTATCGCACATTGACCACAACCGCGCACATCTTCCGCAATAGAAGATGCTGTATTAAATCTGAAGCATCCTCAGGATAGTATATTACATAGCAGCCTTTCCTGCAAAATTGGAGCTACCGAAAACGAAACCCGCAAAAGACACTCCATAAAACCCGCTATAACCAAGGGACCAAAATACAGTTCTCGAATCAACTATTCCACCAACAACTATTCCACCAAGCAACAGTTAATTTTATCTAACATAAATGTCCATGCACAAATGTACAAGTGTTTTCTATACGTATATTCTATTAACCTATTCGCGACAAATAGGTATCAAAAGGAATTGAATCTAACAAAAAGAAAAGAACATATTCATTTAAAAAAGTGTAATTATTCATTTTTATAAATTCTGAGATTTCGCTTCTCATAAAAATTAAATGTTATATATGTATACATACATGTAAATATTTAAAAGAAAAAACCTGAGCTTTCGCTCTATTGACAACAAAGAAAAAAAAAAACAATGCAACTTATCGTATTATAAAGGTATATATGTATGTACCTTTTATTTTTATTGTATTTATTTAGTGGCAAAACGCTACGTGCAAAAGTATATAATAACCATTGATTGAGCAAGAGGGAAAACATTTTATCGAACATTGTATAACTTAATACAAAGCAATAGAAAAAGGCAATACATTATAGCCGCATATGTACTAATTTTAAACCTGAAATACTCGTAAGAATTGTATTAGACCAAGACAGAAATTGTAACCATAAAGACTCAATAAAATTCAATTCAATTCAATTCGGTGAACTAAATTATTTGATAATCTTGATTAGAGATGGCGAGGTAAGGTGTCTTGAATCCTCCGATGAAGAGAAGGTTATTTCGAGAGCGAACATATATCTTGTAGTTGTCCAATATCTAGGAACGCAGGTATCGTGGTGGCCTTCAGATGAAATAGATGTATAGCTAGGTATCAAGCAATCTCGAATACCTTGAAGATAACATATCAAACCGAAAAAATGCCACCGATAAAAATCTCGAAAAAAACTATTGCGACAAGTCTTAAGATTTTATAGATTTCAAAATCGATCATGCTTATGAGAATACCTCTTAAAGAAGAATTTTCTAAGCTTATTGAAATATGAATTATTGACAACGAGGTATTATTAGAAAAGAGAATGGGCTTTATTGGGCGAGTTGCATCACTTTATGGCCCATTTCATATAAAAGGTCTCATTGAGTAATATATTTTATTATATGGGCAAAGGTCTGCATCTCATTTAGTCAATAAAATAATTATTACCAACAACTTCATTAATTTTTGTCTTTTATTTACATTTTTTTAAATCCAAGTTGGTTTAAATAATTGTGCGATTTCAGTGTTTCTTTTTTTAATTATATACGCGCACAAAGAGGATTTTAACTACCCTTAATAAGCACAATGCGAGGAGATGCCGATATAAGTACATTCGTTTTAAAGTTATGAATATCAAAATGGTAGAGCACAATAGAGCCGTATTGCACATACGTGTTGTACGGATAAAGAGAGAATCTCTGTTCGTTACATTATGTCCGAAGTTGGGCTCAAGGGTAAACTGCTGAAAATTCCTAGAAGCTCGAATATTAAGGTTGAATAGCTTAAGGGGAGGAACGCAAATGCCTATTTGCATAGAACATTGTGTATAGAAGAATTGAGATAAAACAATGAAAAACCGGTAACATTTCGACGGTGTTTTATAGAGTTGTAAATGCTTCAGTTGCTGTTATAGATATTACGAGCTATATATTTTAAATTCTGTCTAACAGAGTTCAGGAACCCCCGTCCTTACGTGGGAGTTATACTTAAGCTTTTAAGCCAGATCAAAGGGATGTGGATGTAAAAACTTAGCAGTATTTTTAGCACCAAAGATAACTAGTTATCCGAGAACAAATGTAAAGAACAGCTGACTGCAAAATTCATTTGTCATGCGGTTTGTACAAATTTTTTGACAACTTTCAGCTAACCTATCTGAACCTATCGCGTTGAAGTAACTATCTGAGCTGGGCATAGAATATTTAACCATCATTCTCAACCATTGCATCAATAATGCCCACTTCCCAAAAATATAGAAAACTGCAGGAATCCTGTCGATCTTAAAAAAACAAAATAATCATGACATAAATAATGACAAACCGATCTCTCTGCTCTCAAACATCGGCAAAGTCCTAAAAAGACTAATTTTTGGAAATTTACAGCCCTATTCTGCCGTTGTGATGCTAACATGTCGCAATTTCTTGTGAGGTTGCTTATGAGGCGGTCACAATTTCGTATTCTGTTGAGACCCTCATAAGAAACCTCACAAGAAAACTCACCATCGGAAGGTGACTTTTTTTTAGTGATGGCGGCGACCACCGTATAGTTAGCAGCCAAAAATCTGGAATTTTAAAATTTTTGATGCAAAAAATTTAGTGAGAATTTGGTGAATTTAGTGAGCCATATCTTAGAATTTGGTGAATCATAGTTTAAAAGTTATTAACAATTTAAAGTTCGCATATAGTTAGCAGCCAATGGAAACAAAAGTGGGCTTTATTGGTATCAATCGATGGGGAATGGTTTCCCGAATTTAGTGAGCCTATACTCAAATTTGGTGAACCTATTGTTCAATAAATAATTAAGAATAACTAAACAAAATGACAGTTCTATAAACAAATACAATTTACACGCTTCGTAACGCAACGTATTCGAAATTGTCATTCATGAAGGCAGTACCAACACACAAAAACAAAATTCTGTCCCAATCTCCCCTTCTTATTGTCAATTTTGTGTCAAGTCTGAAAAAAGAAAATATGAAATTCGGTGAACTAAGGTTGGCTACTGGCTTTCAAACATTAAAATCTAAGAAACAGTAACAAGAAAGAAAAAAAAAGTAATTGTGTTTTAAGCAAATAAAAATTACACATAAAAGTAAACCGTGCCTTCATAAATGTTGTGCAAATCAACCAAACGTAAGGGTGATGTGTCGAAACTAACGATGGGAACAGCAACAGAAGAAGCCAACCAATCTCCATAAATTCCCAGTTCCAGGTATCGCACATTGACCACAACCGCGCACATCTTCCGCAATAGAAGATGCTGTATTAAATCTGAAGCATCCTCAGGATAGTATATTACATAGCAGCCTTTCCTGCAAAATTGGAGCTACCGAAAACGAAACCCGCAAAAGACACTCCATAAAACCCGCTATAACCAAGGGACCAAAATACAGTTCTCGAATCAACTATTCCACCAACAACTATTCCACCAAGCAACAGTTAATTTTATCTAACATAAATGTCCATGCACAAATGTACAAGTGTTTTCTATACGTATATTCTATTAACCTATTCGCGACAAATAGGTATCAAAAGGAATTGAATCTAACAAAAAGAAAAGAACATATTCATTTAAAAAAGTGTAATTATTCATTTTTATAAATTCTGAGATTTCGCTTCTCATAAAAATTAAATGTTATATATGTATACATACATGTAAATATTTAAAAGAAAAAACCTGAGCTTTCGCTCTATTGACAACAAAGAAAAAAAAAACAATGCAACTTATCGTATTATAAAGGTATATATGTATGTACCTTTTATTTTTATTGTATTTATTTAGTGGCAAAACGCTACGTGCAAAAGTATATAATAACCATTGATTGAGCAAGAGGGAAAACATTTTATCGAACATTGTATAACTTAATACAAAGCAATAGAAAAAGGCAATACATTATAGCCGCATATGTACTAATTTTAAATCTGAAATACTCGTAAGAATTGTATTAGACCAAGACAGAAATTGTAACCATAAAGACTCAATAAAATTCAATTCAATTCAATTCGGTGAACTAAATTATTTGATAATCTTGATTAGAGATGGCGAGGTAAGGTGTCTTGAATCCTCCGATGAAGAGAAGGTTATTTCGAGAGCGAACATATATCTTATAGTTGTCCAATATCTAGGAACGCAGGTATCGTGGTGGCCTTCAGATGAAATAGATGTATAGCTAGGTATCAAGCAATCTCGAATACCTTGAAGATAACATATCAAACCGAAAAAATGCCACCGATAAAAATCTCGAAAAAAACTATTGCGACAAGTCTTAAGATTTTATAGATTTCAAAATCGATCATGCTTATGAGAATACCTCTTAAAGAAGAATTTTCTAAGCTTATTGAAATATTAATTATTGACAACGAGGTATTATTAGAAAAGAGAATGGGCTTTATTGGGCGAGTTGCATCACTTTATGGCCCATTTCATATAAAAGGTCTCATTGAGTAATATATTTTATTATATGGGCAAAGGTCTGCATCTCATTTAGTCAATAAAATAATTATTACCAACAACTTCATTAATTTTTGTCTTTTATTTACAATTTTTTAAATCCAAGTTGGTTTAAATAATTGTGCGATTTCAGTGTTTCTTTTTTTAATTATATACGCGCACAAAGAGGATTTTAACTACCCTTAATAAGCACAATGCGAGGAGATGCCGATATAAGTACATTCGTTTTAAAGTTATGAATATCAAAATGGTAGAGCACAATAGAGCCGTATTGCACATACGTGTTGTACGGATAAAGAGAGAATCTCTGTTCGTTACATTACGTCCGAAGTTGGGCTCAAGGGTAAACTGCTGAAAATTCCTAGAAGCTCGAATATTAAGGTTGAATAGCTTAAGGGGAGGAACGCAAATGCCTATTTGCATAGAACATTGTGTATAGAAGAATTGAGATAAAACAATGAAAAACCGGTAACATTTCGACGGTGTTTTATAGAGTTGTAAATGCTTCAGTTGCTGTTATAGATATTACGAGCTATATATTTTAAATTCTGTCTAACAGAGTTCAGGAACCCCCGTCCTTACGTGGGAGTTATACTTAAGCTTTTAAGCCAGATCAAAGGGAAGTGGATGTAAAAACTTAGCAGTATTTTTAGCACCAAAGAATATGTAATTGTTGTACAAAAGAGAGTATGTGATACACATACATTTTACTAAGAGCTAATTAGTTCCTTTAATACACGTGCTCGGATAGCGCATATAGAGGATGGGTTTTGCTTTAACGACAAACTGCAGCTTTGAGTTCTTGAAGCATTAAATTTTAAGCGGTTTTTAATTTTTCAAGATCTAAATTTGAAAACGATTATGAACAGCATTAAAGAAAATAAGAAAAACAGTCGGATTAAAAGCCAAGCACTGGAGACACTAGCATTTACTTTATGAGTATCAGAATTGAAACCTTTCAATACGACTTGTATTGATATGCCAGAAAGGCTATTTCTAATCCAATGAAGAATAGATTCATCGATAAAATTTAATACATTTTCGTTAAGAGAGCTTGATGAAATATAAAGTGCAATAAATCAATCGTAGATAGATAAAGATTGAAGAAGCTTCGCTCTTTTAGGGACAGGCTGGATAAAAATTCTGTTTTCAATACACTTCGAAAGATACCAGTAGAGTAGGGTGGAAGGTAAAGATTTCGCAGTGTTTTTGCCACCGTTGAAGAACACCTTTTCAGTACGATCCGGGCCAGCGGATTTGTGTATCGCGGTCTTTAAATACAACTCCATGAGTGCGACACAAGGTTAGCCTCATGAAATTATATACGCTCTCAAGTACAAGAGGAGTCATGACACTCTCTGTCAGCCATACGTTTTTAAATATAGCCAACAATTTCTTACTACGTTTTGGTAATTGTAGTATTTTAATATTCCTATGTACCTATGTAACTATTCCTTGAATCATCTATTCAACAATTTATTATACCATTTATAGAACCAAAGTAATCTTACCTACATCCGCTTTAAACCTAACTAATAATAATTAGAATTCCTAACTACTAGCTACAAGAGCAAGTTCTCTGTAATTCGATTCTAAAGTGAAATCGTTCGAATTCGGACAATATGTACTGTTTATTTGAAAATCGGAAATTGAAATCCGAATTTGGGATCGGAAATGGGAAATTTCGTACTTAGCAACGCTATTTTCATTCATAAATACATTCGAATTTCTGAAATTTCATTCGATATCTATTCATCAACCGGAAAAGTTTTGCTGAGAGCTAAAGTATAAGTATTTAAAAAAAAAATACATAAATAATTTTTGATCGTTAATATTTATTATATATATATATTATACACTAAAATAGAATAAATATAATGATATTTTTGATGATAACATATTATTATTTTAAGGGGAAACCACAAACAAAAATATTAACACAAAACAAAATCAATTTGAAATTATGGTTGAATTTATGTGTTCCCATCCGGATTTATCAAACGGCTTTTAAAAACTACAGAAGCACAGAGAACTTCAAGTTACCTGTGGAAGCGTTTAGCAAATGATTTAAACGCAGCTGGTCAACCAATGCGTAAAGATTATGCTTGGAATAAAGTAAGCATTTAAACAATCACATTTAACAAATTCAAAAATATTTATTAGGTTTTGGCCGATTATAAAAATCACATTAAGTCTAAAGCATGGAAAAATAAAAATTGTGTTTCGGGAACAGGAAGTGGCCAGTCTAAGTATTGCAGTTTCAATGCTTTGGAAGGAAAATTAATAGCGTTGTTGTAGATAGATGAGTCTCGGTCTCCGAGACGAAATTACTTTAAAATCACCTGAGACGAGACAAACAAAATTCTCGCCTGATCTCGTCTCGTTGCCAGCCCTAAGAGAAAGCAATTTGACTTGGATGAGAAGTACAAGAAAAACATATAGAACTTGATGAGAGGAGAGCTAGAAAAAGAAAGAATTGAAATAAAGAAAAAAATGAACACGAAAAAGCCAGAATAATGTTGAAGACGAAAACCGGGTCAAAAAATTAAACTTAATTAAAATTGCGATTTTATTGCAAATTAGAAATTCTTTTTATTTATTTCTTTAAAATAACTATTTTTCTTTAAAATAACGACAACAGGTGCTGGTATCCAACTTGTGCAAGAAATTTAAGAAGTGCACCTAGTTTTATAATTGCAGCCATTGAAGACAATATTTTCCTTTTCCGCAGATCATCCACTTATGCTGTTCATAACATACATAAGTGTATCTTTTAAAAGACGATAATTTTTAAAAAAACTAGAAAAAATATGTATTAGTATAAATATAAAAATTATAATTAAAAATATAAGTATAAAAATCAAAATAATCAAAAACGAATATTATTTAAGTGCTGTTAAATTTAAAATGTCATTTTTGACAAAAAACGAGCTCGAGTTCCGAACATTTATTCGAAAGTTGCAAAGGTTATTTTGCAACATTTCCTTTCGATTCGAAAGTTGTTCAAACTAACTTTGAAATTAGAATCGCAAATAACTTTCGAACGGTTTTTACTTTCGAATCGAATTGCCGAGTTATGCCCCGCAGTCTTGCATTTTATTTACATTGGCTTTTATAGACGTTATTGCATATTTACACGACTGACATATTTTCTGCCTTGTTAACCATTTTTGCCATTAAACGCGATTTTATATATAAAAGACTAAAATATGACAGAAAATGTGGGTGGCAATGGCGCAGTGGATAAAGTGCTTGATTGCTAACTAAGACGTGTGAGTTCGATCCCCACGCTGGGCGCATTCTTTTCTATACCTCCAATTTTAATTGGATGCCCCCCATGTGTTAAAATGAGATAGTCAATACCTGGTTCTCAAATCCACTGTGTAAACAAAAAATTATTTCCTATGCCGTGCAATTCAGACCTTATGTCTTACAGGCATACAGTTAAATAAAAAAAAAAAAATAAAATGTAATTTTGTCGGTCGTGTAAATCTAGCTGAAAGTTTAAACAAAAAATAAAATATAAGACTGCTTTGAGACAAGGAATCGGAGTTGCGAGCAACTCAAAGTTTTGAAAGCGAGAAGGGCAAGAAGTAAGTGGAATTCGCCATACTTCTTTCCCTTCTCGCCCTCAGAACACTATAGAGCTTGACTGCTAACTTGGAGCATTCTTTTCTATACCTACCTCCAGTTTCAACTGAATGCCTACCAGTGTTACGAAACCAAAACTATTTATGTATCCCTTCGAACATATTAAAAAAAATATCTGATTAAAGTATTATTAACATTTATTTTATTTTATAAATCAAAAACATTTTAAAAATTACATACATACATATACATATTTTATATGTTACCGTTTGCCCTGAAATGATTGTGAAAAAATGTGTACATTTAAAATAAAAATATGTATCCCCAATTCCTATCGAAAAAGAATCCTTCGCGATAATATAATATCCCAAAAGTAACTTTGATATCCCAACCCCGTTCGAAAAATGAGATAATAAACACCTAATTCTTGTGGCAAATGCTAGAATTGATTTATTGGTATATGTTGATATACCAATGATTAATTAATATATTGCGGACAATTAATTTCTTTTAAGTAATTTATTAAAAATGTACATGTTGTTCAATGAAAAGTTAGAATAGAATGAAAATTATTTTCTTGTTAAATATAAATATTAAACAAAAATCTCAGCTACATACAATATTAAAATAATAATACAGTAGAAGCTGCTTACACTTAATACAAAGTGTAACTTTTATCATTTCCAACAGTATATAATTTGCCAAGGATATGTAATTTCTAAAAAGTCCACCTACTGCTACACCCTCTTTTCTTATATTCGAGTTTATTTTGTATATACCTACTTGTTATGTTCATACGACGATAGAAAGAAAAGGAAAGTCCTCTGACTGTTGGGGTTGAATTCTATTTACTAACTTTACTTAGGAACTAAAACTAAATAACATATATTGTGCTTATTTTATCATTGCCGACAATTTTGGGCATATTATTTAAGAAAAAAGAATTGCCGTATAATAGTTCATAGTTCGCACTCAAAACAGAATGGTTCACAAGAACAACCACACCGCAATATACAACACTTCTTTCCCCTTAAAAGTTATATTCTCCCGTAACACATAATACATATCTATATATACTGAAATTTAATAGGCTTTATCTGTATATCAGAAATAGAAATACAGAAATTTAAAGATATCATCTACAGATATCATTTTTTTTTGTTTTTATGTAATTATGTATGTAATTCATTTGTTAATACCATTCAGTAATTTTCAGTAGCTTAAACATAATATTTATATTAATTTCATTTTTTTTGTTATTACGTTAAACGACATCAATTCATGATGTATTAGATCTACTCCACTAAAAACCATATATTTACTGGCAAAAATAATATATATAAAAATTATATACCTATATTTCTATTACTTTTTTGGAATTTTTGTTTGCATTTATATTTTAGATCTTCTTAAATTTTCCAAACCTCTTACTGTTTCTACTCTTTTTCTTTTACAAGTATTAGGGTTAATTTCCTCTGATTTCTTGTCCTTAATATGAGAATAAACTAATGATTTAGCAAAAGTAACCCTTTTTGCATATCCCTTTTTTAATTGGTTAAAATGAGCAGTTCGATAGGTTTCATTGATTTTAATTGTATATACAAATTTACTTAATCTATTACTTCTTACTGCAGGTATCCATTTGATTCTATTTTAAAAGTTATTGAGATACAAAACGGTTTCATTTTTCTTAAACAGGTTCTTCAAAATCATTCTTAGTATTAAAATATTTTCTATTGCATGACTTTACTTCGATGGAGCTAAATATCATTATTTTTTGTTATTAAAAGATAATCTAAAAGCGTTCTAGTTTTGTAAGAAAAAAATTAAACATGATGGCGAACGATCGGTAACTGTGTTTCGATGTTTAAATAAATAATTTTCAATTTTCTGAATTATTGACAAACTTACAGACTCCCTTATATACTTTTTAATTCCCTTTTTGAAAGTTTGCACCGCCCTTTCTGCAAATTCATTAGACTGTTAATGGTATGGAGCACTGTGAATTAATTCTATACTTTGCATCGCAAAAACGTTTAAAACAACTCGACGAAAATGGTGGACCCTTGTCTGTTACTAATTTCCACGGAATGCCAAAAATAGCGAAATTTCCTCTTAGTTTCCTTATGACACTATTTGCATCGTTTTTCGTCATTATAAAAACGTCGACCCACTTCGAAAAATCATCCACTAATATAAGAAACTTGCCCTTCTAAATATGAAAAATCTAAATGCACTCGTTCACAAGGTGCAGTTGTAGCTCTCCATAATCCTAAAGGAACAGTTTGGTATAATTTTGAAGAGCCAAACAAGTTTGCATTCCTTAGCCACCATACATACAACCTTGCCATTTTTTCCATCTTTACTATACCCACACATGGAGCTACCATTGGAGCTTTTCTGGAATACCTAATCTATTCCTGAAAAATATATAATCTTCTTCGCATTCCAATTCATTCCATCTCCGTTTACCGCAATCCAAAACCTTAATCAAAGGGCAATCCGCTTTCGTATACTTAGAAACAACAGCCAAATTCAATGGGAAATTACTCTTTTCAATGATATTTCCAATTATGCCTGGTTCAATTTCCAAATCTTTTGATAGTGGCAGCCACGAAGAGCCTCCGCATTCGACAATATCTTTCCATTTCTATGTATAATTTTGTAATTATACATACCCATAAATATAATTCATCTTTGTACCCGCGCGGCGGCTTCTGGTAGCGTACACTTAGTGATTAAATATTTCTTTTAGGGGTTCGTGGTCACTAAGAATCGTGAATTCTCCATCATACACAAATATTATGAAATTTTTTAATAGCAAAAACTATAGCTAAAAGGCAGAATTACACTTATTATATAAATATGGCAAACTCTCCACATAAATATGGCTAAAAAGTTTCATATAAGTGTGATCGACATATGTATTTATATGACAACATTTAAGGCTTCACAATGCAACTGTGTTCAGCCTTACTCAACGCAGTACTCGCAAAAAGAACTGGCAAATTCTACTCCATCTACGAGGTGGGACAAAACCGCACCTACCCCATAGGGACTTGGGTCGCAAGCAATAATAATAAGTATAAATGTTCATCATAATGAATCAATGAATTATTTTTTATCAAATATTCTTTACTATCCTCTTTACTAATTCTTTTGTCATTCTATTTTCCATTCAAAATTATTAGATTTATTCAATAAACCATACACATTTTTGAGCTTTTCGGATAAAGCCTAGTACGCTGCTGATGCGAAACGAACATTTTCGGTGGTCTCCACTAGGAGAGCAAAATGGCAACGAAAACCACAGTTTTGTCACCAAATTACTTTTAGATGGAATTTTTTTTGTCACCAAATTACTTTTAGATGTAACGGATATAAAAATGGTTCAGGTTACACATAGAGGATTTAAAATAAAACTCAGAACCGTTTAAATGATCCAAATTAGACAATTACTTTTGGATTTATAAACTGGTTTATCTGCCGATTTGATAATATTTCTATCAATCTTAAGAAAATCAATGAAGTTGGGAGGTAAGCCACTCTAAAATTGAGAAACTACGTGCTTCATTGGGATGGTGTAAACGGTTCTGAGTTCTAATTTATGGTTTCTTACTAATTCCGGATACCATTTTCAAGTCCAAGAATTATTTTTAAAAAATTACATCTAAAAGTAATTTGGTGACAAAACTACTTTTGGTTTTGTTAATGCTTCCTTTGATAGTATGAAGTTTTGATTCTAAAAGATATCGCTCGCCTTTATTGGACAACCCGTTTCAAAGATATAGTCCAAAAGCTATTCACTGTTCACCTTGAAATACATAATCTGAAAATACTTTGGAGTGTATCTTTTTAGAATCAAAACTTCATACTTTCAAAGGGAGCATCAACATTTTTTGCAAAGAAGTTGTATTAAAAAAAATAACTCCAGGAATACGCATACATCATTCTAAATATGCGTATTTCAAGAGTGATTTTTTCAATAAGCCTTCTACCTAAAAACTTTTGATGCTGATTGTGAGAGTATCAAGAGTAGATTTCAAAAAGGTATCAACCAAGTTTTTAGGATAACCCGTTCAAAAGATACACTCAAATAATACCAAAATCGAATGAATAGTATAAATGCATGACTTTATATGTCAAATCCAATCCACAAGTGACCAGCTTGCAAGCAGCTTGATTTGCTTTCAAATCCACGAGCAGTGCATCTGCCATACGATGGTTCAATTACATTAAAAAACTTCGTCCAGAAAAACAAAAAGAAGGTAGCAATGGCAATGCGAGGTAAGTTGAAAGCTTTTTTATTATAAGTACATAGTTAACTTGTTTTTTTTTTGTTTATTTATTTAAAAAATTGACTACAAGTACCTGAAAATAACTGAAAGTCGGTGTAACAGGCCTATCGGGGAACCGAACACCTTACCAAAAAAACGGTTAACGCACTATAATGCATACCTCTTGGGTAGTGTGGAAATGAATTGTGTTATGACTACCTTTTTACAGTTGAACATCGAAGAGAATTCTTTGTTGTTGCCAGAGATTCAAGCGATGGGATATGTTTTAGTAAGTATATATATAATGATCCGTAATCGTTCTTTTCAAAGCAAAAAATATTGGTTTTAGTAGCGAATCCTATTTATTGAAACGAAATCTACATAAAAGACAAAATAAAAAAAAATAAATTAGTAGGAATAAAATTAAATAATTTGACATAATCCTACCATTTGCAAATGCTCTCCGAGATCCTTTTTTTGAAGAATTAAACTGAAAACTCTTGTCCATTTCTATTTGCCAACAGGGATTTCAATCAGGAATTGCGGATTTTTCTTGGCAAAATAGAACGCAAAATAAAATTAATATTTGTTTGTAATTCTGTATTATGATCCATCTTTCGCTAGTTGTTTCGGTATTTACTTTATTTGACACTTAAACTGACAGCTGATAAATGAGCACTGAACTGAATTCTTAAGAATTGGGACATGGGACATTTGTTTGTATTTTTCAGATGCCCTTACGTTATGTTAGATCAGTTTGCTTTTTAGTTAGCTTGTTTTATTAAATTTATAAAAACTAAATTGTTTTAAATTCATAAATACATTTCCCCAATTTCTCGAGCACGTTTAAGAATTTTTCTTATCCTTTTTTGAATATTAGAAATTAATTTCAGAATAACGTGAACTATTACTTTAAAGTAAGGTATTCACAATTTCTTAGGAAAATACACTACTTGTTCGGAAGAGCATCACACCGATAAATTATTATTTTTATAAATTAAATAAGATTCACTGAATTCTGAAATATATTTTTTAATAATTTTTGATTATATCTGAGTTAGAAATCAAAACTTCATAATTTAGTGAATCATAATTTTTAAAATCGCAATTTTTGAAGAAAATATACAAAACGTTTCTCAGAGTGTCGCATGCATAAAAAATCATTTACAGCGAACTCACTGTGATTCACCAAATTATGAAATTTAGTTTTCGCAGATATAGTCAAAAGTATTAAAAAAGATATTTCATAATTTGGTGAACCGCAGGTAGTTTGTTATAAATGATTTATTATGCATGCGATACTCTGAGAAACGTTTTGTGTACTTTATTCAAAAACTGTCATATTCTTAAAAACTGTGATTCACCAAATTATGAAATATCTTTTTAATACTTTCTGATTATATCTGAGTTTAAAAACAAAACCAGAAACTACATGTTTTTATTCGAGATAGTGTCGCGCTTATATATAATTGCTAATAACTCAGCTACTAAGATTCACCAAACTCTGAAATCTCTTATACAGTCTTCTAAGCTAGGTCTAAGCTCGAGCATCAACTTTCAGAATTTGGTGAATCTTAGTTTTTAAGTTAAAGGCACTTTTACATGAAGCTACAGGTTTTTATTCGAGATAGTATCGCTCTTATATATAATTGCTTATAACTCAGCAACTAAGATTCACCAAATTTTGAAATCTCTTACACAGTCTTCTAAGCTAGTTCTAAGCTCGAGCACCAACTTTCAGAATTTGGTGAATCTGACTTTTTAAGTTACAGGCACTTTTACATGGAACTAGTTTTTTTTATTCGAGATAGTGTCGCGCTTATATATAATTGCTTACAACTTAAAAACTAAGATTCACCAAATTCTGAAATCTCTTATACATTCTTCAAAGCTAGGTCTAAGCTCGAGCACAAACTTTCAGAATTTGGTGAATCTTAGTTACTGAGTTATAACCAATTATATATAAGCGCGACACTATCTCGAATAAAAACTTGTAGTTTCATGTAAAAGTGCCTTTAACTTAAAAACTAAGATTCACCAAATTCTGAAAGTTGATGCTCGAGCTTAGACCTAGCTTCGAAGACTGTATAAGAGATTTCACAGTTTGGTGAATCTTAGTAGCTAAGTTATTAGCAATTATATATAAGC
The DNA here is from genome assembly GCA_910595825.1 of Philhelius pedissequus. Taxonomy (NCBI): domain Eukaryota; kingdom Metazoa; phylum Arthropoda; class Insecta; order Diptera; family Syrphidae; genus Philhelius; species Philhelius pedissequus. The sequence continues at coordinate 225,004,207 of OU343160.1, read as the reverse complement.
GCGACACTATCTCGAATAAAAACATGTAGTTTCATGTAAAAGTGCCTTTAACTTAAAAACTAATATTCACCAAATTCTGAAAGTTGATGCTCGAGCTTAGACCTAGCTTAGAAGACTGTATAAGAGATTTCAGGGTTTGGTGAAACTTAGTAGCTGAGTTATTAGCAATTATATATAAGCGCGACACTATCTCGAATAAAAACATGTAGTTTCATGTAAAAGTGCCTTTAACTTAAAAACTAAGATTCACCAAATTCTGAAAGTTGGTGCTCGAGCTTAGAACTAGCTTAGAAGACTGTGTAAGAGATTTCAGAATTTGGTGAATCTTAGTTGCTGAGTTATAAGCAATTATATATAAGCGCGACACTATCTCGAATAAAAACATGTAGTTTCTGGCTTTGTTTTTAAACTCAGATATAATCAGAAAGTATTAAAAAGATATTTCATAATTTGGTGAATCACAGTTTTTAAGAATATGACAGTTTTTGAATAAAGTACACAAAACGTTTCTCAGAGTATCGCATGCATAATAAATCATTTATAACAAACTACCAGCGGTTCACCAAATTATGAAATATCTTTTTTTAATACTTTTGACTATATCTGCGAAAACTAAATTTCATAATTTGGTGAATCAGAGTGAGTTCGCTGTAAATGATTTTTTATGCATGCGACACTCTGAGAAACGTTTTGTATATTTTCTTCAAAAATTGCGATTTTAAAAATTATGATTCACTAAATTATGAAGTTTTGATTTCTAACTCAGATATAATCAAAAATTATTAAAAAATATATTTCAGAATTCAGTGAATCTTATTTAATTTATAAAAATAATAATTTATCGGTGTGATGCTCTTCCGAACAAGTAGTGTATTTTCCTAAGAAATTGTGAATACCTTACTTTAAAGTAATAGTTCACGTTATTCTGAAATTAATTTCTAATATTCAAAAAAGGATAAGAAAAATTCTTAAAGGTGCTCGAGAAATTGGGGAAATGTATTTATGAATTTAAAACAATTTAGTTTTTATAAATTTAATAAAACAAGCTAACTAAAAAGCAAACTGATCTAACATAACGTAAGGGCATCTGAAAAATACAAACAAATGTCCCATGTCCCAATTCTAAAGAATTCAGTTCAGTGCTCATTTATCAGCTGTCAGTTTAAGTGTCAAATAAAGTAAATAACGAAACTACTAGCGAAAGATGGATCATAAATCAGAATTACAAACAAATATTAATTTTATTTTGCGTTCTATTTCGCCAAGAAAAATCCGCAATTCCTGATTGAAATCCCTGTTGGCAAATAGAAATGGACAAGAGTTTTCAGTTTAATTCTTCAAAGAAAGGATCTCGGAGAGCATTTGCAAATGGTAGGATTATGTCAAATTATTTAATTTTATTCCTACTAATTTATTTTTTTTTATTTTGTCTTTTATGTAGATTTCGTTTCAATAAATAGGATTCGCTACTAAAACCAATATTTTTTGCTTTGAAAAGAACGATTACGGATCATTATATATATACTTACTAAAACATATCCCATCGCTTGAATCTCTGGCAACAACAAAGAATTCTCTTCGATGTTCAACTGTAAAAAGGTAGTCATAACACAATTCATTTCCACACTACCCAAGAGGTATGCATTATAGTGCGTTAACCGTTTTTTTGGTAAGGTGTTCGGTTCCCCGATAGGCCTGTTACACCGACTTTCAGTTATTTTCAGGTACTTGTAGTCAATTTTTTAAATAAATAAACAAAAAAAAACAAGTTAACTATGTACTTATAATAAAAAAGCTTTCAACTTACCTCGCATTGCCATTGCTACCTTCTTTTTGTTTTTCTGGACGAAGTTTTTTAATGTAATTGAACCATCGTATGGCAGATGCACTGCTCGTGGATTTGAAAGCAAATCAAGCTGCTTGCAAGCTGGTCACTTGTGGATTGGATTTGACATATAAAGTCATGCATTTATACTATTCATTCGATTTTGGTATTATTTGAGTGTATCTTTTGAACGGGTTATCCTAAAAACTTGGTTGATACCTTTTTGAAATCTACTCTTGATACTCTCAAAATCAGCATCAAAAGTTTTTAGGTAGAAGGCTTATTGAAAAAATCACTCTTGAAATACGCATATTTAGAATGATGTATGCGTATTCCTGGAGTTATTTTTTTTAATACAACTTCTTTGCAAAAAATGTTGATGCTCCCTTTGAAAGTATGAAGTTTTGATTCTAAAAAGATACACTCCAAAGTATTTTCAGATTATGTATTTCAAGGTGAACAGTGAATAGCTTTTGGACTATATCTTTGAAACGGGTTGTCCAATAAAGGCGAGCGATATCTTTTAGAATCAAAACTTCATACTATCAAAGGAAGCATTAACAAAACAAAAAGTAGTTTTGTCACCAAATTACTTTTAGATGTAATTTTTTAAAAATAATTCTTGGACTTGAAAATGGTATCCGGAATTAGTAAGAAACCATAAATTAGAACTCAGAACCGTTTACACCATCCCACTGAAGCACGTAGTTTCTCAATTTTAGAGTGGTTTACCTCCCAACTTCATTGATTTTCTTAAGATTGATAGAAATATCATCAAATCGGCAGATAAACCAGTTTATAAATCCAAAAGTAATTGTCTAATTTGGATCATTTAAACGGTTCTGAGTTTTATTTTAAATCCTCTATGTGTAACCTGAACCATTTTTATATCCGTTACATCTAAAAGTAATTTGGTGACAAAAAAAATTCCATCTAAAAGTAATTTGGTGACAAAACTGTGGTTTTCGTTGCCATTTTGCTCTCCTAGTGGAGACCACCGAAAATGTTCGTTTCGCATCAGCAGCGTACTAGGCTTTATCCGAAAAGCTTAAAAATGTGTATGGTTTATTGAATAAATCTAATAATTTTGAATGGAAAATAGAATGACAAAAGAATTAGTAAAGAGGATAGTAAAGAATATTTGAATATTTGATAAAAAATAATTCATTGATTCATTATGATGAACATTTATACTTATTATTATTGCTTGCGACCCAAGTCCCTATGGGGTAGGTGCGGTTTTGTCCCACCTCGTAGATGGAGTAGAATTTGCCAGTTCTTTTTGCGAGTACTGCGTTGAGTAAGGCTGAACACAGTTGCATTGTGAAGCCTTAAATGTTGTCATATAAATACATATGTCGATCACACTTATATGAAACTTTTTAGCCATATTTATGTGGAGAGTTTGCCATATTTATATAATAAGTGTAATTCTGCCTTTTAGCTATAGTTTTTGCTATTAAAAAATTTCATAATTATGTGTATGATCGAGAATTCACGATTCTTAGTGACCACGAACCCCTAAAAGAAATATTTAATCACTAAGTGTACGCTACCAGAAGCCGCCGCGCGGGTACAAAGATGAGTTATATTTATGGGTATGTATAATTACAAAATTATACATAGAAATGGAAAGATATTGTCGAATGCGGAGGCTCTTCGTGGCTGCCACTATCAAAAGATTTGGAAATTGAACCAGGCATAATTGGAAATATTATTGAAAAGAGTAATTTCCCATTGAATTTGGCTGTTGTTTCTAAGTATACGAAAGCGGATTGCCCTTTGATTAAGGTTTTGGATTGCGGTAAACGGAGATGGAATGAATTGGAATGCGAAGAAGATTATATATTTTTCAGGAATAGATTAGGTATTCCAGAAAAGCTCCAATGGTAGCTCCATGTGTGGGTATAGTAAAGATGGAAAAAATGGCAAGGTTGTATGTATGGTGGCTAAGGAATGCACACTTGTTTGGCTCTTCAAAATTATACCAAACTGTTCCTTTAGGATTATGGAGAGCTACAACTGCACCTTGTGAACGAGTGCATTTAGATTTTTCATATTTAGAAGGGCAAGTTTCTTATATTAGTGGATGATTTTTCGAAGTGGGTCGACGTTTTTATAATGACGAAAAACGATGCAAATAGTGTCATAAGGAAACTAAGAGGAAATTTCGCTATTTTTGGCATTCCGTGGAAATTAGTAACAGACAACAGTCCACCATTTTCGTCGAGTTGTTTTAAACGTTTTTGCGATGCAAAGTATAGAATTAATTCACAGTGCTCCATACCATTCCCAGTCTAATGAATTTGCAGAAATGGCGGTGCAAACTTTCAAAAAGGGAATTAAAAAGTATATAAGGGAGTCTGTAAGTTTGTCAATAATTCAGAAAATTGAAAATTATTTATTTAAACATCGAAACACAGTTACCGATCGTTCGCCATCATGTTTAATTTTTTCTTACAAAACTAGAACGCTTTTAGATTATCTTTTAATAAAAAAAAATAATGATAAGATATTTAGCTCCATCGAAGTAAAGTCATGCAACAGAAAATATTTTAATTGAAGAACCTGTTTAAGAAAAATGAAACCGTTTTGTATCTCAATAACTTTTAAAATAGAATCAAATGGATACCTGCAGTAAGAAGTAATAGATTAAGTAAATTTGTATATACAATTAAAATCAATGAGACTTATCGAACTGCTCATTTTAACCAATTAAAAAACGGATATGTAAAAAGGGTTACTTTTGCTAAACCATTAGTTTATTCTCATATTAAGGACAAAAAATCAGAGGAAATTAACCCTAATACTTGTAAAAGAAAAAGAGTAGAAACAGTAAGAGGTTTGGAAAATTTAAGAAGATCTAAAATATAAATGCAAACAAAAATTCCAAAAAAGTAATAGAAATATAGGTATATAATTTGTATATATATTATTTTTGCCAGTAAATATATGGTTTTTAGTGGAGTAGATCTAATACATCATGAATTGATGTCGTTTAACGTAATAACAAAAAAAATGAAATTAATATAAATATTATGTTTAAGCTACTGAAAATTACTGAATGGTATTAACAAATGAATTACATACATAATTACATAAAAACAAAAAAAAAATGATATCTGTAAATGATATCTTTAAATTTCTGTATTTCTATTTCTGATATCTGTATAAAGCCTATTAAATTTCAGTATATATAGATATGTTTTATGTGTTACGGGAGAATATAACTTTTAAGGGGAAAGAAGTGTTGTATATTGCGGTGTGGTTGTTCTTGTGAACCTTACTGTTTTGAGTGCGAACTATGAACTATTATGCGGCAATTCTTTTTTCTTAAATAATATGCCCAAAATTGTCGGCAATGATAAAATAAGCACAATATATGTTATTTAGTTCTAGTTCCTAAGTAAAGTTAATAAATAGAATTCAACCACAACAGTCAGAGGATTTTCCTTTTCTTTCTATCGTCTTATGAACATAACAAGTAGGTATATACAAAATAAACTCGAATATAAGAAAAGAGGGTGTAGCAGTAGGTGGACTTTTTAGAAATTACATATCCTTGGCAAATTATATACTGTTGGAAATGATAAAAGTTACACTTTGTATTAAGTGTAAGCAGCTTCTACTGTATTATTATTTTAATATTGTATGTAGCTGAGATTTTTGTTTAATATTTATATTTAACAAGAAAATAATTTTCATTCTATTCTAACTTTTCATTGAACAACATGTACATTTTTAATAAATTACTTAAAAGAAATTAATTGTCCGCAATATATTAATTAATCATTGGTATATCAACATATACCAATAAATCAATTCTAGCATTTGCCACAAGAATTAGGTGTTTATTATCTCATTTTTCGAACGGGGTTGGGATATCAAAGTTACTTTTGGGATATTATATTATCTCGAAGGATTCTTTTTTCGATAGGAATTGGGGATACATATTTTTATTTTAAATGTACACATTTGTTCACAATCATTTCAGGGCAAACGGTAACATATAAAATATGTATATGTATGTATGTAATTTTTAAAATGTTTTTGATTTATAAAATAAAATAAATGTTAATAATACTTTAATCAGATATTTTTTTTAATATGTTCGAAGGGATACATAAATAGTTTTGGTTTCGTAACACTGGTAGGCATTCAGTTGAAACTGGAGGTAGGTATAGAAAAGAATGCTCCAAGTTAGCAGTCAAGCTCTATAGGGTTCTGAGGGCGAGAAGGGAAAGAAGTATGGCGAATTCCACTTACTTCTTGCCCTTCTCGCTTTAAAAACTTTGAGTTGCTCGCAACTCCGATTCCTTGTCTCAAAGCAGTCTTATATTTTAATTTTTGTTTAAACTTTCAGCTATATTTACACGACCGACAAACTGTATGCCTGTAAGACCTAAGGTCTGAATTGCACGGCATAGGAAATAATTTTTTGTTTACACAGTGGATTTGAGAACCAGATATTGACTATCTCATTTTAACACATGGGGGGCATCCAATTAAAATTGGAGGTATAGAAAAGAATGCGCCCAGCGTGGGGATCGAACCCACACGTCTTAGTTAGCAATCAAGCACTTTATCCACTGCGCCATTGCCACCCACATTTTCTGTCATATTTTAGTCTTTTATATATAAAATCGCGTTTAATGGCAAAAATGGGTAACAAGGCAGAAAATATGCCAGTCGTGTAAATATGCAATAACGTCTATAAAAGACAATGTAAATAAAATGTAAGACTGCGGGGCATAACTCGGCAATTCGATTCGAAAGTAAAAACCGTTCGAAAGTTATTTACGATTCTAATTTCAAAGTCAGTTTAAACAACTTTCGAATCGAAAGGAAATGTTGCAAAATAACCTTTGCAACTTTCGAATAAATGTTCGGAACTCGAGCTCGTTTTTTGTCAAAAATGACATTTTAAATTTAACAGTACTTAAATAATATTCGTTTTTGATTATTTTAATTTTTATACTTATATTTATAATTATAATTTTTATATTTATACTAATACATATTTTTTCTAGTTTTGTTAAAAGATCTTTTAAAAGATACACTTATGTATGGTATGAACAGCATAAGTGGATGATCTGCGGAAAAGGAAAATATTGTCTTCAATGGCTGCAATTATAAAACTAGGTGCACTTCTTAAATTTCTTGCACAAGTTGGACACCAGCACCTGTTATCGTTATTTTAAAGAAAAATAGTTATTTTAAAGAAATAAATAAAAAGAATTTCTAATTTGCAATAAAATCGCAATTTTAATTAAGTTTAATTTTTTGACCCGGTTTTCGTCTTCAACATTATTCTGGCTTTTTCGTCTTCATTTTTTTCTTTATTTCAATTCTTTCTTTGTCTAGCTCTCCTCTCATCAAGTTCTATATGTTTTTCTTGTACTTCTCATCCAAGTCAAATTGCTTTCTCTTAGGGCTGGCAACGAGACGAGATCAGGCGAGAATTTTGTTAGTCTCGTCTCAGGTGATTTTAAAGTAATTTCGTCTCGGAGACCGAGACTCATCTATCTACAACAACGCTATTACTTTTCCTTCCAAAGCATTGAAACTGCAATACTTAGACCGGCCACTTCCTGTTCCCGAAACACAATTTTTATTTTTCCATGCTTTAGACTTAATGTGATTTTTATAATCGGCCAAAACCTAATAAATATTTTTGAATTTGTTAAATGTGATTGTTTAAATGCTTACTTTATTCCAAGCATAATCTTTACGCATTGGTTGACCAGCTGCGCTTAAATCATTTGCTAAACGCTTCCGCAGGTAACTTGAAGTTCTCTGTGCCAGAAGCCAGAAGTTTTTAAAAGCCGTTTGATAAATCCGGATGGGAACACATAAATTCAACCATAATTTCAAATTGATTTTGTTTTGTGTTAATATTTTTGTTTGTGGTTTCCCCTTAAAATAATAATATGTTATCATCAAAAATATCATTATATTTATTCTATTTTCTTCAATAAGTGTATAATATATATATATAATAAACATTAACGATCAAAAATTATTTATGTATTTTTTTTTAAATACTTATACTTTAGCTCTCAGCAAAACTTTTCCGGTTGATGAATAGATATCGAATGAAATTTCAGAAATTCGAATGCATTTATCAATGAAAATAGCGTTGCTAAGTACGAAATTTCCCATTTCCGATCCCAAATTCGGATTTGAATTTCCGATTTTCAAATAAACAGTACATATTGTCCGAATTCGAACGATTTGACTTTAGAATCGAATTACAGAGAACTTGCTCTTGTAGCAAGTAGGTAGGAATTCTAGTTATTATTAGTTAGGTTTAAAGCGGATGTAGGTAAGATTACTTTGGTTCTATAAATGGTATAATAAATTGTTGAATAGATGATTCAAGGAATAGTTACATAGGTGCATAGGAATATTAAAATACTACAATTACCAAAACGTAGTAAGAAATTGTTGGCTATATGTAAAAACGTATGGCTGACAGACAGTGTTATGATTCCTCCTGTACTTGAGAGCGTATATAATTTCATGAGGCTAACCTTGTGTCGCACTCATGGAGTTGTATTTAAAGACCGCGATACACAAATCCGCTGGCCCGGATCGTACTGAAAAGGTGTTCTTCAACGGTGGCAAAAACACTGCGAAATCTTTACCTTCCACCCTACTCTACTGGTATATTTCGAAGTGTATTGAAAACAGAATTTTTATCCAGCCTGTCCCTAAAAGAGCGAAGCTTATTCAATCTTTTTCTATCTATAATTGTATTTACGTCCCTTCTTTTCAAGGTCATGCAAACTCTGATTAATGATTAATCAGCATCTTGGAAAACGATAAAGCGGTTTCGTAGCAAAAGGACCATGATCTGATGCTATATCTCTCCGAACAGTGGCACGAATCTTTACATCGTTTTTGAAGAAGCCAGCTTATTGCACTTTATATTTCATCAAGCTCTCTTAAAGAAATGTATTAAATTTTACCGATGAATCTATTCTTCATTGGATTAGAAATAGCCTTTCCGGCATATCGACTGTTTTTCTTATTTTCCTTAATGCTGTTCGTAATCGCTTTCAAATTTAGATCTTGAAAAATTAAAAACCGCTTAAAATTTAATGCTTCAAGAACTCATAGCTGCAGTTTGTCGTTAAAGCAAACCTCATCCTCTATATGCGCTATCCACGAGCACGTGTATTAAAGGAACTAATTAGCTCTATAGTAAAATGTATGTGTATCTCATACTCTCTTTTGTAGAACAATTGCATATTCTTTGGTGCTAAAAATACTGCTAAGTTTTTACGTCCATCTTCTCTTTGATCTGGCTTAAAAGCTTAAGTATAACTCCCACATAAGGACGGGGGTTCCTGAACTCTGTTAGACAGAATTTAAAACATATACCTCGTAATAACTATAACAACAACTGAAGCATTTACAACTCTAGAAAACACCGTCGAAATGTTACCGGTTTTTCATTGTTTTATCTCAATTCTTCTATATACAATGTTCTATGCAAATAGCCATTTGCATTCCTCTCCTTAAGCTATTTAACCGTAATATTCGAGCTTCTAGGAATTTTCAGCAGTTTACCCTTGAGCCCAACTTCGGACGTAATGTAACGAACAGAGATTCTCTCTTTATCCGTACAATACGTATGTGCAATACGGCTCTATTTTGCTCTGCCATTTTGATATTCATAACTTTAAAACGAATGTACTTATATCGGCATCTCCTCGCATTGTGCTTATTAAGGGTAGATAAAATCCTCTTGGTGCGCGTATATAATTAAAAAAAGAAACACTGAAATCGCACAAATATTAAAACCAACTTGGATTTAAAAAATTGTAAATAAAAGACAAAAATTAATGAAATTGTTGGTAATAATTATTTTATTGACTAAATGAGATGCAGACCTTTGCCCATATAGTAAAATATATTACTCAATGAGACCTTTTATATGAAATGGGTCATAAAGTGATGCAACTCGCCCTATAAAGCCCATTCTCCTTTCTAATAATACCTCGTTGTCAATAATTAATATTTCAATAAGCTTAGAAAGTTCTTCTTTAAGAGGTATTCTCATAAGCATGATCGATTTTGAAATCTATAAAATCTTAAGACCTGTCGCAATAGTTTTTTTTTTTTTTTTGAGATTTTTTTCGGTGGAATTTTTTGGTTTGATATATTATCTTCAAGGTATTCGAGATTGCTTGATACCTAGCTATACATCTATTTCATCTGAAGGCCACCACGATACCTGCGTTCCTAGATATTGGACAACTATAAAATATATGTTCGCTCTGGAAATAACCTTCTCTTCATCAGAGGATTCAAGACACCTTACCTCGCCATCTCTAATCAAGATTATCAAATAATTTAGTTCACCGAATTGAATTGAATTGAATTTTATTGAGTCTTTATGGTTACAATTTCTGTCTTATAGCCCGTTTTCATTAGGGCAAATTACGTAATTTCGTTGAAAATTTGCAAATTGAGTCCCAAATTATCTCATTTCCCATACAATATAAAATTTCCAAATTGAGATAATTTGCACGAAATTATATCGCAAATTGAATGAAACCATTCAGTTAAAACTAACATACACTTAGAACGCAACCTTTGCTGAATAAATTGAATCAAAATGAATACAAACTGAATCACCACTTGATTCAAATTGTCATACGTGACGTTTTTAAACATCAATAGTTATTAAAAAAAAATAAAAACACGAAGAAGAAAGCGTAGGTATCCTTTTATTATTATTATAGTAAATATTATTTTAATAATTATATCATACAGATATGCGGAAACAGATCATTGTAACCAGAAAAGGAATGTTGGATCCTTTGGAAGTGCATTTATTGGATTTCCCCAACATTGTAATTAAAGGTTCCGAATTGCAGTTGCCTTTCCAGGCGTGCCTGAAAGTAGAAAAGTTTGGTGATTTGATTTTGAAGGCAACCGAACCTCAAATGGTGTTGTTTAATGACGATTGGTTAAAAACCATTTCATCTTACACAGCTTTCAGTCGATTAATTTTGATCCTGAGAGCCCTGCACGTAAATACCGAACGTACAAAAATCATTCTGAAGCCAGACAAAACAACAATCACAGAGGCTCCTCACATTTGACCAACACTAACAGACGAGGAGTGGATAAAGGTCGAAGTGCAGTTGAAGGATATGATTTTGGCTGATTACGGTAAGAAGAACAGCTCCTTAAGAGTCCGTATGCTGTGTGCAAGTAGGTAAGGCAATAATTTTTTATTTTGTTTTCGTGTCATCTATGTATGTATTGTATTTTTGGTGTTTTAGATTAGTGTTTCAGGGAAGTTAATAGAAGAACCAGCATCAGCAGCAGGCCCAATAACAGTCAACTATAAATTAAGTGGAGAAGGTAATCCATTCCCAGCAATCAAACCTTCAAATTCAAATGAAGGCTCACTCAAAGAATTATGAAGACCTCATTTAGGTTGGAAACCATCAGCAAGAGCACGAAGAGAACACTTCAACTAGAAAATCAAATCAATCAAAGCGTCTCAGAAGAAGAAGGCGCTCGTTCTAAAGAGAGCTTCTACACATTTGTTGACGGAATTACATAATATGCACAAATCTTTAAGATTAAAATTTGTTCATGCAAATTAACACTGTTTTTAAGTTTGAAATTATCTGCGTTATTGATCGAAATTTGTATCAAAAAAAGAAAAGATAATGAAAACAAAATAAAAAATTATGTTGGCTCGGGTACATTGTAAATTGTTTTCATATAATTTTTGAATACAAATTCTTTTACAGCTGACCTAAATGTAAGCAAATAAACAATTAAAATGAGACTCACCGCAATTTCTACTATATTATTACCTAAGAAATAAAATGCACGACTGGATCGTAGGAACTTGCTCTTTTAGTTAACAACTTTTATGTAGCTAACCATTGAGGTTTAGTTAGTTAGGTGTAGTTATCCTATGCAGGTTTAAAGCCTATGTAGGTAAGATTACCTTGATTCTTAGTATAATGAATTGTCGAATGGATGATTCAAGGAATAGTTACATAGGTACCTACCTACAAATGTGTATTTAATAAATCTAAGCTATGGATTTTAATTATGTAAGTATATAATACTATATGTATCTACATACATATATAGATGGAACCTAAGTATGTAAACATGTACATATAATAATAAAAATGAAGGATGCAAGTAGGTAGGTAGCGTTTGCATTGCATATAACTTTCTAATTTAGGTGCAACTTGCATGCATAAGATTCATGTGATTTTTAAAGACACATGTATATGTAAATGTATGAGGGCCTACATTGTATTTAGTATTCAGTGACGTACGCAAAATTACCTAAAAACAAGGGAATACTAGTAAGTATGGTAGAAATAAATGGATAATACACATAATTAAATGTTTTTATATTGCTTAGTTGTTATAGTTTGAGGGAAAACAAAGATGCAATTTAAACTCATGGATAAACAGGAATATATCAAAACAAATTTCAAAAATCGTTGCAGCTGTTTTTTAATAAATTAATTTTGTATGTATAAAATTTTGAAAACATTTTTAGAATAAAAAATTGAAACGCCATTTTGAAGATATTTTTAATATTCATATAAAATTAAAATTTCAAAAAATTTATTTATTCTTAAAAAAATCGAAAACCTTTTTCGTACGCAATTTTATTAACAATTTTAGTGAGCATTTGTATAAAAAATTATTTTAATCGGTTCATCCAATATTGAGAAAGTCGAAAATATGAAAAGTGGTTCTATTTGAAGTACTGTTAATAAGTACGCAAAAAAAATATTTTTATACTTGAAAGTGAACTGTATTAATTTAAGAACAGACAATTTTTTTATAAAAATTTTCGAGAAATACATTTTATTCTTAACCGTTTTTTTTACATTTGTATGTTTTAATTTGTATTATTTTAGAAAAATATTTTTTTTTAATATTCAAGATAATGTCAAAAAACCACCAAATACGAAGTTTTGAAAAAAATCTATTGAGACGTTTTCGAAATTGTGAGTTTTCAAAAAAAAAAATTAATTTCCAAAAAAAATTTGTTTGGAAAATTTTAGTACACAATAGTGTTTAAATTCTATGGGAGCTTCTGCGTGAAAAAATTCAAAACAATCAAATTAAACGTTTCCGAGAAAATCGAAAACCAAAAAAATGGTTCTACTAGAGGTACCAAAAATAACTATTTTTTTCCAAAAAAAATTATCAAAAGGTACCCTTTTCCTTCATTAATGAACAGTTTTTTTTTATGAAAATCGTTGGAGCCGTTTTTGAGAAAAATAAGATTTTTGTTTTTGGCCAAAAAAAATTTATGGAAGCTATTGTTATTTGTCGTCTTAAACAAAAAATGAAAAAAACGTGTGGGCATATTACCGACAAACAATATGTACCAAGTTTGAGGCAAATCTATCAAAGCGTTTAGGCTCTGTAGACTCGAGGACAGACAGACAGAAAGACAGACAGACCGACAGACAGACGGGATTGGGGGTCCCACTTTTTTGGTAATGTCATGTTTTATTGTTAGAAAAAATTTCTTTTTTTTTCGAATACATAACTTGCCTTATAGTACCTATAATCGCAAGTAAAAATGTATGTACATACATATGCTATCCGTAGCCAAATAAGGAATTGTATGTTCTCTCACTGAAACAGAAATAAAATGCAACTTTTACCCAATGCAAAAACATGAAAATTTATTCTTTTTTTTGACAATTATTTAAAATGTATTTGACTTTTAATTCCTCAACTAAGAACAAGCATAAAACTTTAACATTTTCATCTACATGAGGAGGATACTCCCACAGACTGGATAACCGAATCAAGTCGAATCCCTCTCGGCAATGGGCCGAGGCATTCCTTCTTACCTGTTACAATTTTTTTATATGACGTTCAGCTTGATATCGTTCCAGGATGGTTTTCGTAAAATCAATAAAGTCCTGCATGAACCACGTTCTATAGAAGATTTCGGAAACTGGTTCCTTGTAATTTAGCCAAAACACTAATTTGCCTCAATGCTTCTTTTGTACTCTTGACAATGTCTTCGAATACACTGAAAATAATGGCCAGTTTATCACAGAATGGACCACCTGGGTTCTTGTTTTCCAGGCATTTTGTTTTAATTGCTCCAATTGAATTGCACAATGATTTACCACGTTTCTGAGCAGTTTGCCATTTGGCGAAATTATCGAGCAAGACCTTTGTGATTGTATCAAGACGTTTCTTGCAGGACAACAGTTGGTCACTTTGTAACTTTTGTTTGCGGATATAGAGAACTTTGGAAAGAATTTTGTTTCTTGCTTTTTATTAGACAATGTATTTTCTTACATCTTACAGGTGTTAGGGTTCAATGGACTTGAAGGACGCTTTAAATAAAAAAAAATTGTAAATCCAAAACATTATCATAAATTATAGCGAATTACGAACATTCATATCCCGAATATGTACTCCAATAATAGTCTATTTTCATCGACATACAAAACTCTATCTAATATATCTCTTTCATGTTCCTAAATAGTAGAAAACCGTCAATTTAAACAGCTAAACAAATATTTTTTTTTAAATTACCAATATCAACGATGGATGGATTTTCCAAATCACTTGAAATAACTCTGTAGTTTTGTGGGGCTGTGGAATAAAATTAATAATTAAGGTTTTTTTTTCTTTTTTTAGTGTACAATCATATTTATTATTTTCTTTTGTACCATTTTTAGTATGGAGCACTATATTTTATGTAGGTTTTGGGAAAGGCCATCGATTAATAATCAACTTTTAAAAACTTTTAGAACTGTCAAATGAAATTCAGCCAAATTCAGCCAGATGTCAAACGAAATGAGATAATTTGTAATGAAAACACTTTTTTTGTAATTTGCCAAATTACGTAATTTGAGCTCTAATGAAAACGCACTATTAGTCTAATACAATTCTTATTTCAGGTTTAAAATTAGTACATATGCGGCTATAATGTATTGCCTTTTTCTATTGCTTTGTATTAAGTTATACAATGTTCGATAAAATGTTTTCCCTCTTGCTCAATCAAGGGTTATTCTATACTTTTGCGCGTAGCGTTTTGCCACTAAATAAATACAATAAAAATAAAAGGTACATATATACATTTATAATACGAGAAGTTGCATTATGTTTTTTTTTCTTTGTTGTCAATAGAGCGAAAGCTCAGTTTTTTCTTTTGAATATTTATGAGAAGCGAAATCTCAGAATTTATAAAAATGAATAATTACACTTTTTTAAATGAATATGTTCTTTTCTTTTTGTTAGATTCAATTTCTTTTGATACCTATTTGTCGCGAATAGGTTAATAGAATATACATATAGAAAACACTTGTACATTTATGCATGGACATTTATGTTAGACATAATTCACTGTTGCTTGGTGGAATAGTTGTAATTTTGATAGTTCGATTCGTGAACTGTATTTTGGTCCCTTGGTTATAGCGGAAGGGCTGCTATGTAATATACTATCCTGAGGATGCTTCAGATTTAATACAGCATTTTCTATTGCGGAAGATGTGCGCGGTTGTGGTCAATGTGCGATACCTGGAACTGGGAATTTATGGAGATTGGTTGGCTTCTTCTGTTGCTGTTCCGATCGTTAGTTTCGACACATCACCCTTACAATAGAGAAAATAATTACATAGAGGTGCGACTCGTACCACCCTTGCCTTAAACACCCGCAAATTTTTTTTGAGTTGAGTAAGAGAAAACTCTTAAGTAACTCATGTTTTCTTATCCGTGAATACATGTGATTGGTGGATTAAAAACCCATTTTGCTCAAACTGACAGCTCATTTTTTTTGTTGATTTGTCATAAGTCAATCTGACAGTTCTCAAATAGCTTACGAGAAATAAAATTATTTACTTTCATTTTCTCAATTGTTTCCTTTTATTTATTGTTTATTTCACAATTTTATTTATTTTAATAAAAAAGAAATTGTGTGTTGATCTACTTGATTCGTCGCTTTGGCCA
Organism: Philhelius pedissequus; assembly: GCA_910595825.1. Lineage (NCBI taxonomy): Eukaryota > Metazoa > Arthropoda > Insecta > Diptera > Syrphidae > Philhelius > Philhelius pedissequus. The sequence goes on along the minus strand of OU343160.1, from coordinate 224,988,393 downwards.
TCGAAAATCAAATGGGAAGAAGAAAACTAAAGAGATTCAAGTAAGTTCATTTTAAATTATATTATATTGATTTTAATTTATATTGCTTTTTCTAGCAAACAATTCCGGCAAAAGTCTTCCAATTTAATACGAAACTCGATCCTGTAACATCAGTCTCACAATACTTTGTAGTTAGGCGGTGCTCGGAAGCCGAGTACACATTATTTCAATCGAAATTTACAAATACATAGTGTTATGTCAATCAAAGCACGTAAACCAATCAGTATCCTTATGAGAATTTGGCCAAATTCTGTTGTGCTTGGATATGGCCATTGAGGAGAATTCTAAACTGAAATCATCTACACATGATAGATCTAATTTCGGAGCCCGAAATTAAATCCGTTGTCGACAACGGAGATTTGGGCTCGTCTTTTTGGAAGAAATATATCGTGAGTGGCAATCTCATGAACGAGATCGATATGCACTTTTTGACCGAAACACCTCGTTCTGTATCTGTAGCTTCTAAACAGATTTTTGGTCTGTCTGTGGATCAGCATTCAGTCAACCAGAAATAAGGTACGTTAAATACAAAAAACATAATTTGCTGTATTTTTGAGTATTTGTTTTTCTTTTAATTTTGTTCGATAAACAGAGCCTGCCATTCATCTCAAAATCATGACGAACAACAAGGTCGGACCGCACAAACAATGCAGCCCAGCAGGAAGTTATTATTGCCAGATATTATAATTAAATACATTAGGCTCAATATTTTATTTACTTAATTTTATTTGAATACATTTTCTTTATGGGTGTTCAAAAAAATTCTTTCCTTTTCAAGGGAAATGTAATGTTGTGTGCCTCAATGACACATAGGTAAGTATTATAGCCCTATGTTGAGGTAAATTAAACACTCAGAACAGTTAAAATCATCGAGATCAAGCAAGTACCTTGGAAATGACAACTTGTCCAAAGTAGCAAATCCAAGACATTTCTACTTGTATCAAGAAAAATCTTGAAATCAGTATTTACGCCAAGCTCTAATTTCCAAACTACTTGCTTGATTTCGATGATTGTAACGGTTCTGAGTGTAAATTAACCTTAGCTTCTAAATCCCTGCAACCATTTTATAATCAAACAATTATTTCGAAAAATTGCTATCTAAAAGTAGTTTCTTCGTGTTTTAAAAAAAATGAAAAATTACAAAATTACTTTCAGATGCAAATTTTTTGAAATTTTTGCTCGAATTGAAAATGGTTTCAAGGATTTACAAGCTGACATAAATTAAAACGCACAACAGTTTAAATCGTCGAGATCATGCAATTACTTTGGAAATGACAGCTTGTCCAAATTAGCAAATCCAAGAAATTTCTACTGATATCAAGAAAAAACTTGAAATCAGTATTTACGCCAAGCTCTAATTTCCAAACTACTTGCTTGATTTCGATGATTGTAACGGTTCTGAGTGTAAATTAACCTTAGCTTCTAAATCCCTGCAACCATTTTATAATCAAACAATTATTTCGAAAAATTACTATCTAAAAGTAGTTTCTTAAATCATCGAGATCAAGCAAGTCCTTTGGAAATGACAGCTTGTCCAAAGTAGCAAATCCAAGAAATTTCTACTGATATCAAGAAAAATCTTGAAATCAGTACTTACGCCAAGCTCTAATTTTCAAACTACTTGCTTGATTTCGATGATTGTAACGGTTCTGAGTGTAAATTAACCTTAGCTTCTAAGTCCCTGCAATCATTTTATAATCAAACAATTATTTCGAAAAATTGCTATCTAAAAGTAGTTTCTTCGTGTTTTAAAAAAAAATGAAAAATTACAAAATTACTTTCAGATGCAAATTTTTTGAATTATTTGCTCAAATTGAAAACAGTTTCAAGAATCTACAAGCTGACAAATTAAAACTCACAACAGTTTAAATCATCGAGACCAAGCAAGTACTTTGGAAATGACAGCTTGTCCAAAGTAGCAAATCCAAGAAATTTCTACTGATATCAAGAAAAATCTTGAAATCAGTACTTACGCAAAGCTCTAATTTCCAAACTACTTACTTGAATTCGATGATTGTAACTGTTCTAAGTGTAAATTAACCTTAGCTTCTAAATAATTGCAATCATTTTATAATCAAACAATTATTTCGAAAAATTGCTATCTAAAAGTAGTTTCTTCGTGTTTTAAAAAAAAAATGAAAAATTTCAAAATTACTTTCAGATGCAAATTTTTTGAAATTTTTGCTCGAATTGAAAACGGTTTCAAGGATTTACAAGCTGACATAAATTAAAACGCACAACAGTTTAAATCATCGAGATCAAGCAATTACTTTTGAAATGACAGCTTGTCCAAAGTAACAAATCCAAGAAATTTCTACTGATATCAAGAAAAATCTTGAAATCAGTATTTACGCCAAGCTCTAATTTCCAAACTACTTGCTTGATTTCGATGATTGTAACGGTTCTGAGTGTAAATTAACCTTAGCTTCTAAATCCCTGCAACCATTTTATAATCAAACAATTATTTCGAAAAATTGCTATCTAAAAGTAGTTTCTTCCTGTTTCAAAAAAAATGAAAAATTACAAAATTACTTTCAGATGCAAATTTTTTGAAATATTTGCTCGAATTGAAAACGGTTTCAAGAATCTACAAGCTGACATAAATTAAAACTCACAACAGTTTAAATCATCGAGATCAAGCAAGTTCTTTGGAAATGACAGCTTGTCCAAAGTAGCAAATCCAAGAAATTTCTACTGATATCAAGAAAAATCTTGAAATCAGTACTTACGCCAAGCTCTAATTTCCAAACTACTTGCTTGATTTCGATGATTGTAACTGTTCTGAGTGTAAATTAACCTCAGCCTCTAAATCCTTGCAATAATTTTATAATCAAACAATTATTTCGAAAAATTGCTATCTAAAAGTAGTTTCTTCGTGTTTTAAAAAAAATGAATAATTACAAAATTACTTTCAGATGCAAATTTTTTGAAATTTTTGCTCGAATTGAAAACGGTTTCAAGGATTTACAAGCTGACATTAACTAAAACGCACAACAGTTTAAATCATCGAGATCAAGCAATTACTTTGGAAATGACAGCTTGCCCAAATTAGCAAATCCAAGAAATTTCTACTGATATCAAGAAAAAACTTGAAATCAGTATTTACGCCAAGCTCTAATTTCCAAACTACGTGCTTGATTTCGATGATTGTAACGGTTCTGAGTGTAAATTAACCTTAGCTTCTAAATCCCTGCAACCATCTTATAATCAAACAATTATTTCGAAAAATTGCTATCTAAAAGTAGTTTCTTAAATCATCGAGATCAAGCAAGTCCTTTGGAAATGACAGCTTGTCCAATGTAGCAAATCCAAGAAATTTCTACTGATATCAAGAAAAATCTTGAAATCAGTACTTACGCCAAGCTCTAATTTTCAAACTACTTGCTTGATTTCGATGATTGTAAGAGTTCTGAGTGTATATTAACCTTAGCTTCTAAGTCCCTACAATCATTTTATAATCAAACAATTATTTCGAAAAATTGCTATCTAAAAGTAGTTTCTTAAATCATCGAGATCAAGCAAGTCCTTTGGAAATGACAGCTTGTCCAAAGTAGCAAATCCAAAAAATTTCTACTGATATCAAGAAAAATCTTGAAATGAGTACTTACGCCAAGCTCTAATTTCCAAACTACTTGCTTGATTTCGATGATTGTAACGGTTCTGAGTGTAAATTAACCTTAGCTTCTAAATCCCTGCAATCATTTTGTAATCAAACAATTATTTCGAAAAATTGCTATCTAAAAGTAGTTTCTTCGTGTTATAAAAAAAAATGAAAAATTACAAAATTACTTTCAGATGCAAATTTTTTTAAATATTTGCTCAAATTGAAAACGGTTTCAAGAATCTACAAGTTGACATAAATTAAAACTCACAACAGTTTAAGTCATCGAGACCAAGCAAGTACATTGGAAAGGACAGCTTGTCCAAAGTAGCAAATCCAAGAAATTTCTACTGATATCAAGAAAAATCTTGAAATCAGTACTTACGCAAAGCTCTAATTTCCAAACTACTTACTTGATTTCGATGATTGTAACTGTTCTGAGTGTAAATTAACCTCAGCTTCGAAATTTTTGCAATAATTTTATAATCAAACAATTATTTCGAAAAATTGCTATCTAAAAGTAGTTTCTTCGTGTTTTAAAAAAATGAAAAATTACAAAATTACTTTCAGATGCAAATTTTTTGAAATATTTGCTCGAATTGAAAACGGTTTCAAGAATCTACAGCTGACATAAATTAAAACTTACAACAGTTTAAATCATCGAGATCAAGCAAGTTCTTTGGAAATGACAGCTTGTCCGAAGTAGCAAATCCAAGAAATTTCTACTGATATCAAGAAAAATCTTGAAATCAGTACTTACGCCAAGCTCTAATTTCCAAACTACTTGCTTGATTTCGATGATAGTAACTGTTCTGAGTGTAAATTAACCTCAGCTTCTAAATCCTTGCAATAATTTTATAATCAAACAATTATTTCGAAAAATTGCTATCTAAAAGTAGTTTCTTCGTGTTTTAAAAAAAATGAATAATTACAAAATTACTTTCAGATGCAAATTTTTTGAAATTTTTGCTCGAATTGAAAACGGTTTCAAGGATTTACAAGCTGACATAAATTAAAACGCAGAACAGTTTAAATCATCGAGATCATGCAATTACTTTGGAAATGACAGCTTGTCCAAATTAGCAAATCCAAGATATTTCTACTGATATCAAGAAAAAACTTGAAATCAGTATTTACGCCAAGCTCTAATTTCCAAACTACTTGCTTGATTTCGATGATTGTAACGGTTCTGAGTGTAAATTAACCTTAGCTTCTAAATCCCTGCAACCATTTTATAATCAAACAATTATTTCAAAAAATTGCTATCTAAAAGTAGTTTCTTAAATCATCGAGATCAAGCAAGTCCTTTGGAAATGACAGCTTGTCCAATGTAGCAAATCCAAGAAATTTCTACTGATATCAAGAAAAATCTTGAAATCAGTACTTACGCCAAGCTCTAATTTTCAAACTACTTGCTTGATTTCGATGATTGTAAGAGTTCTGAGTGTAAATTAACCTTAGCTTCTAAGTCCCTGCAATCATTTTATAATCAAACAATTATTTCGAAAAATTGCTATCTAAAAGCAGTTTCTTAAATCATCGAGATCAAGCAAGTCCTTTGGAAATGACAGCTTGTCCAATGTAGCAAATCCAAGAAATTTCTACTGATATCAAGAAAAATCTTGAAATCAGTACTTACGCCAAGCTCTAATTTTCAAACTACTTGCTTGATTTCGATGATTGTAAGAGTTCTGAGTGTAAATTAACCTTAGCTTCTAAATCCCTGCAATCATTTTATAATCAAACAATTATTTCGAAAAATTGCTATCTAAAAGTAGTTTCTTCGTGTTTTAAAAAAAAATGAAAAATTACAAAATTACTTTCAGATGCAAATTTTTTGAAATATTTGCTCAAATTGAAAACGGTTTCAAGAATCTACAAGCTGACATAAATTAAAACTCACAACAGTTTAAATCATCGAGACCAAGCAAGTACTTTGGAAAGGACAGCTTGTCCAAAGTAGCAAATCCAAGAAATTTCTACTGATATCAAGAAAAATCTTGAAATCAGTACTTACGCAAAGCTCTAATTTCCAAACTACTTACTTGATTTCGATGATTGTAACTGTTCTAAGTGTAAATTAACCTTAGCTTCTAAATCCTTGCAATCATTTTATAATCAAACAATTATTTCGAAAAATTGCTATCTAAAAGTGGTTTCTTCGTGTTTTAAAAAAAAAAATGAAAAATTACAAAATTACTTTCAGATGCAAATTTTTTGAATTATTTGCTCAAATTGAAAACAGTTTCAAGAATCTACAAGCTGACAAATCATCGAGATGATAAATCATCGAGACCAAGCAAGTACTTTGGAAATGAGAGCTTGCCCAAAGTAGCAAATCCAAGAAATTTCTACTGATATCAAGAAAAATCTTGAAATCAGTACTTACGCAAAGCTCTAATTTCCAAACTACTTACTTGATTTCGATGATTGTAACTGTTCTAAGTGTAAATTAACCTTAGCTTCTAAATCCTTGCAATCATTTTATAATCAAACAATTATTTCGAAAAATTGCTATCTAAAAGTAGTTTCTTCGTGTTTTAAAAAAAAATGAAAAATTTCAAAATTACTTTCAGATGCAAATTTTTTGAAATTTTTGCTCGAATTGAAAACGGTTTCAAGGATTTACAAGCTGACATAAATTAAAACGCACAACAGTTTAAATCATCGAGATCAAGTAATTACTTTGGAAGTTACAGCTTGTCCAAAGTAACAAATCCAAGAAATTTCTACTGATATCAAGAAAAATCTTGAAATCAGTATTTACGCCAAGCTCTAATTTTCAAACTACTTGCTTGATTTCGATGATTGTAAGAGTTCTGAGTGTAAATTAACGTTAGCTTCTAAGTCCCTGCAATCATTTTATAATCAAACAATTATTTCGAAAAATTGCTATCTAAAAGTAGTTTCTTAAATCATCGAGATCAAGCAAGTCCTTTGGAAATGACAGCTTGTCCAAAGTAGCAAATCCAAGAAATTTCTACTGATATCAAGAAAAATCTTGAAATCAGTACTTACGCCAAGCTCTAATTTTCAAACTACTTGCTTGATTTCGATGATTGTAACGGTTCTGAGTGTAAATTAACCTTAGATTCTAAGTCCCTGCAATCATTTTATAATCAAACAATTATTTCGAAAAATTGCTATCTAAAAGTAGTTTCTTCGTGTTTTAAAAAAAATGAAAAATTACAAAATTACTTTCAGATGCAATTTTTTTGAATTATTTGCTCAAATTGAAAACAGTTTCAAGAATCTACAAGCTGACAAATTAAAACTCACAACAGTTTAAATCATCGAGACCAAGCAAGTACTTTGGAAATGACAGCTTGTCCAAAGTAGCAAATCCAAGAAATTTCTACTGATATCAAGAAAAATCTTGAAATCAGTACTTACGCAAAGCTCTAATTTCCAAACTACTTACTTGATTTCGATGATTGTAACTGTTCTAAGTGGAAATTAACCTTAGCTTCTAAATCCTTGCAATCATTTTATAATCAAACAATTATTTCGAAAAATTGCTATCTAAAAGTAGTTTCTTCGTGTTTTAAAAACAAATGAAAAATTTCAAAATTACTTTCAGATGCAAATTTCTTGAAATTTTTGCTCGAATTGAAAACAGTTTCAAGGATTTACAAGCTGACATAAATTAAAACGCACAACAGTTTAAATCATCGAGATCAAGCAATTACTTTGGAAATGACAGCTTGTCCAAAGTAACAAATCCAAGAAATTTCTACTGATATCAAGAAAAATCTTGAAATCAGTATTTACGCCAAGCTCTAATTTCCAAACTACTTGCTTGATTTCGATGATTGTAACGGTTCTGAGTGTAAATTAACCTTAGCTTCTAAATCCTTGCAATCATTTTATAATCAAACAATTATTTCGAAAAATTGCTATCTAAAAGTAGTTTCTTCGTGTTTTAAAAAAAATGAAAAATTACAAAATTACTTTCAGATGCGAATTTTTTGAAATATTTGCTCGAATTGAAAACGGTTTCGAGAATTTACAAGCTGACTTAAATTAAAACTCACAACAGTTTAAATCATTGAGATCAAGCAAGTACTTTGGAAATGGCAGCTTGTCCAAAGTAGCAAATCCAAGAAATTTCTACTGATATCAAGAAAAATCTTGAAATCAGTACTTACGCAAAGCTCTAATTTCCAAACCACTTGCTTGATTTTGATGATTGTAACTGTTCTGAGTGTAAATTAACCTCGGCTTCTAAATCCTTGCAATAATTTTATAATCAAACAATTATTTCGAAAAATTGCTATCTAAAAGTAGTTTCTTCGTGTTTTAAAAAAAATGAATAATTACAAAATTACTTTCAGATGCAAATTTTTTGAAATTTTTGATCGAATTGAAAACGGTTTCAAGGATTTACAAGCTGACATAAATTAAAACGCACAACAGTTTAAATCATCGAGATCAAGCAATTACTTTGGAAATGACAGCTTGTCCAAAGTAACAAATCCAAGAAATTTCTACTGATATCAAGAAAAATCTTGAAATCAGTATTTACGCCAAGCTCTAATTTCCAAACTACTTGCTTGATTTCGATGATTGTAACGGTTCTGAGTGTAAATTAACCTTAGCTTCTAAATCCCTGCAACCATTTTATAATCAAACAATTATTTCGAAAAATTGCTATCTAAAAGTAGTTTCTTCGTGTTTAAAAAAAAATGAAAAATTACAAAATTATTTTCAGATGCAAATTTTTTGAAATATTTGCTCGAATTGAAAACGGTTTCAAGAATCTACAAGCTGACATAAATTAAAACTCACAACAGTTTAAATCATCGAGATCAAGCAAGTTCTTTGGAAATGACAGCTTGTCCAAAGTCGCAAATCCAAGAAATTTATACTGATATCAAGAAAAATCTTGAAATCAGTACTTACGCAAAGCTCTAATTTCCAAACTACTTACTTGATTTCGATGATTGTAACTGTTCTAAGTGTAAATTAACCTTAGCTTCTAAATCCCTGCAATCATTTTATAATCAAACAATTATTTCGAAAAATTGCTATCTAAAAGTAGTTTCTTCGTGTTTTAAAAAAAAAAGAAAAATTACAAAATTACTTTCAGATGCAAATTTTTTGAAATATTTGCTCAAATTGAAAACGGTTTCAAGAATCTACAAGCTGACATAAATTAAAACTCATAACAGTTTAAATCATCGAGACCTAGCAAGTACTTTGGAAATGACAGCTTGTCCAAAGTAGCAAATCCAAGAAATTTCTACTGATATCAAGAAAAATCTTGAAATCAGTACTTACGCAAAGCTCTAATTTCCAAACTACTTACTTGATTTCGATGATTGTAACTGTTCTAAGTGTAAATTAACCTTAGCTTCTAAATCCTTGCAATCATTTTATAATCAAACAATTATTTCGAAAAATTGCTATCTAAAAGTAGTTTCTTCGTGTTTTAAAAAAAATGAAAAATTACAAAATTACTTTCAGATGCGAATTTTTTGAAATATTTGCTCGAATTGAAAACGGTTTCGAGAATTTACAAGCTGACTTAAATTAAAACTCACAACAGTTTAAACCATTGCGATCAAGCAAGTACTTTGGAAATGGCAGCTTGTCCAAAGTAGCAAATCCAAGAAATTTCTACTGATATCAAGAAAAATCTTGAAATCAGTACTTACGCAAAGCTCTAATTTCCAAACCACTTGCTTGATTTTGATGATTGTAACTGTTCTGAGTGTAAATTAACCTCAGCTTCTAAATCCTTGCAATAATTTTATAATCAAACAATTATTTCGAAAAATTGCTATCTAAAAGTAGTTTCTTCGTGTTTTAAAAAAAATGAATAATTACAAAATTACTTTCAGATGCAAATTTTTTGAAATTTTTGCTCGAATTGAAAACGGTTTCAAGGATTTACAACCTGACATAAATTAAAACGCACAACAGTTTAAATCATCGAGATCAAGCAATTACTTTGGAAATGACAGCTTGTCCAAAGTAACAAATCCAAGAAATTTCTACTGATATCAAGAAAAATCTTGAAATCAGTATTTACGCCAAGCTCTAATTTCCAAACTACTTGCTTGATTTCGATGATTGTAACGGTTCTGAGTGTAAATTAACCTTAGCTTCTAAATCCCTGCAACCATTTTATAATCAAACAATTATTTCGAAAAATTGCTATCTAAAAGTAGTTTCTTCGTGTTTAAAAAAAAAATGAAAAATTACAAAATTATTTTCAGATGCAAATTTTTTGAAATATTTGCTCAAATTGAAAACGGTTTCAAGAATCTACAAGCTGACATAAATTAAAACTCACAACAGTTTAAATCATCGAGATCAAGCAAGTTCTTTGGAAATGACAGCTTGTCCAAAGTCGCAAATCCAAGAAATTTCTACTGATATCAAGAAAAATCTTGAAATCAGTACTTACGCAAAGCTCTAATTTCCAAACTACTTACTTGATTTCGATGATTCTAACTGTTCTAAGTGTAAATTAACCTTAGCTTCTAAATCCCTGCAATCATTTTATAATCAAACAATTATTTCGAAAAATTGCTATCTAAAAGTAGTTTCTTCGTGTTTTAAAAAAAAATGAAAAATTACAAAATTACTTTCAGATGCAAATTTTTTGAAATGTTTGCTCAAATTGAAAACGGTTTAAGAATCTACAAGCTGACATAAATTAAAACTCACAACAGTTTAAATCATCGAGACCAAGCAAGTACTTTGGAAATGACAGCTTGTCCAAAGTAGCAAATCCAAGAAATTTCTACTGATATCAAGAAAAATCTTGAAATCAGTACTTACGCAAAGCTCTAATTTCCAAACTACTTACTTGATTTCGATGATTGTAACTGTTCTAAGTGTAAATTAACCTTAGCTTCTAAATCCTTGCAATCATTTTATAATCAAACAATTATTTCGAAAAATTGCTATCTAAAAGTAGTTTCTTCGTGTTTTAAAAAAAATGAAAAATTACAAAATTACTTTCAGATGCGAATTTTTTGAAATATTTGCTCGAATTGAAAACGGTTTCGAGAATTTACAAGCTGACATAAATTAAAACTCACAACAGTTTAAATCATTGAGATCAAGCAAGTACTTTGGAAATGGCAGCTTGTCCAATGTAGCAAATCCAAGAAATTTCTACTGATATCAAGAAAAATCTTGAAATCAGTACTTACGCAAAGCTCTAATTTCCAAACCACTTGCTTGATTTCGATGATTGTAACTGTTCTGAGTGTAAATTAACCTCAGCTTCTAAATCCTTGCAATAATTTTATAATCAAACAATTATTTCGAAAAATTGCTATCTAAAAGTAGTTTCTTCGTGTTTTAAAAAAAATGAATAATTACAAAATTACTTTCAGATGCAAATTTTTTGAAATTTTTGCTCGAATTGAAAACGGTGTCAAGGATTTACAAGCTGACATAAATTAAAACGCACAACAGTTTAAATCATCGAGATCAAGCAATTACTTTGGAAATGACAGCTTGTCCAAATTAGCAAATCCAAGAAATTTCTACTGATATCAAGAAAAAACTTGAAATCAGTATATACGCCAAGCTCTAATTTCCAAACTACTTGCTTGATTTCGATGATTGTAACGGTTCTGAGTGTAAATTAACCTTAGCTTCTAAATCCCTGCAACCATTTTATAATCAAACAATTATTTCGAAAAATTGCTATCTAAAAGTAGTTTCTTAAATCATCGAGATCAAGCAAGTCCTTTAAAAAAGGCAGCTTGTCCAATGTAGCAAATCCAAGAAATTTCTACTGATATCAAGAAAAATCTTGAAATCAGTACTTACGCCAAGCTCTAATTTTCAAACTACTTGCTTGATTTCGATGATTGTAAAAGTTCTGAGTGTAAATTAACCTTAGCTTCTAAGTCCCTGCAATCATTTTATAATCAAACAATTATTTCGAAAAATTGCTATCTAAAAGTAGTTTCTTAAATCATCGAGATCAAGCAAGTCCTTTGGAAATGACAGCTTGTCCAAAGTAGCAAATCCAAGAAATTTCTACTGATATCAAGAAAAATCTTGAAATCAGTACCTACGCCAAGCTCTAATTTCCAAACTACTTGCTTGATTTCGATGATTGTAACGGTTCTGAGTGTAAATTAACCTTAGCATCTAAATCCCTGCAATCATTTTATAATCAAACAATTATTTCGAAAAATTGCTATCTAAAAGTAGTTTCTTCGTGTTTTAAAAAAAAATGAAAAATTACAAAATTACTTTCAGATGCAAATTTTTTGAAATATTTGCTCAAATTAAAAACGGTTTCAAGAATTTACAAGCTGACATAAATTAAAACTCACAACAGTTTAAATCATTGAGAGCAAGCAAGTACTTTGGAAATGGCAGCTTGTCCAAAGTAGCAAATCCAAGAAATTTCTACTGATATCAAGAAAAATCTTGAAATCAGTACTTACGCAAAGCTCTAATTTCCAAACTACTTACTTGATTTCGATGATTGTAACTGTTCTAAGTGTAAATTAACCTTAGCTTCTAAATCCTTGCAATCATTTTATAATCAAACAATTATTTCGAAAAATTGCTATCTAAAAGTAGTTTCTTCGTGTTTTAAAAAAAATGAAAAATTACAAAATTACTTTCAGATGCGAATTTTTTGAAATATTTGCTCGAATTGAAAACGGTTTCGAGAATTTACAAGCTGACATAAATTAAAACTCACAACAGTTTAAATCATTGAGATCAAGCAAGTACTTTGGAAATGGCAGCTTGTCCAATGTAGCAAATCCAAGAAATTTCTACTGATATCAAGAAAAATCTTGAAATCAGTACTTACGCAAAGCTCTAATTTCCAAACCACTTGCTTGATTTCGATGATTGTAACTGTTCTGAGTGTAAATTAACCTCAGCTTCTAAATCCTTGCAATAATTTTATAATCAAACAATTATTTCGAAAAATTGCTATCTAAAAGTAGTTTCTTCGTGTTTTAAAAAAAATGAATAATTACAAAATTACTTTCAGATGCAAATTTTTTGAAATTTTTGCTCGAATTGAAAACGGTGTCAAGGATTTACAAGCTGACATACATTAAAACGCACAACAGTTTAAATCATCGAGATCAAGCAATTACTTTGGAAATGACAGCTTGTCCAAATTAGCAAATCCAAGAAATTTCTACTGATATCAAGAAAAAACTTGAAATCAGTATATACGCCAAGCTCTAATTTCCAAACTACTTGCTTGATTTCGATGATTGTAACGGTTCTGAGTGTAAATTAACCTTAGCTTCTAAATCCCTGCAACCATTTTATAATCAAACAATTATTTCGAAAAATTGCTATCTAAAAGTAGTTTCTTAAATCATCGAGATCAAGCAAGTCCTTTAAAAAAGGCAGCTTGTCCAATGTAGCAAATCCAAGAAATTTCTACTGATATCAAGAAAAATCTTGAAATCAGTACTTACGCCAAGCTCTAATTTTCAAACTACTTGCTTGATTTCGATGATTGTAAAAGTTCTGAGTGTAAATTAACCTTAGCTTCTAAGTCCCTGCAATCATTTTATAATCAAACAATTATTTCGAAAAATTGCTATCTAAAAGTAGTTTCTTAAATCATCGAGATCAAGCAAGTCCTTTGGAAATGACAGCTTGTCCAAAGTAGCAAATCCAAGAAATTTCTACTGATATCAAGAAAAATCTTGAAATCAGTACTTACGCCAAGCTCTAATTTCCAAACTACTTGCTTGATTTCGATGATTGTAACGGTTCTGAGTGTAAATTAACCTTAGCATCTAAATCCCTGCAATCATTTTATAATCAAACAATTATTTCGAAAAATTGCTATCTAAAAGTAGTTTCTTCGTGTTTTAAAAAAAAATGAAAAATTACAAAATTACTTTCAGATGCAAATTTTTTGAAATATTTGCTCAAATTGAAAACGGTTTCAAGAATCTACAAGCTGACATAAATTAAAACTCACAACAGTTTAAATCATCGAGACCAAGCAAGTACTTTGGAAATGACAGCTTGTCCAAAGTAGCAAATCCAAGAAATTTCTACTGATATCAAGAAAAATCTTGAAATCAGTACTTACGCAAAGCTCTAATTTCCAAACTACTTACTTGATTTCGATGATTGTAACTGTTCTAAGTGTAAATTAACCTTAGCTTCTAAATCCTTGCAATCTTTTATAATCAAACAATTATTTCGAAAAATTGCTATCTAAAAGTAGTTTCTTCGTGTTTTAAAAAAAATGAAAAATTACAAAATTACTTTCAGATGCGAATTTTTTGAAATGTTTGCTCGAATTAAAAACGGTTTCAAGAATTTACAAGCTGACATAAATTAAAACTCACAACAGTTTAAATCATTGAGAGCAAGCAAGTACTTTGGAAATGGCAGCTTGTCCAAAGTAGCAAATCCAAGAAATTTCTACTGATATCAAGAAAAATCTTGAAATCAGTACTTACGCAAAGCTCTAATTTCCAAACCACTTGCTTGATTTCGATGATTGTAACTGTTCTGAGTGTAAATTAACCTCAGCTTCTAAATCCTTGCAATAATTTTATAATCAAACAATTATTTCGAAAAATTGCTATCTAAAAGTAGTTTCTTAAATCATCGAGATCAAGCAAGTCCTTTAAAAAAGGCAGCTTGTCCAATGTAGCAAATCCAAGAAATTTCTACTGATATCAAGAAAAATCTTGAAATCAGTACTTACGCCAAGCTCTAATTTTCAAACTACTTGCTTGATTTCGATGATTGTAAAAGTTCTGAGTGTAAATTAACCTTAGCTTCTAAGTCCGTGCAATCATTTTATAATCAAACAATTATTTCGAAAAATTGCTATCTAAAAGTAGTTTCTTAAATCATCGAGATCAAGCAAGTCCTTTGGAAATGACAGCTTGTCCAAAGTAGCAAATCCAAGAAATTTCTACTGATATCAAGAAAAATCTTGAAATCAGTACTTACGCCAAGCTCTAATTTCCAAACTACTTGCTTGATTTCGATGATTGTAACGGTTCTGAGTGTAAATTAACCTTAGCATCTAAATCCCTGCAATCATTTTATAATCAAACAATTATTTCGAAAAATTGCTATCTAAAAGTAGTTTCTTCGTGTTTTAAAAAAAAATGAAAAATTACAAAATTACTTTCAGATGCAAATTTTTTGAAATATTTGCTCAAATTGAAAACGGTTTCAAGAATCTACAAGCTGACATAAATTAAAACTCACAACAGTTTAAATCATCGAGACCAAGCAAGTACTTTGGAAATGACAGCTTGTCCAAAGTAGCAAATCCAAGAAATTTCTACTGATATCAAGAAAAATCTTGAAATCAGTACTTACGCAAAGCTCTAATTTCCAAACTACTTACTTGATTTCGATGATTGTAACTGTTCTAAGTGTAAATTAACCTTAGCTTCTAAATCCTTGCAATCATTTTATAATCAAACAATTATTTCGAAAAATTGCTATCTAAAAGTTGTTTCTTCGTGTTTTAAAAAAAATGAAAAATTACAAAATTACTTTCAGATGCGAATTTTTTGAAATATTTGCTCGAATTAAAAACGGTTTCAAGAATTTACAAGCTGACATAAATTAAAACTCACAACAGTTTAAATCATTGAGAGCAAGCAAGTACTTTGGAAATGGCAGCTTGTCCAAAGTAGCAAATCCAAGAAATTTCTACTGATATCAAGAAAAATCTTGAAATCAGTACTTACGCAAAGCTCTAATTTCCAAACCACTTGCTTGATTTCGATGATTGTAACTGTTCTGAGTGTAAATTAACCTCAGCTTCTAAATCCTTGCAATAATTTTATAATCAAACAATTATTTCGAAAAATTGCTATCTAAAAGTAGTGTCTTCGTGTTTTAAAAAAAATGAATAATTACAAAATTACTTTCAGATGCAAATTTTTTGAAATTTTTGCTCGAATTGAAAACGGTTTCAAGGATTTACAAGCTGACATAAATTAAAACGCACAACAGTTTAAATCATCGAGATCAAGCAATTACTTTGGAAATGACAGCTTGTCCAAATTAGCAAATCCAAGAAATTTCTGAGTGTAAATTAACCTTAGCTTCTAAATCCCTGCAACCATTTTATAATCAAACAATTATTTCGAAAAATTGCTATCTAAAAGTAGTTTCTTAAATCATCGAGATCAAGCAAGTCCTTTAAAAAAGGCAGCTTGTCCAATGTAGCAAATCCAAGAAATTTCTACTGATATCAAGAAAAATCTTGAAATCAGTACTTACGTCAAGCTCTAATTTTCAAACTACTTGCTTGATTTCGATGATTGTAAAAGTTCTGAGTGTAAATTAACCTTAGCTTCTAAGTCCCTGCAATCATTTTATAATCAAACAATTATTTCGAAAAATTGATATCTAAAAGTAGTTTCTTAAATCATCGAGATCAAGCAAGTCCTTTGGAAATGACAGCTTGTCCAAAGTAGCAAATCCAAGAAATTTCTACTGATATCAAGAAAAATCTTGAAATCAGTACTTACGCCAAGCTCTAATTTCCAAACTACTTGCTTGATTTCGATGATTGTAACGGTTCTGAGTGTAAATTAACCTTAGCATCTAAATCCCTGCAATCATTTTATAATCAAACAATTATTTCGAAAAATTGCTATCTAAAAGTAGTTTCTTCGTGTTTTAAAAAAAAATGAAAAATTACAAAATTAGACCAAGCAAGTACTTTGGAAATGACAGCTTGTCCAAAGTAGCAAATCCAAGAAATTTCTACTGATATCAAGAAAAATCTTGAAATCAGTACTTACGCAAAGCTCTAATTTCCAAACTACTTACTTGATTTCGATGATTGTAACTGTTCTAAGTGTAAATTAACCTTAGCTTCTAAATCCTTGCAATCATTTTATAATCAAACAATTATTTCGAAAAATTGCTATCTAAAAGTAGTTTCTTCGTGTTTTAAAAAAAAACGAAAAATTACAAAATTACTTTCAGATGCGAATTTTTTGAAATATTTGCTCGAGTTAAAAACGGTTTCAAGAATTTACAAGCTGACATAAATTAAAACTCACAACAGTTTAAATCATTGAGATCAAGCAAGTACTTTGGAAATGGCAGCTTGTCCAAAGTAGCAAATCCAAGAAATTTCTACTGATATCAAGAAAAATCTTGAAATCAGTACTTACGCAAAGCTCTAATTTCCAAACCACTTGCTTGATTTCGGTGATTGTAACTGTTCTGAGTGTAAATTAACCTCAGCTTCTAAATCCTTGCAATAATTTTATAATCAAACAATTATTTCGAAAAATTGCTATCTAAAAGTAGTTTCTTCGTGTTTTAAAAAAAATGAATAATTACAAAATTACTTTCAGATGCAATTTTTTTGAAATTTTTGCTCGAATTGAAAACGGTTTCAAGGATTTACAAGCTGACATAAATTAAAACGCACAACAGTTTAAATCATCGAGATCAAGCAGTTACTTTGGAAATGACAGCTTGTCCAAATTAGCAAATCCAAGAAATTTCTACTGATATCAAGAAAAAACTTGAAATCAGTATTTACGCCAAGCTCTAATTTCCAAACTACTTGCTTGATTTCGATGATTGTAACGGATCTGAGTGTAAATTAACCTTAGCTTCTAAATCCCTGCAACCATTTTATAATCAAACAATTATTTCGAAAAATTGCTATCTAAAAGTAGTTTCTTAAATCATCGAGATCAAGCAAGTCCTTTGGAAATGACAGCTTGTCCAATGTAGCAAATCCAAGAAATTTCTACTGATATCAAGAAAAATCTTGAAATCAGAACTTACGCCAAGCTCTAATTTTCAAACTACTTGCTTGATTTCGATGATTGTAAGAGTTCTGAGTGTAAATTAACCTTAGCTTCTAAGTCCCTGCAATCATTTTATAATCAAACAATTATTTCGAAAAATTGCTATCTAAAAGTAGTTTCTTAAATCATCGAGATCAAGCAAGTCCTTTGGAAATGACAGCTTGTCCAAAGTAGCAAATCCAAGAAATTTCTACTGATATCAAGAAAAATCTTGAAATCAGTACTTACGCCAAGCTCTAATTTCCAAACTACTTGCTTGATTTCGATGATTGTAACGGTTCTGAGTGTAAATTAACCTTAGCTTCTAAATCCCTGCAATCATTTTATAATCAAACAATTATTTCGAAAAATTGCTATCTAAAAGTAGTTTCTTCGTGTTTTAAAAAAAAAATGAAAAATTACAAAATTACTTTCAGATGCAAATTTTTTTAAATATTTGCTCAAATTGAAAACGGTTTCAAGAATCTACAAGCTGACATAAATTAAAACTCACAACAGTTTAAATCATCGAGATCAAGAAATTACTTTGGAAATGACAGCTTGTCCAAAGTAGCAAATCCAAGAAATTTCTACTGATATCAAGAAAAAACTTGAAATCAGTACTTACGCCAAGCTCTAATTTCCAAACTACTTGCTTGATTTCGGTGATTGTAACGGTTCTGAGTGTAAATTAGCCTTAGCTTCTAAATCCCTGCAATCATTTTATAATCAAACAATTATTTCGTAAAATTGCTATCTAAAAGTAGTTTCTTAAATCATCGAGATCAAGCAAGTCCTTTGGAAATGACAGCTTGTCCAAAGTAGCAAATCCAAGAAATTTCTACTGATATCAAGAAAAATCTTGAAATCAGTACTTACGCCAAGCTCTAATTTTCAAACTACTTGCTTGATTTCGATGATTGTAATAGTTCTGAGTGTAAATTAACCTTAGCTTCTAAGTCCCTGCAATCATTTTATAATCAAACAATTATTTCGAAAAATTGCTATCTAAAAGTAGTTTCTTCGTGTTTAAAAAAGAAATGAAAAAATACAAAATTACTTTCAGATGCAAATTTTTTGAAATATTTGTTCAAATTGAAAACGGTTTCAAGAATCTACAAGCTGACATAAATTAAAACTCACAACAGTTTAAATCATCGAGACCAAGCAAGTACTTTGGAAATGACAGCTTGTCCAAAGTAGCAAATCCAAGAAATTTCTACTGATATCAATAAAAATCTTGAAATCAGTATTTACGCAAAGCTCTAATTTCCAAACTACTTGCTTGATTTCGATGATTGTAACGGTTCTGAGTGTAAATTAACCTTAGCTTCTAAATCCCTGTAAGCATTTTATAATCAAACAATTATTTCGAAAAATTGCTATCTAAAAGTAGTTTCTTCGTGTTTTAAAAAAAATGAAAAATTACAAAATTACTTTCAGATGCAAATTTTTTGAAATATTTGCTCGAATTGAAAACGGTTTCAAGAATTTACAAGCTGACATAAATTAAAACTCACAACAGTTTAAATCATTGAGATCAAGCAAGTACTTTGGAAATGACAGCTTGTCCAAAGTAGCAAATCCAAGAAATTACTACTGATATCAAGAAAAATCTTAAAATCAGTACTTACGCAAAGCTCTAATTTCCAAACTACTTGCTGGATTTCGATGATTGTAACGGCTCTGAGTGTAAATTAACCTTAGCTTCTAAATCCCTGTAAGCATTTTATAATCAAACAATTATTTCGAAAAATTGCTATCTAAAAGTAGTTTCTTCGTGTTTTAAAAAAAATGAAAAATTACAAAATTACTTTCAGATGCAAATTTTTTGAAATATTTGCTCGAATTGAAAACGGTTTCAAGAATTTACAAGCTGACATAAATTAAAACTCACAACAGTTTAAATCATTGAGATCAAGCAAGTACTTTGGAAATGACAGCTTGTCCAAAGTAGCAAATCCAAGAAATTACTACTGATATCAAGAAAAATCTTGAAATCAGTACTTACGCAAAGCTCTAATTTCCAAACCACTTGCTTGATTTCGATTATTGTAACTGTTCTGAGTGTAAATTAACCTCAGCTTCTAAATCCTTGCAATAATTTTATAATCAAACAATTATTTCGAAAAATTGCTATCTAAAAGTAGTTTCTTCGTCAACTATCAAAACTAACAACAGTTTAAATCATGCAGATCAAGCAAGTACTTTGGAAATGACAGCTTGTCCAAAGTAGCAACTCCAAGAAATTTCTACTGATATCAAGAAAAATCTTGAAATCAGTACTTACGCCAAGCTCTCATTTCCAAACTACTTGCTTGATTTCGATGATTGTAACGGTTCTGAGTGTAAATTAACCTTAGCTTCTAAATCCCTGCAATCATTTTATAATCAAACAATTATTTCGAAAAATTGCTATCTAAAAGTAGTTTCTTCGTGTTTTAAAAAAAAAATGAAAAATTACAAAATTACTTTCAGATGCAAATTTTTTTAAATATTTGCTCAAATTGAAAACGGTTTCAAGAATCTACAAGCTGACATAAATTAAAACTCACAACAGTTTAAATCATCGAGACCAAGCAAGTACTTTGGAAAGGACAGCTTGTCCAAAGTAGCAAATCCAAGAAATTTCTACTGATATCAAGAAAAATCTTGAAATCAGTACTTACGCAAAGCTCTAATTTCCAAACTACTTACTTGATTTCGATGATTGTAACTGTTCTAAGTGTAAATTAACCTTAGCTTCTAAATCCTTGCAATCATTTTATAATCAAACAATTATTTCGAAAAATTGCTATCTAAAAGTAGTTTCTTCGTGTTTTAAAAAAAAATGAAAAATTACAAAATTACTTTCAGATGCAATTTTTTTGAAATATTTGCTCGAATTTAAAACGGTTTCAAGAATCTACAAGCTGACATAAATTAAAACTCACAACAGTTTAAATCATCGAGATCAAGCAAGTTCTTTGGAAATGACAGATTGTCCAAAGTAGCAAATCCAAGAAATTTCTACTGATATCAAGAAAAATCTTGAAACCAGTACTTACGCCAAGCTCTAATTTCCAAACTACTTGCTTGATTTCGGTGATTGTAACGGTTCTGAGTGTAAATTAGTCTTAGCTTCTAAATCCCTGCAATCATTTTATAATCAAACAATTATTTCGTAAAATTCCTATCTAAAAGTAGTTTCTTAAATCATTGAGATCAAGCAAGTCCTTTGGAAATGACAGCTTGTCCAAAGTAGCAAATCCAAGAAATTACTACTGATATCAAGAAAAATCTTGAAATCAGTACTTACGCCAAGCTCTAATTTTCAAACTACTTGCTTGATTTCGATGATTGTAACTGTTCTGAGTGTAAATTAACCTCAGCTTCTAAATCCTTGCAATAATTTTATAATCAAACAATTATTTCGAAAAATTGCTATCTAAAAGTAGTTTCTTCGTGTTTTAAAAAAAATGAAAAATTACAAAATTACTTTCAGATGCAAATTTTTTGAAATTTTTGCTCGAATTGAAAACGGTTTCAAGGATTTACAAGCTGACATAAATTAAAACGCACAACAGTTTAAATCATCGAGATCAAGAAATTACTTTGGAAATGACAGCTTGTCCAAAGTAGCAAATCCAAGAAATTTCTACTGATATCAAGAAAAAACTTGAAATCAGTATTTACGCCAAGCTCTAATTTCCAAACTACTTGCTGGATTTCGATGATTGTAACGGTTCTGAGTGTAAATTAACTTTAGCTTCTAAATCCCTGCAACCATTTTATAATCAAACAATTATTTAGAAAAATTTCTATCTAAAAGTAGTTTCTTCGTGTTTTAAAAAAAAATGAAAAAATACAAAATTACTTTCAGATGCAAATTTTTTGAAATATTTGCTCGAATTGAAAACGGTTTCAAGAATCTACAAGCTGACATAAATTAAAACTCACAACAGTTTAAATCATCGAGATCAAGCAAGTTCTTTGGAAATGACAGCTTGTCCAAAGTAGCAAATCCAAGAAATTTCTACTGATATCAAGAAAAATCTTGAAATCAGTACTTACGCCAAGCTCTAATTTCCAAACTACTTGCTTGATTTCGGTGATTGTAACGGTTCTGAGTGTAAATTAGCCTTAGCTTCTAAATCCCTGCAATAATTTTATAATCAAACAATTATTTCGTAAAATTGCTATCTAAAAGTAGTTTCTTAAATCATCGAGATCAAGCAAGTCCTTTGGAAATGACAGCTTGTCCAAAGTAGCAAATCCAAGAAATTTCTACTGATATCAAGAAAAATCTTGAAATCAGTACTTACGCCAAGCTCTAATTTTCAAACTACTTGCTTGATTTCGATGATTGTAATAGTTCTGAGTGTAAATTAACCTTAGCTTCTAAGTCCCTGCAATCATTTTATAATCAAACAATTATTTCGAAAAATTGCTATCTAAAAGTAGTTTCTTCGTGTTTAAAAAAAAAATGAAAAATTACAAAATTACTTTCAGATGCAAATTTCTTGAAATATTTGCTTAAATTGAAAACGGTTTCAAGAATCTACAAGCTGACATAAATTAAAACTCACAACAGTTTAAATCATCGAGACCAAGCAAGTACTTTGGAAATGACAGCTTGTCCAAAGTAGCAAATCCAAGAAATTTCTACTGATATCAATAAAAATCTTGAAATCAGTATTTACGCAAGGCTCTAATTTCCAAACTACTTGCTTGATTTCGATGATTGTAACGGTTCTGAGTGTAAATTAACCTTAGCTTCTAAATCCCTGTAAGCATTTTATAATCAAACAATTATTTCGAAAAATTGCTATCTAAAAGTAGTTTCTTCGTGTTTTAAAAAAAATGAAAAATTACAAAATTACTTTCAGATGCAAATTTTTTGAAATATTTGCTCGAATTAAAAACGGTTTCAAGAATTTACAAGCTGACATAAATTAAAACTCACAACAGTTTAAATCATTGAGATCAAGCAAGTACTTTGGAAATGACAGCTTGTCCAATGTAGCAAATCCAAGAAATTACTACTGATATCAAGAAAAATCTTGAAATCAGTACTTACGCAAAGCTCTAATTTCCAAACCACTTGCTTGATTTCGATTATTGTAACTGTTCTGAGTGTAAATTAACCTCAGCTTCTAAATCCTTGCAATAATTTTATAATCAAACAATTATTTCGAAAAATTGCTATCTAAAAGTAGTTTCTTCGTCAACTATCAAAACTAACAACAGTTTAAATCATGCAGATCAAGCAAGTACTTTGGAAATGACAGCTTGTCCAAAGTAGCAAATCCAAGAAATTTCTACTGATATCAAGAAAAATCTTGAAATCAGTACTTACGCCAAGCTCTCATTTCCAAACTACTTGCTTGATTTCGATGATTGTAACGGTTCTGAGTGTAAATTAACCTTAGCTTCTAAATCCCTGCAATCATTTTATAATCAAACAATTATTTCGAAAAATTGCTATCTAAAAGTAGTTTCTTCGTGTTTCAAAAAGAAATGAAAAATTACAAAATTACTTTTAGATGCAATTTTTTTGAAATATTTGCTTGAATTGAAAACGGTTTCAAGAATCTACAAGCTGACATAAATTAAAACTCACAACAGTTTAAATCATCGAGATCAAGCAAGGACTTTGGAAATGACAGCTTGTCCAAAGTAGCAAATCCAAGAAATTTCTACTGATATCAAGAAAAATCTTGAAATCAGTACTTACGCCAAGCTCTAATTTTCAAACTACTTGCTTGATTTCGATGATTGTAATAGTTCTGAGTGTAAATTAACCTTAGCTTCTAAGTCCCTGCAATCATTTTATAATCAAACAATTATTTCGAAAAATTGCTATCTAAAAGTAGTTTCTTCGTGTTTAAAAAAAAATGAAAAATTAGAAAATAACTTTCAGATGCAAATTTTTTGAAATATTTGCTCAAATTGAAAACGGTTTCAAGAATCTACAAGCTGACATAAATTAAAACTCACAACAGTTTAAATCATCGAGACCAAGCAAGTACTTTGGAAATGACAGCTTGTCCAAAGTAGCAAATCCAAGAAATTTCTACTGATATTAAGAAAAATCTTGAAATCAGTACTTACGCAAAGCTCTAATTTCCAAACTACCTACTTGATTTCGATGATTGTAACTGTTCTAAGTGTAAATTAACCTTAGCTTCTAAATCCTTGCAATCATTTTATAATCAAACAATTATTTCGAAAAATTGCTATCTAAAAGTAGTTTCTTCGTGTTTTTAAAAAAATGAAAAATTACAAAATTACTTTCAGATGCAAATTTTTTGAATTTTTTGCTCGAATTGAAAACGGTTTCAAGGATTTACAAGCTGACATAAATTAAAACGCACAACAGTTTAAATCATCGAGATCAAGAAATTACTTTGGAAATGACAGCTTGTCCAAAGTAGCATATCCAAGAAATTTCTACTGATATCAAGAAAAAACTTGAAATCAGTATTTACGCCAAGCTCTAATTTCCAAACTACTTGCTGGATTTCGATGATTGTAACGGTTCTGAGTGTAAATTAACTTTAGCTTCTAAATCCCTGCAACCATTTTATAATCAAACAATTATTTCGAAAAATTGCTATCTAAAAGTAGTTTCTTCGTGTTTTAAAAAAAAATGAAAAATTACAAAATTACTTTCAGATGCAAATTTTTTGAAATATTTGCTCGAATTGAAAACGGTTTCAAGAATCTACAAGCTGACATAAATTAAAACTCACAACAGTTTAAATCATCGAGATCAAGAAATTACTTTGGAAATGACAGCTTGTCCAAAGTAGCAAATCCAAGAAATTTCTACTGATATCAAGAAAAAACTTGAAATCAGTATTTACGCCAAGCTCTAATTTCCAAACTACTTGCTGGATTTCGATGATTGTAACGGTTCTGAGTGTAAATTAGCCTTAGCTTCTAAATCCCTGCAATCATTTTATAATCAAACAATTATTTCGTAAAATTGCTATCTAAAAGTAGTTTCTTAAATCATCGAGATCAAGCAAGTCCTTTGGAAATGACAGCTTGTCCAAAGTAGCAAATCCAAGAAATTTCTACTGATATCAAGAAAAATCTTGAAATCAGTACTTACGCCAAGCTCTAATTTTCAAACTACTTGCTTGATTTCGATGATTGTAATAGTTCTGAGTGTAAATTACCCTTAGCTTCTAAGTCCCTGCAATCATTTTATAATCAAACAATTATTTCGAAAAATTGCTATCTAAAAGTAGTTTCTTCTTGATCAAGATGAAATGGATTTATTGAATAGGGGTCTTAATTATTCAGTCAAACCACGCAGAGATCCAATTGTGGACATAGTAGCTGACATCGAATCGTCCATACAATACAAACCATTTGATGTAAAAAAGTCGGTAAGAGACAAAGCTCTCCCACTAATAAAATATGCACTCAAACAACAACAACACCTAAGCCCTACAGATACCAAAATGAACATCGCTTTGGACAAACTAAAAAACCATAATACCTACTTTATGAAATCGGATAAAGGAAATAAGGTTGTCATCATGAGCAAACAAGATTATGACAATAAAATGTTGAAATCAATAGAAGAAGACAATTTCAAAATAATGAAAAAATCACCTTTGAATGCCATGATTGCTGATGCCAAAATTGCAGTTGAAACCATACATCGTACTTTCGACGTCAACAAATACAAACTACGTGTATCCAACCCCACCGTTCCTTTAATGTGTGGCTTACCAAAAGTACATAAAAGTGGAGACAAAATGAGGAAAATTGTCTCAAACGTTAATTCACCACTGACAAATATAACAAAATGGCTTGTTAATGATTTGAAGAAATTCGGTAGCTTTGATGGTTTCGCAGTCAAAAACACATTTGACTTTGTGGACAAAGTAAAAGACATACAAATTGAAGACGATGAAATCATGATTTCATTCGACGTCACCGCCCTTTTTCCATCAATTCCCATTACTGTAGCAGTTGAAGCGATTAGACAACACCTACTTAAATTCCATCTACCACCAGAAAAAGTAATTGCATATATTGATTGTATCAACATTTGCATGAAACATAATTGTTTTTAATTCCGCAACGTGTTTTACACCAACAATTTCGGCTGCAGTATGGGAAACGGCTTGTCACCTTACGTAGCTGAAGCTTTCATGTGCAAATTTGAAACAGACCTGAATAAAATGGGCAAATTACCCCGCATCTGGTATAGGTATGTAGATGATACGTTTGCTGTTGTAAAAAGGTCTGAAACTGACCAGATACTTAAAATAATAAACAACCAATTTCCAAGTATTCAATTCACATTTGAGAAGGAAGATGAAATACTTCACACTATATCATTTCTCGATTTAGAAATAAAACGAAGGAACAGGAAAATTGAATTTAGTGTCTACAGAAAATCAACGTCAACCGACCGCTACATAACCAACGATTCATACTGCACATACAGCCAAAAACTCGCCGCTTTTCATTCAATGGTGTACAGACTAAGCCGTCTACCTTTGTCGATTGAAAACTACATGAAGGAATACCAACAAATATTACATATTGCTGACGTTAATGGATATGATAGATCTATCATTGACCATCTGGTTAAAAAACACTCGACAAAGATAAAACGGAACAACATCAGTACATTATTTGAACAAAATATATATGCACCACAACACCGTGTCACCTTGCCTTTCGCCCCGAATGTCACCAACAGTTTGATACATGTCTTTGCCAAGGCTGATATGAACATCGTCCACACTAACAACAGCAAATTAAAACTACGCTTGGGATCCACAAAAGACCACACACCAACTAATCGATGCAGTGGCATTTACGAAATCTCTTGCTCTAATTGCAACAAAAAATATATTGGACAAACAAGAAGAGCTGCAGAGATTAGATTCAACGAGCATCTTAGATCCGTTAAAAAGAAAGAGATAGACAAAGCCATTCCAGCACACCTATTTGATCTGAGCAATGATAAACCACACACCATTACATCATTTGAAAATAACTGTAGACTCATTAAAAAGTAAACAAACAACGCTAGCTGGACGCTTATGAGTCATTACATATTCACATAAACGACAACTTGATGAATTTGGAACCTGGACCAATTGACTCTTTTCTGTTCAATGTACTTAAGAAAGAGAAAAACTAAAAACTGTTTACTCTCTTTATTTTGTTGTATTAAAGTCCAACCAGTTAAATGTACTTGTAAAGTCCAACTAGTTTAATTTACTTGCTATGTACCCAATCTCTTTATGTTTTGTTTAATTGTCGCCCGCTGATGATGGTTCCGCAGCTGAGAACCGAAATGCATTCGTGATAAATAAAAAGTTTAAATTTAAATAATTTTAAAAATAAACGTTTTTTAATTTTTTAATTTTTAATTTTTAATTTTGTTTTTATTTATTTTTTAACTTTTTATTACGATTTTTGCGGTCAATAAGGTGAAACAAATTTCAAACAAATAGTTTCTTCGTGTTTAAAAAAAAAAATGAAAAATTACAAAATTACTTTCAGATGCAAATTTTTTGAAATATTTGTTCAAATTGAAAACGGTTTCAAGAATCTACAAGCTGACATAAATTAAAACTCACAACAGTTTAAATCATCGAGACCAAGCAAGTACTTTGGAAATGACAGCTTGTCCAAAGTCGCAAATCCAAGAAATTTCTACTGATATCAAGAAAAATCTTGAAATCAGTACTTACGCAAAGTTCTAATTTCCAAACTACTTACTTGATTTCGATGATTGTAACTGTTCTAAGTGTAAATTAACCTTAGCTTCTAAATCCTTGCAATCATTTTATAATCAAACAATTATTTCGAAAAATTGCTATCTAAAAGTAGTTTCTTCGTGTTTTAAAAAAAATGAAAAATTACAAAATTACTTTCAGATGCAAATTTTTTGAAATATTTGCTCGAATTGAAAACGGTTTCAAGAATCTACAAGCTGACATAAATTAAAACTAACAACAGTTTAAATCATCCAGATCAAACAAGTACTTTGGAAATGACAGCTTGTCCAAAGTAGCAAATCCAAGAAATTTCTACTGATATCAAGAAAAATCTTGAAATCTGTACTTACGCAAAGCTCTAATTTCCAAACCACTTGCTTGATTTCGATGATTGTAACTGTTCTGAGTGTAAATTAACCTCAGCTTCTAAATCCTTGCAATAATTTTATAATCAAACAATTATTTCGAAAAATTGCTATCTAAAAGTAGTTTCTTCGTGTTTTAAAATAAATGAAAAATTACAAAATTACTTTCAGATGCAAATTTTTTGAAATTTTTGCTCGAATTGAAAACGGTTTCAAGGATTTACAAGCTGACATAAATTAAAACGGACAACAGTTTAAATCATCGAGATCAAGAAATTACTTTGGAAATGACAGCTTGTCCAAAGCAGCAAATCCAAGAAATTTCTACTGATATCAAGAAAAAACTTGAAATCAGTATATACGCCAAGCTCTAATTTCCAAACTACTTTCTGGATTTCGATGATTGTAACGGTTTTGAGTGTAAATTAACTTTAGCTTTTAAATCCCTGCAACCATTTTATAATCAAACAATTATTTAGAAAAAATTCTATCTAAAAGTAGTTTCTTCGTGTTTTAAAAAAAAATGAAAAAATACAAAATTACTTTCAGATGCAAATTTTTTGAAATATTTGCTCGAATTGAAAACGGTTTCAAGAATCTACAAGCTGACATAAATTAAAACTCACAACAGTTTAAATCATCGAGATCAAGCAAGTTCTTTGGAAATGACAGCTTGTCCAAAGTAGCAAATCCAAGAAATTTCTACTGATATCAAGAAAAATCTTGAAATCAGTACTTACGCCAAGCTCTAATTTCCAAACTACTTGCTTGATTTCGGTGATTGTAACGGTTCTGAGTGTAAATTAGCCTTAGCTTCTAAATCCCTGCAATCATTTTATAATCAAACAATTATTTCGTAAAATTGCTATCTAAAAGTAGTTTCTTAAATCATCGAGATCAAGCAAGTCCTTTGGAAATGACAGCTTGTCCAAAGTAGCAACTCCAAGAAATTTCTACTGATATCAAGAAAAATCTTGAAATCAGTACTTACGCCAAGCTCTAATTTTCAAACTACTTGCTTGATTTCGATGATTGTAATAGTTCTGAGTGTAAATTAACCTTAGCTTCTAAGTCCCTGCAATCATTTTATAATCAAACAATTATTTCGAAAAATTGCTATCTAAAAGTAGTTTCTTCGTGTTTAAAAAAAAAATGAAAAATTACAAAATTACTTTCAGATGCAAATTTTTTGAAATATTTGCTCAAATTGAAAACGGTTTCAAGAATCTACAAGCTGACATAAATTAAGACTCACAACAGTTTAAATCATCGAGACCAAGCAAGTACTTTGGAAATGACAGCTTGTCCAAAGTAGCAAATCCAAGAAATTTTTACTGATATCAATAAAAATCTTGAAATCAGTATTTACGCAAAGCTCTAATTTCCAAACTACTTGCTTGATTTCGATGATTGTAACGGTTCTGAGTGTAAATTAACCTTAGCTTCTAAATCCCTGTAAGCATTTTATAATCAAACAATTATTTCGAAAAATTGCTATCTAAAAGTAGTTTCTTCGTGTTTTAAAAAAAATGAAAAATTACAAAATTACTTTCAGATGCAAATTTTTTGAAATATTTGCTCGAATTGAAAACGGTTTCAAGAATTTACAAGCTGACATAAATTAAAACTCACAACAGTTTAAATCATTGAGATCAAGCAATTACTTTGGAAATGACAGCTTGTCCAAAGTAGCAAATCCAAGAAATTACTACTGATATCAAGAAAAATCTTGAAATCAGTACTTACGCAAAGCTCTAATTTCCAAACCACTTGCTTGATTTCGATTATTGTAACTGTTCTGAGTGTAAATTAACCTCAGCTTCTAAATCCTTGCAATAATTTTATAATCAAACAATTATTTCGAAAAATTCCTATCTAAAAGTAGTTTCTTCGTCAACTATCAAAACTAACAACAGTTTAAATCATGCAGATCAAGCAAGTACTTTGGAAATGACAGCTTGTCCAAAGTAGCAAATCCAAGAAATTTCTACTGATATCAAGAAAAATCTTGAAATCAGTACTTACGCCAAGCTCTCATTTCCAAACTACTTGCTTGATTTCGATGATTGTAACGGTTCTGAGTGTAAATTAACCTTAGCTTCTAAATCCCTGCAATCATTTTATAATCAAGCAATTATTTCGAAAAATTGCTATCTAAAAGTAGTTTCTTCGTATTTCAAAAAGAAATGAAAAATTACAAAATTACTTTTAGATGCAATTTTTTTGAAATATTTGCTTGAATTGAAAACGGTTTCAAGAATCTACAAGCTGACATAAATTAAAACTCACAACAGTTTAAATCATCGAGATCAAGCAAGGACTTTGGAAATGAGAGCTTGTCCAAAGTAGCAAATCCAAGAAATTTCTACTGATATCAAGAAAAATATTGAAATCAGTATTTACGCCAAGCTCTAATTTCCAAACTACTTGCTTGATTTCGGTGATTGTAACGGTTCTGAGTGTAAATTAGTCTTAGCTTCTAAATCCCTGCAATCATTTTATAATCAAAAAATTATTTCGTAAAATTCCTATCTAAAAGTAGTTTCTTAAATCATTGAGATCAAGCAAGTCCTTTGGAAATGACAGCTTGTCCAAAGTAGCAAATCCAAGAAATTTCTACTGATATCAAGAAAAATCTTGAAATCAGTACTTACGCCAAGCTCTAATTTTCAAACTACTTGCTTGATTTCGATGATTGTAATAGTTCTGAGTGTAAATTAACCTTAGCTTCTAAGTCCCTGCAATCATTTTATAATCAAACAATTATTTCGAAAAATTGCTATCTAAAAGTAGTTTCTTCGTGTTTAAAAAAAAATGAAAAATTACAAAATTACTTTCAGATGCAAATTTTTTGAAATATTTGCTCAAATTGAAAACGGTTTCAAGAATCTACAAGCTGACATAAATTTAAACTCACAACAGTTTAAATCATCGAGACCAAGCAAGTACTTTGGAAATGACAGCTTGTCCAAAGTAGCAAATCCAAGAAATTTCTACTGATATCAAGAAAAATCTTGAAATCAGTACTTACGCAAAGCTCTAATTTCCAAACTACTTACTTGATTTCGATGATTGTAACTGTTCTAAGTGTAAATTAACCTTAGCTTCTAAATCCTTGCAATCATTTTATAATCAAACAATTATTTCGAAAAATTGCTATCTAAAAGTAGTTTCTTCGTGTTTTAAAAAAAATGAAAAATTACAAAATTACTTTCAGATGCAAATTTTTTGAATTTTTTGCTCGAATTGAAAACGGTTTCAAGGATTTACAAGCTGACATAAATTAAAACGCACAACAGTTTAAATCATCGAGATCAAGAAATTACTTTGGAAATGACAGCTTGTCCAAAGTAGCAAATCCAAGA
Organism: Philhelius pedissequus; assembly: GCA_910595825.1. Lineage (NCBI taxonomy): Eukaryota > Metazoa > Arthropoda > Insecta > Diptera > Syrphidae > Philhelius > Philhelius pedissequus. The sequence continues at coordinate 224,957,520 of OU343160.1, read as the reverse complement.
AATTTCTACTGATATCAAGAAAAAACTTGAAATCAGTATTTACGCCAAGCTCTAATTTCCAAACTACTTGCTGGATTTCGATGATTGTAACGGTTCTGAGTGTAAATTAACTTTAGCTTCTAAATCCCTGCAACCATTTTATAATCAAACAATTATTTCGAAAAATTGCTATCTAAAAGTAGTTTCTTCGTGTTTTAAAAAAAAATGAAAAATTACAAAATTACTTTCAGATGCAAATTTTTTGAAATATTTGCTCGAATTGAAAATGGTTTCAAGAATCTACAAGCTGACATAAATTAAAACTCACAACAGTTTAAATCATCGAGATCAAGCAAGTTCTTTGGAAATGACAGCTTGTCCAAAGTAGCAAATCCAAGAAATTTCTACTGATATCAAGAAAAATCTTGAAATCAGTACTTACGCCAAGCTCTAATTTCCAAACTACTTGCTTGATTTCGGTGATTGTAACGGTTCTGAGTGTAAATTAGCCTTAGCTTCTAAATCCCTGCAATCATTTTATAATCAAACAATTATTTCGTAAAATTGCTATCTAAAAGTAGTTTCTTAAATCATCGAGATCAAGCAAGTCCTTTGGAAATGACAGCTTGTCCAAAGTAGCAAATCCAAGAAATTTCTACTGATATCAAGAAAAATCTTGAAATCAGTACTTACGCCAAGCTCTAATTTTCAAACTACTTGCTTGATTTCGATGATTGTAATAGTTCTGAGTGTAAATTAACCTTAGCTTCTAATTCCCTGCAATCATTTTATAATCAAACAATTATTTCGAAAAATTGCTATCTAAAAGTAGTTTCTTCGTGTTTAAAAAAAAAATGAAAAATTACAAAATTACTTTCAGATGCAAATTTTTTGAAATATTTGCTCAAATTGAAAACGGTTTCAAGAATCTACAAGCTGACATAAATTAAAACTCACAACAGTTTAAATCATCGAGACCAAGCAAGTACTTTGGAAATGACAGCTTGTCCAAAGTAGCAAATCCAAGAAATTTCTACTGATATCAAGAAAAATCTTGAAATCAGTACTTACGCAAAGCTCTAATTTCCAAACTACTTACTTGATTTCGATGATTGTAACTGTTCTTAGTGTAAATTAACCTTAGCTTCTAAATCCTTGCAATCATTTTATAATCAAACAATTATTTCGAAAAATTGCTATCTAAAAGTAGTTTCTTCGTGTTTTAAAAAAAATGAAAAATTACAAAATTACTTTCAGATGCAAATTTTTTGAATTTTTTGCTCGAATTGAAAACGGTTTCAAGGATTTACAAGCTGACATAAATTAAAACGCACAACAGTTTAAATCATCGAGATCAAGAAATTACTTTGGAAATGACAGCTTGTCCAAAGTAGCAAATCCAAGAAATTTCTACTGATATCAAGAAAAAACTTGAAATCAGTATTTACGCCAAGCTCTAATTTCCAAACTACTTGCTGGATTTTGATGATTGTAACGGTTCTGAGTGTAAATTAACTTTAGCTTCTAAATCCCTGCAACCATTTTATAATCAAACAATTATTTCGAAAAATTGCTATCTAAAAGTAGTTTCTTCGTGTTTTAAAAAAAAATGAAAAATTACAAAATTACTTTCAGATGCAAATTTTTTGAAATATTTGCTCGAATTGAAAACGGTTTCAAGAATCTACAAGCTGACATAAATTAAAACTCACAACAGTTTAAATCATCGAGATTAAGCAAGTTCTTTGGAAATGACAGCTTGTCCAAAGTAGCAAATCCAAGAAATTTCTACTGATATCAAGAAAAATCTTGAAATCAGTACTTACGCCAAGCTCTAATTTCCAAACTACTTGCTTGATTTCGGTGATTGTAACGGTTCTGAGTGTAAATTAGCCTTAGCTTCTAAATCCCTGCAATCATTTTATAATCAAACAATTATTTCGTAAAATTGCTATCTAAAAGTAGTTTCTTAAATCATCGAGATCAAGCAAGTCCTTTGGAAATGACAGCTTGTCCAAAGTAGCAAATCCAAGAAATTTCTACTGATATCAAGAAAAATCTTGAAATCAGTACTTACGCCAAGCTCTAATTTTCAAACTACTTGCTTGATTTCGATGATTGTAATAGTTCTGAGTGTAAATTAACCTTAGCTTCTAAGTCCCTGCAATCATTTTATAATCAAACAATTATTTCGAAAAATTGCTATCTAAAAGTAGTTTCTTCTTGATCAAGATGAAATGGATTTATTGAATAGGGGTCTTAATTATGCAGTCAAACCACGCAGAGATCCAATTGTGGACATAGTAGCTGACATCGAATCGTCCATACAATACAAACCATTTGATGTAAAAAAGTCGGTAAGAGACAAAGCTCTCCCACTAATAAAATATGCACTCAAACAACAACAACACCTAAGCCCTACAGATACCAAAATGAACATCGCTTTGGACAAACTAAAAAACCATAATACCTACTTTATGAAATCGGATAAAGGAAATAAGGTTGTCATCATGAGCAAACAAGATTATGACAATAAAATGTTGAAATCAATAGAAGAAGACAATTTCAAAATAATGAAAAAATCACCTTTGAATGCCATGATTGCTGATGCCAAAATTGCAGTTGAAACCATACATCGTACTTTCGATGTCAACAAATACAAACTACGTGTATCCAACCCCACCGTTCCTTTAATGTATGGCTTACCAAAAGTACATAAAAGTGGAGACAAAATGAGGAAAATTGTCTCAAACGTTAATTCACCACTGACAAATATAACAAAATGGCTTGTTAATGATTTGAAGAAATTCGGTAGCTTTGATGGTTTCGCAGTCAAAAACACATTTGACTTTGTGGACAAAGTAAAAGACATACAAATTGAAGACGATGAAATCATGATTTCATTCGACGTCACCGCCCTTTTTCCATCAATTCCCATTACTGTAGCAGTTGAAGCGATTAGACAACACCTACTTAAATTCCATCTACCACCAGAAAAAGTAATTGCATATATTGATTGTATCAACATTTGCATGAAACATAATTGTTTTCAATTCCGCAACGTGTTTTACACCAACAATTTCGGCTGCAGTATGGGAAACGGCTTGTCACCTTACGTAGCTGAAGCTTTCATGTGCAAATTTGAAACAGACCTGAATAAAATGGGCAAATTACCCCGCATCTGGTATAGGTATGTAGATGATACGTTTGCTGTTGTAAAAAGGTCTGAAACTGACCAGATACTTAAAATAATAAACAACCAATTTCCAAGTATTCAATTCACATTTGAGAAGGAAGATGAAATACTTCACACTATATCATTTCTCGATTTAGAAATAAAACGAAGGAACAGGAAAATTGAATTTAGTGTCTACAGAAAATCAACGTCAACCGACCGCTACATAACCAACGATTCATACTGCACATATAGCCAAAAACTCGCCGCTTTTCATTCAATGGTGTACAGACTAAGCCGTCTACCTTTGTCGATTGAAAACTACATGAAGGAATACCAACAAATATTACATATTGCTGACGTTAATGGATATGATAGATCTATCATTGACCATCTGGTTAAAAAACACTCGACAAAGATAAAACGGAACAACATCAGTACATTATTTGAACAAAATATATATGCACCACAACACCGTGTCACCTTGCCTTTCGCCCCGAATGTCACCAACAGTTTGATACATGTCTTTGCCAAGGCTGATATGAACATCGTCCACACCAACAACAACAAATTAAAACTACGCTTGGGATCCACAAAAGACCACACACCAACTAATCGATGCAGTGGCATTTACGAAATCTCTTGCTCTAATTGCAACAAAAAATATATTGGACAAACAAGAAGAGCTGCAGAGATTAGATTCAACGAGCATCTTAGATCCGTTAAAAAGAAAGAGATAGACAAAGCCATTCCAGCACACCTATTTGATCTGAGCAATGATAAACCACACACCATTACATCATTTGAAAATAATTGTAGACTCATTAAAAATGTAAACAAACAACGCAAACTGGACGCTTATGAGTCATTACATATTCACATAAACGACAACTTGATGAATTTGGAACCTGGACCAATTGACTCTTTTCTGTTCAATGTACTTAAGAAAGAGAAAAACTAAAAACTGTTTACTCTCTTTATTTTGTTGTATTAAAGTCCAACCAGTTAAATGTACTTGTAAAGTCCAACTAGCTTAATGTACTTGCTATGTACCCAATCTCTTTATGTTTTGTTTAATTGTCGCCCGCTGATGATGGTTCCGCAGCTGAGAACCGAAATGCATTCGTGATAAATAAAAAGTTTAAATTTAAATAATTTTAAAAATAAACGTTTTTTAATTTTTTAATTTTTAATTTTTAATTTTGTTTTTATTTATTTTTTAACTTTTTATTACGATTTTTGCGGTCAATAAGGTGAAACAAATTTCAAACAAATAGTTTCTTCGTGTTTAAAAAAAAAATGAAAAATTACAAAATTACTTTCAGATGCAAATTTTTTGAAATATTTGCTCAAATTGAAAACGGTTTCAAGAATCTACAAGCTGACATAAATTAAAACTCACAACAGTTTAAATCATCGAGACCAAGCAAGTACTTTGGAAATGACAGCTTGTCCAAAGTCGCAAATCCAAGAAATTTCTACTGATATCAAGAAAAATCTTGAAATCAGTACTTACGCAAAGCTCTAATTTCCAAACTACTTACTTGATTTCGATGATTGTAACTGTTCTAAGTGTAAATTAACCTTAGCTTCTAAATCCTTGTAATCATTTTATAATCAAACAATTATTTCGAAAAATTGCTATCTAAAAGTAGTTTCTTCGTGTTTTAAAAAAAATGAAAAATTACAAAATTACTTTCAGATGCAAATTTTTTGAAATATTTGCTCGAATTGAAAACGGTTTCAAGAATCTACAAGCTGACATAAATTAAAACTAACAACAGTTTAAATCATCCAGATCAAACAAGTACTTTGGAAATGACAGCTTGTCCAAAGTAGCAAATCCAAGGAATTTCTACTGATATCAAGAAAAATCTTGAAATCTGTACTTACGCAAAGCTCTAATTTCCAAACCACTTGCTTCATTTCGATGATTGTAACTGTTCTGAGTGTAAATTAACCTCAGCTTCTAAGTCCTTGCAATAATTTTATAATCAAACAATTATTTCGAAAAATTGCTATCTAAAAGTAGTTTCTTCGTGTTTTAAAAAAAATGAAAAATTACAAAATTACTTTCAGATGCAAATTTTTTGAAATTTTTGCTCGAATTGAAAACGGTTTCAAGGATTTACAAGCTGACATAAATTAAAACGCACAACAGTTTAAATCATCGAGATCAAGAAATTACTTTGGAAATGACAGCTTGTCCAAAGTAGCAAATCCAAGAAATTTCTACTGATATCAAGAAAAAACTTGAAATCAGTATTTACGCCAAGCTCTAATTTCCAAACTACTTGCTGGATTTCGATGATTGTAACACATTTGAGAAGGAAGATGAAATACTTCACACTATATCATTTCTCGATTTAGAAATAAAACGAAGGAACAGGAAAATTGAATTTAGTGTCTACAGAAAATCAACGTCAACCGACCGCTACATAACCAACGATTCATACTGCACATACAGCCAAAAACTCGCCGCTTTTCATTCAATGGTGTACAGACTAAGCCGTCTACCTTTGTCGATTGAAAACTACATGAAGGAATACCAACAAATATTACATATTGCTGACGTTAATGGATATGATAGATCTATCATTGACCATCTGGTTAAAAAACACTCGACAAAGATAAAACGGAACAACATCAGTACATTATTTGAACAAAATATATATGCACCACAACACCGTGTCACCTTGCCTTTCGCCCCGAATGTCACCAACAGTTTGATACATGTCTTTGCCAAGGCTGATATGAACATCGTCCACACCAACAACAACAAATTAAAACTACGCTTGGGATCCACAAAAGACCACACACCAACTAATCGATGCAGTGGCATTTACGAAATCTCTTGCTCTAATTGCAACAAAAAATATATTGGACAAACAAGAAGAGCTGCAGAGATTAGATTCAACGAGCATCTTAGATCCGTTAAAAAGAAAGAGATAGACAAAGCCATTCCAGCACACCTATTTGATCTGAGCAATGATAAACCACACACCATTACATCATTTGAAAATAATTGTAGACTCATTAAAAATGTAAACAAACAACGCAAACTGGACGCTTATGAGTCATTACATATTCACATAAACGACAACTTGATGAATTTGGAACCTGGACCAATTGACTCTTTTCTGTTCAATGTACTTAAGAAAGAGAAAAACTAAAAACTGTTTACTCTCTTTATTTTGTTGTATTAAAGTCCAACCAGTTAAATGTACTTGTAAAGTCCAACTAGCTTAATGTACTTGCTATGTACCCAATCTCTTTATGTTTTGTTTAATTGTCGCCCGCTGATGATGGTTCCGCAGCTGAGAACCGAAATGCATTCGTGATAAATAAAAAGTTTAAATTTAAATAATTTTAAAAATAAACGTTTTTTAATTTTTTAATTTTTAATTTTTAATTTTGTTTTTATTTATTTTTTAACTTTTTATTACGATTTTTGCGGTCAATAAGGTGAAACAAATTTCAAACAAATAGTTTCTTCGTGTTTAAAAAAAAAAATGAAAAATTACAAAATTACTTTCAGATGCAAATTTTTTGAAATATTTGCTCAAATTGAAAACGGTTTCAAGAATCTACAAGCTGACATAAATTAAAACTCACAACAGTTTAAATCATCGAGACCAAGCAAGTACTTTGGAAATGACAGCTTGTCCAAAGTCGCAAATCCAAGAAATTTCTACTGATATCAAGAAAAATCTTGAAATCAGTACTTACGCAAAGCTCTAATTTCCAAACTACTTACTTGATTTCGATGATTGTAACTGTTCTAAGTGTAAATTAACCTTAGCTTCTAAATCCTTGTAATCATTTTATAATCAAACAATTATTTCGAAAAATTGCTATCTAAAAGTAGTTTCTTCCTGTTTTAAAAAAAATGAAAAATTACAAAATTACTTTCAGATGCAAATTTTTTGAAATATTTGCTCGAATTGAAAACGGTTTCAAGAATCTACAAGCTGACATAAATTAAAACTAACAACAGTTTAAATCATCCAGATCAAACAAGTACTTTGGAAATGACAGCTTGTCCAAAGTAGCAAATCCAAGGAATTTCTACTGATATCAAGAAAAATCTTGAAATCTGTACTTACGCAAAGCTCTAATTTCCAAACCACTTGCTTCATTTCGATGATTGTAACTGTTCTGAGTGTAAATTAACCTCAGCTTCTAAGTCCTTGCAATAATTTTATAATCAAACAATTATTTCGAAAAATTGCTATCTAAAAGTAGTTTCTTCGTGTTTTAAAAAAAATGAAAAATTACAAAATTACTTTCAGATGCAAATTTTTTGAAATTTTTGCTCGAATTGAAAACGGTTTCAAGGATTTACAAGCTGACATAAATTAAAACGCACAACAGTTTAAATCATCGAGATCAAGAAATTACTTTGGAAATGACAGCTTGTCCAAAGTAGCAAATCCAAGAAATTTCTACTGATATCAAGAAAAAACTTGAAATCAGTATTTACGCCAAGCTCTAATTTCCAAACTACTTGCTGGATTTCGATGATTGTAACGGTTCTGAGTGTAAATTAACTTTAGCTTCTAAATCCCTGCAACCATTTTATAATCAAACAATTATTTAGAAAAATTTCTATCTAAAAGTAGTTTCTTCGTGTTTTAAAAAAAAATGAAAAAATACAAAATTACTTTCAGATGCAAATTTTTTGAAATATTTGCTCGAATTGAAAACGGTTTCAAGAATCTACAAGCTGACATAAATTAAAACTCACAACAGTTTAAATCATCGAGATCAAGCAAGTTCTTTGGAAATGACAGCTTGTCCAAAGTAGCAAATCCAAGAAATTTCTACTGATATCAAGAAAAATCTTGAAATCAGTACTTACGCCAAGCTCTAATTTCCAAACTACTTGCTTGATTTCGGTGATTGTAACGGTTCTGAGTGTAAATTAGCCTTAGCTTCTAAATCCCTGCAATCATTTTATAATCAAACAATTATTTCGTAAAATTGCTATCTAAAAGTAGTTTCTTAAATCATCGAGATCAAGCAAGTCCTTTGGAAATGACAGCTTGTCCAAAGTAGCAAATCCAAGAAATTTCTACTGATATCAAGAAAAATCTTGAAATCAGTACTTACGCCAAGCTCTAATTTTCAAACTACTTGCTTGATTTCGATGATTGTAATAGTTCTGAGTGTAAATTAACCTTAGCTTCTAAGTCCCTGCAATCATTTTATAATCAAACAATTATTTCGAAAAATTGCTATCTAAAAGTAGTTTCTTCGTGTTTTAAAAAAAAATGAAAAATTACAAAATTACTTTCAGATGCAAATTTTTTGAAATATTTGCTCAAATTGAAAACGGTTTCAAGAATCTACAAGCTGACATAAATTAAAACTCACAACAGTTTAAATCATCGAGACCAAGAAAGTACTTTGGAAATGACAGCTTGTCCAAAGTAGCAAATCCAAGAAATTTCTACTGATATCAATAAAAATCTTGAAATCAGTATTTACGCAAAGCTCTAATTTCCAAACTACTTGCTTGATTTCGATGATTGTAACGGTTCTGAGTGTAAATTAACCTTAGCTTCTAAATCCCTGTAAGCATTTTATAATCAAACAATTATTTCGAAAAATTGCTATCTAAAAGTAGTTTCTTCGTCAACTATCAAAACTAACAACAGTTTAAATCATGCAGATCAAGCAAGTACTTTGGAAATGACAGCTTGTCCAAAGTAGCAAATCCAAGAAATTTCTACTGATATCAAGAAAAATCTTGAAATCAGTACTTACGCCAAGCTCTCATTTCCAAACTACTTGCTTGATTTCGATGATTGTAACGGTTCTGAGTGTAAATTAACCTTAGCTTCTAAATCCCTGCAATCATTTTATAATCAAACAATTATTTCGAAAAATTGCTATCTAAAAGTAGTTTCTTCGTGTTTCAAAAAGAAATGAAAAATTACAAAATTACTTTTAGATGCAATTTTTTTGAAATATTTGCTTGAATTGAAAACGGTTTCAAGAATCTACAAGCTGACATAAATTAAAACTCACAACAGTTTAAATCATCGAGATCAAGCAAGGACTTTGGAAATGACAGCTTGTCCAAAGTAGCAAATCCAAGAAATTTCTACTGATATCAAGAAAAATCTTGAAATCAGTATTTACGCCAAGCTCTAATTTCCAAACTACTTGCTTGATTTCGATGATTGTAACGGTTCTGAGTGTAAATTAACCTTAGCTTCTAAATCCCTGCAACCATTTTATAATCAAACAATTATTTCGAAAAATTGCTATCTAAAAGTAGTTTCTTCGTGTTTAAAAAAAAATGAAAAATTACAAAATTACTTTCAGATGCAAATTTTTTGAAATATTTGCTTGAATTGAAAACGGTTTCAAGAATCTACAAGCTGACATAAATTAAAACTCACAACAGTTTATTTCATTGAGATCAAGCAAGTTCTTTGGAAATGACAGCTTGTCCAAAGTAGCAAATCCAAGAAATTTCTACTGATATCAAGAAAAATCTTGAAATCAGTACTTACGCCAAGCTCTAATTTCCAAACTACTTGCTTGATTTCGGTGATTGTAACGGTTCTGAGTATAAATTAGCCTTAGCTTCTAAATCCCTGCAATCATTTTATAATCAAACAATTATTTCGTAAAATTGCTATCTAAAAGTAGTTTCTTAAATCATCGAGATTAAGCAAGTCCTTTGGAAATGACAGCTTGTCCAAAGTAGCAAATCCAAGAAATTTCTACTGATATCAAGAAAAATATTGAAATCAGTACTTACGCCAAGCTCTAATTTTCAAACTACTTGCTTGCTTTCGATGATTGTAATAGTTCTGAGTGTAAATTAACCTTAGCTTCTAAGTCCCTGCAATCATTTTATAATCAAACAATTATTTCGAAAAATTGCTATCTAAAAGTAGTTTCTTCGTGTTTTAAAAAAAAAATAAAAAATTACAAAATTACTTTCAGATGCAAATTTTTGGAAATATTTGCTCAAATTGAAAACGGTTTGAAGAATCTACAAGCTGACATAAATTAAAACTCACAACAGTTTAAATCATCGAGATCAAGCAAGTCCTTTGGAAATGACAGCTTGTCCAAAGTAGCAAATCCAAGAAATTTCTACTGATATCAAGAAAAATCTTGAAATCATTACTTACGCAAAGCTCTAATTTCCAAACTACTTACTTGATTTCGATGATTGTAATAGTTCTGAGTGTAAATTAACCTTAGCTTCTAAGTCCCTGCAATCATTTTATAATCAAACAATTATTTCGAAAAATTGCTATCTAAAAGTAGTTTCTTCGTGTTTAAAAAAAAAATTAAAAATTACAAAATTACTTTCAGATGCAAATTTTTTGAAATATTTGCTCAAATTGAAAACGGTTTCAAGAATCTACAAGCTGACATAAATTAAAACTCACAACAGTTTAAATCATCGAGACCAAGAAAGTACTTTGGAAATGACAGCTTGTCCAAAGTAGCAAATCCAAGAAATTTCTACTGATATCAATAAAAATCTTGAAATCAGTATTTACGCAAAGCTCTAATTTCCAAACTACTTGCTTGATTTCGATGATTGTAACGGTTCTGAGTGTAAATTAACCTTAGCTTCTAAATCCCTGTAAGCATTTTATAATCAAACAATTATTTCGAAAAATTGCTATCTAAAAGTAGTTTCTTCGTCAACTATCAAAACTAACAACAGTTTAAATCATGCAGATCAAGCAAGTACTTTGGAAATGACAGCTTGTCCAAAGTAGCAAATCCAAGAAATTTCTACTGATATCAAGAAAAATCTTGAAATCAGTACTTACGCCAAGCTCTCATTTCCAAACTACTTGCTTGATTTCGATGATTGTAACGGTTCTGAGTGTAAATTAACCTTAGCTTCTAAATCCCTGCAATCATTTTATAATCAAACAATTATTTCGAAAAATTGCTATCTAAAAGTAGTTTCTTCGTGTTTCAAAAAGAAATGAAAAATTACAAAATTACTTTTAGATGCAATTTTTTTGAAATATTTGCTTGAATTGAAAACGGTTTCAAGAATCTACAAGCTGACATAAATTAAAACTCACAATAGTTTAAATCATCGAGATCAAGCAAGGACTTTGGAAATGACAGCTTGTCCTAAGTAGCAAATCCAAGAAATTTCTACTGATATCAAGAAAAATCTTGAAATCAGTATTTACGCCAAGCTCTAATTTCCAAACTACTTGCTTGATTTCGATGATTGTAACGGTTCTGAGTGTAAATTAACCTTAGCTTCTAAATCCCTGCAACCATTTTATAATCAAACAATTATTTCGAAAAATTGCTATCTAAAAGTAGTTTCTTCGTGTTTAAAATAAAAAAGGAAAAATTACAAAATTACTTTCAGATGCAAATTTTTTGAAATATTTGCTTGAATTGAAAACGGTTTCAAGAATCTACAAGCTGACATAAATTAAAACTCACAACAGTTTATTTCATTGAGATCAAGCAAGTTCTTTGGAAATGACAGCTTGTCCAAAGTAGCAAATCCAAGAAATTTCTACTGATATCAAGAAAAATCTTGAAATCAGTACTTACGCCAAGCTCTAATTTCCAAACTACTTGCTTGATTTCGGTGATTGTAAGGGTTCTGACTATAAATTAGCCTTAGCTTCTAAATCCCTGCAATCATTTTATAATCAAACAATTATTTCGTAAAATTGCTATCTAAAAGTAGTTTCTTAAATCATCGAGATTAAGCAAGTCCTTTGGAAATGACAGCTTGTCCAAAGTAGCAAATCCAAGAAATTTCTACTGATATCAAGAAAAATATTGAAATCAGTACTTACGCCAAGCTCTAATTTTCAAACTACTTGCTTGCTTTCGATGATTGTAATAGTTCTGAGTGTAAATTAACCTTAGCTTCTAAGTCCCTGCAATCATTTTATAATCAAACAATTATTTCGAAAAATTGCTATCTAAAAGTAGTTTCTTCGTGTTTTAAAAAAAAAATAAAAAATTACAAAATTACTTTCAGATGCAAATTTTTGGAAATATTTGCTCAAATTGAAAACGGTTTGAAGAATCTACAAGCTGACATAAATTAAAACTCACAACAGTTTAAATCATCGAGACCAAGCAAGTACTTTGGAAATGACAGCTTGTCCAAAGTAGCAAATCTAAGAAATTTCTACTGATATCAAGAAAAATCTTGAAATCAGTACTTACGCAAAGCTCTAATTTCCAAACTACTTAATTGATTTCGATGATTGTAACTGTTCTAAGTGTAAATTAACCTTAGCTTCTAAATCCTTGCAATCATTTTATAATCAAACAATTATTTCGAAAAATTGCTATCTAAAAGTAGTTTCTTCGTGTTTTAAAAAAAATGAAAAATTACAAAATTACTTTCAGATGCAAATTTTTTGAAATATTTGCTCGAATTGAAAACGGTTTCAAGAATTTACAAGCTGACATAAATTAAAACTAACAACAGTTTAAATCATCCAGATCAAACAAGTACTTTGGAAATGACAGCTTGTCCAAAGTAGCAAATCCAAGAAATTTCTACTGATATCAAGAAAAATCTTGAAATCAGTACTTACGCCAAGCTCTAATTTCCAAACTACTTGCTTGATTTCGATGATTGTAACGGTTCTGAGTGTAAATTAACATTAGCTTCTAAATCCCTGCAATCATTTTATAATCAAACAATTATTTCGAAAAATTGCTATCTAAAAGTAGTTTCTTCGAGTTTCAAAAAGAAATGAAAAATTACAGAATTACTTTTAGATGCAATTTTTTTGAAATATTTGATTGAATTAAAAACGGTTTCAAGAATCTACAAGCTGACATAAATTAAAACTCACAACAGTTTAAATCATCGAGATCAAGCAAGTACTTTGGAAATGACAGCTTGTCCAAAGTAGCAAATCCAAGAAATTTCTACTGATATCAAGAAAAATCTTGAAAGCAGTACTTACGCCAAGCTCTAATTTCCAAACTACTTGCTTGATTTCGATGATTGTAACGGTTCTGAGTGTAAATTAACCTTAGCTTCTAAATCCCTGCAATCATTTTATAATCAAACAATTATTTTGAAAAATTGCTATCTAAAAGTAGTTTCTTAAATCATCGAGATCAAGCAAGTACTTTGGAAATGACAGCTTGTCCAAAGTAGCAAATCCAAGAAATTTCTACTGATATCAAGAAAAATCTTGAAATCAGTACTTACGCAAAGCTCTAATTTCCAAACCACTTGCTTGATTTCGATTATTGTAACTGTTCTGAGTGTAAATTAACCTCAGCTTCTAAATCCTTGCAATAATTTTATTATCAAACAATTATTTCGAAAAATTGCTATCTAAAAGTAGTTTCTTCGTGTTTAAAAAAAAAAATGAAAAATTACAAAATTACTTTCAGAAGCAAATTATTTGAAATATTTGCTCGAATTGAAAACGGTTTCAAGAATTTACAAGCTGACATAAATTAAAACTCACAACAGTTTAAATCATCGAGATCAAGCAAGTAATTTGGAAGTGACAGCTTGTCCAAAGTAGCAAATCCAAGAAATTTCTACTGATATCAAGAAAAATCTTGAAATCAGTACTTACGCAAAGCTCTAATTTCCAAACCACTTGCTTGATTTCGATGATTGTAACTGTTCTGAGTGTAAATTAACCTCAGCTTCTAAATCCTTGCAATAATTTTATAATCAAACAATTATCTCGAAAAATTGCTATCTAAAAGTAGTTTCTTTCGATGATTGTAATAGTTCTGAGTGTAAATTAACCTTAGCTTCTAAGTCCCTGCAATCATTTTATAATCAAACAATTATTTCGAAAAATTGCTATCTAAAAGTAGTTTCTTCGTGTTTTAAAAAAAAAATAAAAAATTACAAAATTACTTTCAGATGCAAATTTTTGGAAATATTTGCTCAAATTGAAAACGGTTTGAAGAATCTACAAGCTGACATAAATTAAAACTCACAACAGTTTAAATCATCGAGACCAAGCAAGTACTTTGGAAATGACAGCTTGTCCAAAGTAGCAAATCTAAGAAATTTCTACTGATATCAAGAAAAATCTTGAAATCAGTACTTACGCAAAGCTCTAATTTCCAAACTACTTAATTGATTTCGATGATTGTAACTGTTCTAAGTGTAAATTAACCTTAGCTTCTAAATCCTTGCAATCATTTTATAATCAAACAATTATTTCGAAAAATTGCTATCTAAAAGTAGTTTCTTCGTGTTTTAAAAAAAATGAAAAATTACAAAATTACTTTCAGATGCAAATTTTTTGAAATATTTGCTCGAATTGAAAACGGTTTCAAGAATTTACAAGCTGACATAAATTAAAACTAACAACAGTTTAAATCATCCAGATCAAACAAGTACTTTGGAAATGGCAGCTTGTCCAAAGTAGCAAATCCAAGAAATTTCTACTGATATCAAGAAAAATCTTGAAATCAGTACTTACGCCAAGCTCTAATTTCCAAACTACTTGCTTGATTTCGATGATTGTAACGGTTCTGAGTGTAAATTAACATTAGCTTCTAAATCCCTGCAATCATTTTATAATCAAACAATTATTTCGAAAAATTGCTATCTAAAAGTAGTTTCTTCGAGTTTCAAAAAGAAATGAAAAATTACAGAATTACTTTTAGATGCAATTTTTTTGAAATATTTGATTGAATTAAAAACGGTTTCAAGAATCTACAAGCTGACATAAATTAAAACTCACAACAGTTTAAATCATCGAGATCAAGCAAGTACTTTGGAAATGACAGCTTGTCCAAAGTAGCAAATCCAAGAAATTTCTACTGATATCAAGAAAAATCTTGAAAGCAGTACTTACGCCAAGCTCTAATTTCCAAACTACTTGCTTGATTTCGATGATTGTAACGGTTCTGAGTGTAAATTAACCTTAGCTTCTAAATCCCTGCAATCATTTTATAATCAAACAATTATTTTGAAAAATTGCTATCTAAAAGTAGTTTCTTAAATCATCGAGATCAAGCAAGTACTTTGGAAATGACAGCTTGTCCAAAGTAGCAAATCCAAGAAATTTCTACTGATATCAAGAAAAATCTTGAAATCAGTACTTACGCAAAGCTCTAATTTCCAAACCACTTGCTTGATTTCGATTATTGTAACTGTTCTGAGTGTAAATTAACCTCAGCTTCTAAATCCTTGCAATAATTTTATTATCAAACAATTATTTCAAAAAATTGCTATCTAAAAGTAGTTTCTTCGTGTTTAAAAAAAAAAAATGAAAAATTACAAAATTACTTTCAGAAGCAAATTATTTGAAATATTTGCTCGAATTGAAAACGGTTTCAAGAATTTACAAGCTGACATAAATTAAAACTCACAACAGTTTAAATCATCGAGATCAAGCAAGTAATTTGGAAGTGACAGCTTGTCCAAAGTAGCAAATCCAAGAAATTTCTACTGATATCAAGAAAAATCTTGAAATCAGTACTTACGCAAAGCTCTAATTTCCAAACCACTTGCTTGATTTCGATGATTGTAACTGTTCTGAGTGTAAATTAACCTCAGCTTCTAAATCCTTGCAATAATTTTATAATCAAACAATTATTTCGAAAAATTGCTATCTAAAAGTAGTTTCTTCGTGTTTTAAAAAAAATGAAAAATTACAAAATTACTTTCAGATGCAAATTTTTTGAAATGTTTGCTCGAATTGAAAACGGTTTCAAAGATTTACAAGCTGACATAAATTAAAACTCACAACAGTTTAAATCATCGAGATCAGGCAAGTACTTTGGAAATGACAGCTTGTCCAAAGTAGCAAATCCAAGAAATTTCTACTGATATCAAGAAAAATCTTGAAATCAGTACTTACGCCAAGCTCTAATTTCCAAACTACTTGCTTGATTTCGATGATTGTAACGGTTCTGAGTGTAAATTAACCTCATCTTCTAAATCCCGGCAATCATTTTATAATCAACCAATTATTTCGAAAAATTGCTATCTAAGAGTAGTTTCTTAAATCATCGAGATCAAGCAAGTCCTTTGGAAATGACAGCTTGTCGAAAGTAGCAAATCCAAGAAATTTCTACTGATATCAAGAAAAATCTTGAAATCAGTACTTACGCCAAGCTCTAATTTTCAAACTACTTGCTTGATTTCGATGATTGTAACGGTTCTGAGTGTAAATTAACCTTAGCTTCTAAATCCCTGCAATCATTTTATAATCAAACAATTATTTCGAAAAATTGCTATCTAAAAGTAGTTTCTTCGTGTTTAAAAAAAAAATGAAAAATTACAAAATTACTTTCAGATGCAAATTTTTTGAAATATTTGCTCAAATTGAAAACGGTTTCAAGAATCTGCAAGTCTTGAAATCAGTACTTACGCCAAGCTCTAATTTCCAAACTACTTGCTTGATTTCGATGATTGTAACGGTTCTGAGTGTAAATTAACCTCAGCTTCTAAATCCCTGCAATCATTTTATAATCAACCAATTATTTCGAAAAATTGCTATCTAAGAGTAGTTTCTTAAATCATCGAGATCAAGCAAGTCCTTTGGAAATGACAGCTTGTCGAAAGTAGCAAATCCAAGAAATTTCTACTGATATCAAGAAAAATCTTGAAATCAGTACTTACGCCAAGCTCTAATTTTCAAACTACTCGCTTGATTTCGATGATTGTAACGGTTCTGAGTGTAAATTAACCTCAGCTTCTAAGTCCCTGCAATCATTTTATAATCAACCAATTATTTCGAAAAATTGCTATCTAAGAGTAGTTTCTTAAATCATCGAGATCAAGCAAGTCCTTTGGAAATGACAGCTTGTCGAAAGTAGCAAATCCAAGAAATTTCTACTGATATCAAGAAAAATCTTGAAATCCGTACTTACGCCAAGCTCTAATTTTCAAACTACTTGCTTGATTTCGATGATTGTAACCGTTCTGAGTGTAAATTAACCTTAGCTTCTAAATCCCTGCAATCATTTTATAATCAAACAATTATTTCGAAAAATTGCTATCTAAAAGTAGTTTCTTCGTGTTTAAAAAAAAAATGAAAAATTACAAAATTACTTTCAGATGCAAATTTTTTGAAATGTTTGCTCGAATTGAAAACGGTTTCAAAGATTTACAAGCTGACATAAATTAAAACTCACAACAGTTTAAATCATCGAGATTAAGCAAGTACTTTGGAAATGACGAAAAATTGCTATCTAAAAGTAGTTTCTTAGTGTTTTAAAAAAAATGAAAAATTACAAAATTACTTTCAGATGCAAATTTTTTGAAATATTTGGTCGAATTGAAAACGGTTTCAAGAATTTACAAGTTGACATAAATTAAAACTCACAACAGTTTAAATCATCGAGAACAAGCAAGTACTTTGGAAATGACAGCTTATCCAATGTACCAAATCCACGAAATTTCTACTGATATCAAGAAAAATCTTGAAATATGTACTTACGCAAACCTCTAATTTCCAAACTACTTGCTTGATTTCGATGATTGTAACTGTTCTGAGTGTAAATTAACCTTAGCTTTTAAATCCTTGCAATCATTTTATAATCAAACAATTAATTCGAAAAATTGCTATCTACAAGTAGTTCTTTCGTGTTTTTAAAGTTAGACCGTTTTTTTTAAAGGTGAAGTTGAACAAATATTCCCGAAAATAAACAAAGAATCATATACATTTATATATATATAAATACTGTATTAATGACAACACAAAATAATTAAAATTATATTATTATTATTCATTACAAATAAGTTTGCTGCTCACAGAGATATATAGAACATTAGGAAGAATAGAATAAGATCACATTTTTGCCAGGAACACATTAATGTTAATTATTATGATCCTTTTTTATTTCAATATTGGATGATGTGGTGTCTTCTGTTGAAAATTATGTAGCAGTGTGTGAGGCAGAATCATCTGCAACAGTTGTCGCCTGTGCTTCGCGTCGTCGGTGTTGGTGTGTGTATCGTCATCGGTCTCATTAACTGCAGCAGATATTTCTCCATTGAACTGAATCAAACAACACATGCATCATGGCATAGGCAAGCAGTTTCATAGAAATTGGATTCACGCGCAGCAAATTTCCAACAAAAACTATCTGTAAAATAAAAATTTAAAAATCTGTAAATATTTAGAGAATTTGAAATCCGATTTTATGATTTTGGACTACTAATGGATGCTATGATAGATTTTTCAAGATTCGTAGTAGATTTTCGATTGCGATGGATTCTGTGATAAGGCCGATTTATAAGTTTTAAATTTCGAATTTTCTTTAATGTAACTAATCTTTGACGCTGTTAGTATGTAGGTCCAATTATCATTAGGTAAGTTTAAGGCCGATGTACTCGTAGGTAAGTTCTTAGTATAATGAATAGAATTATTGTATGTTTCAGGAAATAGTTACTAGGTACCTACCTAAATATGTATATTTAAATATATCTTATGGATTTTAATTCTGTAAATTGGGATGGTAAAATTTACCTTCATTATATACATATGTATATGGAGCCTAGGTATGTAAATATGTAGGTACATAATAATGTATAATGAAAGTGTTAGATGGTTATGGTTAGTAGGATCCATATATGCATATAAAAGTTTATATGATAGTTTTAATATACATAATATTCATTTGTTTTTTAAAGATATATATTTATATAAATGTCGGAGAGTCCACCTAGTACATAATGTATGTAGGTTGGTACCTATTCAGTGACCTAGATATCAGAAACTACTAACTTGATTTGCTTTTTGAACGTAATTTATTATTTTTGAAATGGAAATTAAAAGAATACTCAAATTTATTAAATAGTAATAGAAAATGAAAAAGCAGGTAATGTTTTTTATGTGAATTATATGCCCTTTGTATTATAAATATTTTGCTTATGAAAAGATTATGTTGTTGAAAAGCAAGTTACTAGATTTCTTCGTACAATTCTCCACTCTTTTCGTTCTCAATTTTATTGACCTGCACTTTTCTCATACCTAGTGCTAGTGCTTAGATTAAATATAACCAATGTTCTTTTAAAATCAATTTATTTTAAGTGACTACTAAATAAAAATATTATAAACAAGATTCAGTAGTTTGTTCTGCAATTAACTGTCCATGTCATGATTTTTAAAATACATTTGTTACTCCGACTTTTGAATTCTATGCGACCTTTGACACCATATAAATATAAAAGAAGCACTCACCATTTCTAACTACATACTTTCAATACATAAATTAACTCAATTGCCACAAAGAAAAAATCAAATCGACCGCCCGCTACTGGCAGTATGAATATGAATTTCCGACCTGGTCGGGACAAGATGTATCCAGGCCGGAAGCCAAGGGTAAGCGGCCTTCCGCTGCACCAACGACAATTAAGGAAATCATCGTTACCACAATAATGTTTGGTTGCAAAAAGGCCAACTTAAACGATACCCACCTCTATTTAGAAAGCCTGTTTCAAAGTGAACAGTGAATAGATTTTGGAGTATATCCTTGGAACGGGTTGTCCAATAAAGGCGAGCGATATCTTTTTAGAATCAGCACTTCATACTTTCAAAGGAACCATCAACATTTTTTACAAAGAAGTTGTATTAAAAAAAAATAACTCCAGGAATATGCATACATCATTCTAAATATGCGTATTTCAAGAGTGTTTTTTTGTAATAAGCCTTCTACCTAAAAACTTTTGATGCTGATTTTGAGAATATCAAGAGTAGATTACAAAAAGGTATCAACCAAGTTTTAAGGATAACCCGTTCCAAACATACACTCGAAAGTATTTTCAGATTATGTATTTCAAGGTGAACAGTGAATAGCTTTTGGACTATATCTTTGGAAAGGGTTGTCCAATAAAAGCGAGCGATATCTTTTTAGAATCAGCACTTCATACTTTCAAAGGAAGCATCAACATTTTTTACAAAGAGGTTGTATTAAAAAAATAACTCCAGGAATACGCATACATCATTCTAAATATGCGTATTTCAAGAGTGTTTTTTTGTAATAAGCATTCTACCTAAAAACGTTTGATGCTGATTTTGAGAGTATCAAGAGTAGATTACAAAAAGGTATCAACCAAGTTTTTAGGATAACCCGTTCCAAAAATACACTCGAAAGTATTTTCAGATTATGTATTTCAAGGTGAACAGTGAATAGCTTTTGGACTATATCTTTGGAACGGGTTGTTTAATAAAGGCGACCGATATCTTTTTAGAATCAGCACTTCATACTTTCAAAGGAAGCATCAACATTTTTTACAAAGAAGTTGTATTAAAAAAAATAACTTCAGGAATACGCATACATCATTCTAAATATGCGTATTTCAAGAGTATTTTTTGTAATAAGCCTTCTACCTAAAAACTTTTGATGCTGATTTTGAGCATATCAAGAGTAGATTACAAAGAGGTATCAACCAAGTTTTTAGGATAACCCGTTCCAAAGATACACTCGAAAGTATTTTCAGAATATGTATTTCAAGGTGAACAGTGAATAGCTTTTGGACTATATCTTTGGAACGGGTTGTCCAATAAAGGCGACCGATATCTTTTTAGAATCAGCACTTCATACTTTCAAAGGAAGCATCAACATCTTTTACAAAGAAGTTGTATTAAAAAAAATAACTCCAAGAATACGCATACATCATTCTAAATATGCGTATTTCAAGAGTGTTTTTTTGTAATAAGCTTTCTACCTAAAAACGTTTGATGCTGATTTTGAGAGTATCAAGAGTAGGTTACAAAAAGGTATCAACAAAGTTTTTAGGATAACCCGTTCCAAAGATACACTCGAAAGCATTTTCAGATTATGTATTTCAAGGTGAACAGTGAATAGCTTTAGGACTATATCTTTGGAACGGGTTGTCCAATAAAGGCGACCGTTATCTTTTTAGAATCAGCACTTCATACTTTGAAAGGAAGCATCAACATCTTTTACAAAGAAGTTGTATTAAACAAAATAACTCCAAGAATACGCATACATCATTCTAAATATGCGTATTTCAAGAGTGTTTTTTGTAATAAGCCTTCTACCTAAAAACTTTTGATGCTGATTTTGAGAATATCAAGAGTAGATTACAAAAAGGTATCAACCAAGTTTTTAGGATAACCCGTTCCAAAGATACACTCGAAAGTATTTTCAGACTATGTATTTCAAGGTGAACAGTGAAAAGGTTTTGGACTATATCCTTGGAACGGGTTGTCCAATAAAGGCGAGCGCTATCTTTTTAGAATCAGCACTTCATACTTTCAAAGGAAGCATCAACATCTTTTACAAAGCAGTTGTATTAAAAAAAATAACTCCAGGAATACGCATACATCATTCTAAATATGCGTATTTCAAGAGTATTTTTTGTAATAAGCCTTCTACCTAAAAACTTTTGATGCTGATTTTGAGCATATCAAGAGTAGATTACAAATAGGTATCAACAAAGTTTTTAGGATAACGCGTTAAAAAGATACACTCGAAAGTATTTTCAGATTATGTATTTCAAGGTGAACAGTGAATAGCTTTTGGACTATGTAGCTACCTACCCACCTACATCCTTAATTTTCATTATTATATGCACATGTTTACATACTTAGCTTCCATAAATATATATGTCTATATATATGTATATTTTTCTATCCTAACTTACATAATTCAATTCCATAACAAAGATTTAAATATACATTTGTAGATTGGTATTTACCTAAGTAACTACTCTTTTAATCATCTATTCGACAATTCATTATACTAAGAATTAAAGTAATCTTAACTACATCGGCCTTAAGCCTGCATAGGATAACTAGACTACATACCTGCTAAACGGCTTTAATGGTTAGATACATTAAAGTTGTTAGCTACAACAGCAAGTTCGTGCGATCCAGTCTTGCATTTTATTTAATAATGACGGAGAAAAAGCAGGAGTTTTTGTTTTTTATACTATACTATATTATACTATGAGACTTACCTTCTCCTTCCATTCCTTGATCATATCGGTACTATCAGCTGGCATCTGATCCGTATAAACCATACACATGTATCCGGATTCGCGCCAGCATCTCTCAGCTTCCAGTACTTAATCTGCCGAATTGCACAAGACTGCACAACGCTCCAACTGATATGCGCACTTATCCAAACATTTCATAACAACCGACATCTTTTCGGAGTTACTTTGCAATTTAATGGAAACTTTAGCCTTGGCATAGACTGCAGCTTCTAAATAGTTTGCAATGCACAGCAAAGACTGATTAGCAATCCTTACAAAATTAATAAATCGATGAGTCCATGTCTTGGAAGTGACTACCAATTGAAATGGAATCTTTTCATCTTGAAGAACTGGAGAGATAAGCTTGAAGAAGTTTCATCAAACTCGGGACTCTCATTCATTATGCTGTCCAAACCATCGATAACTAAACTTTGTACTTGGCGTATGTTGAGCAAGTTTTCCTTCTCGTTGGCCTCGAGCAAACGCTGCAGCACGGTGGTGTAATTACAAGCACATTACACCCATTGTGCAGTTCAATTTTAACATTTTCGTTGTTTCGAAGTCCATATGCTGGGACAATACTAATTTTTGGTGTTGTGCTAGCCAAAATGCGTCGACAATGACGAGAAATACTCTCAACCTGAACGGACGATGGTGCGATTATAATAACAGCTGGACCATAGGTCGGCAGAATGCCTTTCGATTCTAGACGGAAACTCAAAATGCTACAAACCGGAGGCAAATAACACCAGGTTTTACCAGTTCTATTCGAGTTGATCACACAAAAGCAATTGCCACGAACTAAATGCGACCAAGCGTACGTTTGGATGCGATACATTTTAGTCAATCGCATGTGCTCCATTTATTGGTGGATTTCTGCTGTAAACAAGGCATTCTTCATGCGTTCAATTGGTTTAACATTGTGTTTACTGTGAGCCAATACAAGATGCTTAACGAAATTTGTTTTCAAAGTAGCTTTACCAATGACTTCGGGAAGATTAAGATTGGTTTGGTATGATGGAAAATAAAAATTAATTAAATTACGAAAGTATTCTTTTTGAGTTAATATTTTCGTAGAACGTATGGATGGATCGGAATTTTCACTAGCAACTGGTGTGGAACACGGAGATTGTAAAAGTGATGAATTTGACTATTGGACAGTTTCATTTTTAATCATATGAAAACAATATATTTTATAATTAAATTACAGGACAAAATACAAAATAAATAAAATAAAACCCGCCCACTTCCTATATTTGTTTTGAAATGAATATCTTTTTTTTATTGTTTTGTCATCTGTCAAAATACTCACCTCAAATTGAGTAAACTGGTCTTTTCTTGTGGTGGAATTTTGGCACGTACGCGTTAATATGCTATGGCTTGCTTCTACTTTTTGATTGGATTTTCTTCATTTTGAACATGAAATAATAAATATTGCTTAACTTGTAAACCAGAATCAACAAAAAGCTTTTATTAGTATGTTTTATGTTTGATTAAGGCCTTTAATAATACAATTTAACTAAAAAGCAATTAATTTTTCAATTTTTGAATTTAACGGATTGCCATTTTAATTATATAAGCTCACCATATCTACCAAAAGTGAGAATGCACACTCCTCCGTTTCGATAAGCCTGTGTTGGTGTCTGCTCCATTTAAAATGCACGGGTAACTAACACATGCTTGTCGAAACGGAGGAAATCCTCTCAATTTAGCTTGTAGGGTGAAAGAGAATAAGCCCCCGAAGTCGTGCCTCTATGTTAGTTTCTCTATGACCCTTACGTTTGGTTGATTTGCACAACATTTATGAAGGCACGGTTTACTTTTATGTGTAATTTTTATTTGTTTAAAACACAATTACTTTTTTTTTTGTTACTGTTTCTTAGTTTTTAATGTGAGAAAGCCAGTAGCCAACCTTAGTTCACCGAATTTCATATTTTCTTTTTTCAGACTTGACACAAAATTGACAATTGCAAGGGGAGATTGGGACAGAATTTTCTTTTTGTGTGTTGGTACTGCCTTCATGAATGACAATTTCGAATACGTTGCGTTACGAAGCGTGTAAATTGTATTTGTTTATAGAACTGTCATTTTGTTTAGTTATTCTTAATTATTTATTGAACAATAGCTTCACCAAATTTGAGTATGGGCTCACTAAATTCGGGAAACCATTCCCCATCGATTGATACCAATAAAGCCAACTTTTGTTTCCATTGGCTGCTAACTATACGCGAACTTTAAATTGTTAATAACTTTTAAACTATTATTCACCAAATTCTAAGATATGGCTCACTAAATTCACCAAATTCTCACTAAATTATTTGCATCAAAAAATTTAAAATTCCAGATTTTTGGCTGCTAACTATACGGTGGTATGGCGGCGAGCTGATTTGTCAAAACTAACAAAATCAAAATAATCTTTAAAAACATCTGCAATAATAATTTATTTGATAAGAATATAATCAGTTTTAATCAAGTAATAATTAAAATCGGTGTTATACCTTGTAGATGAACTGACCAGATGGCCGCGGATTCTCAAGAACATTCGGAGCCAAAGCCAATTTTTTTTTGTTGAAATTTTGGTATGCCGTTTTTTAGAGTTGTGGAAATCAAAACGAAGACGAATCGATTATCGAGATTCACTAAATGTCGGTTAATATAGGCCGATAGATAAAAGTTGTATCTTGAATGACAAACAGATCATTCATGTCCCTTAATTATCTTAGAAGTCTCCTGCGCTACAATCAAAGAGTGATTTATTAAAAAATCAATTAATACAGTTTTATTAATTCTTACTTCTTACTTTTGTAGATGAAACTTCTTGCTAAAGATGTATCAAAATCAAATTCAATTCCATGTTTGTTCTGATTTCGTTTTTTTTTTTAATAGTTTTGTTTCATAGGTGAGTTGTGATGTCCCAAGAAGCAGATAATTATTTTTTTAAGTTTTTATGATGCTCACAAATTGTGAGGTTTTAACCAGAATACCAAATAAGTCACAAAAATGAATTCACCTCAAGTTATGAGGTTATTGTGACTTCTGAGGGTTTAGTGAGGTTACCAGAATAAGGCTATTAAATAATTCCAGACTTCTAATTTGGATTCCGTAGAGGTCACTCCACCCTTCATGCGCTGTTAAAATTCCAAATTATGAAATAGTGAAAAAAACAATATTGCCTGCTCGATCGACGTGGAGAAAGCGTTTGACAGTGTTCGGAGGAGGGGTCTACTCGCTAAAATGTACTCCCTTAACATTCCATCTCATGTATTAAACATTCTCTACAGTTTCCTTTCCGACAGACACTTCTGCATCCAAATTTAGGGCTCCAAAGGTAATATATGCGAATGTAACAGCGGAGTCCCGCAAGCACCCATCTTAGGCCCACATCTATATAACATTTTTCTGCACGATTTTCCCCACCAATTCACAGAAAACAACTTGGTATCAACAGGCCTCTTTTATGCTGACGACAACATTGCATACTCGAATTGCGTTAAAATGGATTTATTAAAACACTAATTTAGCTAAAATTCCTTCAAGATTTAAGAAATTTCCCTAAAAATATTTTGTTTGATCTTCAAGTTAATTAATTTCTTTTCCAAAATCCGACTTAGAAGATATAAAGTTAACAATTTGGCACGAATTCTCAGTTTTACTAATATGTTTCGGTTTTACAGCGTTAATTTAATGTTTTGAAACAACAATTCCAAATCTTTTAAAAATAATTCCCATTATGGTTAGTTTGTTGATTTAGTATATTTTTACAACTGAAGAATTTGACAAGTTGACAAATCAATCTATTTGTATTCAATTAACAAAATGAAATACAATGGGTATTTTAATTAATTATTTTATATTTGTTAAAATATCAACGGATTATATTATATTAATACTAATGTAATTTTATTTTTCAATTGAATAAATTAAAACTTACATTTATTATATGGTTTCCCAGTAGATCTGGACTTTTTGGAGTTCATCTTTCTTTTCGGTTATCTCTATCTTGAGAAACGTTAAATTTTAACGCAAATTTAGCCTGCTCCACAGCTGCCTTCATTTTAACCCATTTTATTCACCACGCTAGTGTCAAATTTTAATAAAGTTACAAAATTTAACCAACATTTAAACGCAATTCACACACGGCCTTAAAGTGGAAAAAGGGAAATGCTTGCAACAAACAAAAAGACTCAGAAACCTAAATATTTTACTGTTTCAACGCGCAAGGTTTGTTGGCAAATAAAAATGAAATTGATGTTTTAGTACAAAATAATCATCCTGATTTTGTAATACTGTCTGAAACCTGAATAACAGATGAAATTGAAGAATCTGAAATAAGTATTGCTGGCTACAAGCATTTGGTTGTACTTCACACTCAAGACACACCGGGGGAGTGTTTTTATATGTCAAACAAGGCATACGTTTTAAAGTGATATACATTTCAAAATTCCAAAATTCTGTCTGGATTTTGAAAATGTATGCCTGGTTCAATAAGGAAAAGTGGACTTTGGTAGCTTTGTATAGATCTCCTAGTGCTTCAGAAGCGGATTTCTTAACATTTTTGTCTTATTGGTATTATCATTCCTTGGAAAACGAAAACAACATTTTGATGACTGCTGATTTTAATATCGATTTTCTAACTAAGGATCGTAATTCAAAAAAAGTTTTGGAAATTTTTGCTGATCAAGGTCTTGTTCAATTGGTGAACCAACCTACTAGAATTACGGAAGTCTCAGCAACTTTGATAGATTACATCATAGCGAATAGGGATTTGGAATTTAAAGTTGAAGTCATGATGAATGCTGACGACAAAATAACGGACCATGAAACTATAAGAGTGGAAGTGCGAATAAAAAATAAATCCATTATTAAAAAGCAAAATTATAAAATCATTTGTTATACTCGTACTAAAGAACGTTTTGATTTTTTTCTAAATACACAGGTTCTCAGACAAATTCTTTGAAGAGGATTTAAATGTGCTATCGAACATTTTTTGTGAAAAGATTAATGCGTGTTGTGAAGATTTAACATTTGAAAACACTGTAACACAATTAATTGATAATACATGGTTAAATAGCTATTTGCGAAATTTTAAAAGGTCTAAATTTACAGCTTATAACAACACGATTTTTAACAATACGGTATAAAGTTTGTCAGAATATAAATCTATTCGCAACAAGTACAAAAGTGAAATAAGGACTAGTAAAAACAATTACATAATATCTCAAATAAAGATTAAATCTGGCAATCAAATAGAAATGTGGAAGACTTAAAAATATTGGCGCAAAATTTTAAATAACCCATTGTTAAGGGCTTAACATTTTACTAGTAAGCAATTTTCTAAGTGCTTATTGACTGAATAACTATTTCAAAATTTGTAAGCCTTTTCTAAACTAGTAAATTGCTGATCAAGCAGAAAGCTGAGCATTTGCAGGGTTTGAATTTTGATAAACCCAATTATTGTTGTTATGCATTTTAAATTAATTATATGTTGTTGAAAACCCAACATGTGCTCTAAAAAGGTATTAGTTATTACAACATCTTGCGACTGGGGAGATGCGGCTTAGGCGTACCCAACGTAGTATTTTTTTTATGGAATCAATTATTTTAATAATCCTCCAAGTGCGGTGAAGAATGAAAACTGTATAAACCAATTAAAAGAAAAGGAAACTTTTTATAAAAAAAATATCATTTAGACGTTAACTATTTCATACATTTAATTTTTTTGTTATTCTTAAAGTTATTTTTAACTAATTAGTTTGTTTTTTTCTCGTATTTATCTTGGGCAAAGTATAGAGCCTAATCTTTTGCAATGCAATGATGGGTACTCTTGGCTTAAGCCAGAATGGTATGCGGAAACTCTATTATTATTATTTGTTATCTGTTAAGCGACACGCGGAAAAAGGAAAAAAGTTAAAAGTTACTATGTTCCCCCAAAAGCGAAATCCCGGATTTCGTAGATTTCAGACCAAATCTATGCATTTCAGCATATAGTTTTGGGATTTCGAAATCCGAGATTTCGTTGAAAACATAATGGGGACGTTCACTCAGTTAATCTCAGCAATCTAGAATAACTTTCTGTTGTTGTAATGTATGCAAAAGCACATATGATGAATGAATGATGAACAGCTGTTCTCATGAAAGATATCTTGAGTTATCTCAAAAAATTTGGAATAACTAGTTATCCGAGAACAAATGTAAAGAAATGACTGCAAAATTCGTTTGGCATGCGGTTTGTACTAATTTTTTGACAACTTTCAGCTAACCTATCTGAACCTATCGCGTTGGAGTAACTATCCAGGCTGGCATAGAATATTTAACCTTCATTCTCAACCATTACATCAATAATGCGCACTTCGCAAAAATATGGAAGACTGCAAGAATCCTGTCGATCTTAAAAAAACAAAATAATCATGACATAAATAATGACAAACCGATCTCTCTGCTCTCAAACATCGGCAAAGTCCTAAAAAGACTAATTTTAGGAAATTTACAGACCTATTCTGCCGTTGTGATGCTAACATGTCGCAATTTCTTGTGAGGTTTCTTATGAGGCGGTCACAATTTCGTATTCTGTTGAGACCCTCATAAGAAACCTCACAAGAAAACTCACCATCGGAAGATGACTTTTTTTAGTGATGGCGGCGAGCTGATTTGTCAAAACTAACAAAATCAAAATAATCCTTAAAACCATCTGCAATAATAATTTATTTGACAAGAATATAATCAGTTTTAATCAAGTAATAATTAAAATCGGTGTTATACCTTGTAGATGAACTTTCGGAGTCAAAGCCAATTTTTTTTTGTTGAAATTTTGGTATGCAGTTTTTTAGAGTTGTGGAAATCGAAATGATGACGAATCGATTGTCGAGATTCACTAAAAGTCGGTTAATATAGGCCGATAGATAAAAGTTGTATCTTGAATGACAAACAGATCATTCATGTCCCTTAATTATCTTAGAATTCTCCTGCGCTGCAATCAAAGAGTGATTTATTAAAAAATCAATTATTACAGTTTTATTAATTCTTACTTCTTCCATTTATAGATGAAACTTCTTCCAAAAGATGTATCAAAATCAAATTCAATTCCATGTTTGTTCTTATTTCGTTTTTTTTTAAATAGTTTTGTTTCACAGGTGAGTTGTGATGTCCCAAGAAGCAGATCATTATTTTTTTTAAGTTTTTATGATGCTCACAAGTTGTGAGGTTTTAACCAGAATACCAAATAAGTCACAAAAATGAGTTCAATTCAAGGTATGAGTTTATTGTGACTTGTGGGGGTTTAGTGAGGTTGCCAGAATAAGGCTATTAAATTATTCCAGACGTCCAATTTGGATTCCGTAGAGGTCACTCCACCTTTCATGCGCTGTAAAAATTCCAAATGATGAAATAGTGAAAAATACATTATTGCCTGCTCGCTCGACGTGGAAAAAGCGTTTGACAGTGTTTGGAGGAGGGTCTACACGCTAAAATGTACTTTCTTAACATTCCACCTCATGTATTAAACATTCTCTACAGTTTCCTTTCAGACAGACACTTCTACATCCAAATTTAGGGCTCAAAAGGTAATATATGCGAATGTAACAGCGGAGTCCCGCAAGGACCCATCTTAGGCCCACATCTATATAACATTTTTCTGCACGATTTTCCCCACCAATTCACAGAAAACAACTTGGTTTCAACAGACCTCTTTCATGCTGACGACAACATTGCATACTAATTTTTGCGTTAAAAGGGAGTTATTAAAACACTAATTTGGCTAAAATTCCTTCAAGATTTAAGAAATTTCCCTAAAAACATTTTGTCTGGTGTTCAAGTTAATTAATTTCTTTTCCAAAATCCGACTTAGAAGATATAAAGTTAACAATTTGGCACGAAAAAAGTAACGAATTCTCAGTTTTACTAATATGTTTCGGTTTTACAGCGTTAATTTAATGTTTTGAAACAACAATTCCAAATCTTTTAAAAATAATTCCCATTATGGTTAGTTTGTTGATTTAGTATGTAAACACTAGTTTTTACAACTGAAGAATTTGACAAGCTGACAAATCAATCTATTTGTGTTCAATTAACAAAATGAAATACAATGAGTATTTTAATTAATTATTTTATATTTGTTAAAATATCAACGGATAATATTATTTGGTTTTTTCTCTTGAGACCCTACACAAACAATAATACTAATGTAATTTTATTTTTCAATTGAATAAATTAAAACTTACATTTATTATATGGTTTCCCAGTAGATCTGGACTTTTTGGAGTTCATCTTTCTTTTCGGTTATCTCTAACTTGAGAAACGTTAAATTTTAACGCAAATTTAGCCTGCTCCACAGCTGCCTTCATTTTAACCCATTTTATTCACCACGCTAGTGTCAAATTTTAATAAAGTTACAAAATTTAACCAACATTTAAACGCAATTCACACACGGCCTTAAAGTGGAAAAAGGGAAATGCTTGCAACAAACAAAAAGACTCAGAAACCTTAATATTTTACTGTTTCAACGCGCAAGGTTTGTTGGCAAATAAAAATGAAATTGATGTTTTAGTACAATATAATCATCCTGATTTTGTAATACTGTCTGAAACCTGAATAACAGATGAAATTGAAGAATCTGAAATAAGTATTGCTGGCTACAAGTATTTGGTTGTACTTCACAATCAAGACACACTGGGGGAGTGTTTTTATATGTCAAACAAGGCATACGTTTTAAAGTGATATACATTTCAAAATTCCAAAATTCTGTCTGGATATTGAAAATGTATGCCTGGTTCAATACGGAAAAGTGGACTTTGGTAGCTTTGTATAGATCTCCTAGTGCTTCAGAATCGGATTTCTTAACATTTTTGTCTGATTGGTGTTATCATTCCTTGGAAAACGAAAACAACATTTTGATGGCTGGTGATTTTAATATCGATTTTCTAACTAAGGATCGTAATTCAAAAAAAGTTTTGGAAATTATTGCTGATCAAGGTCTTGTTCAATTGGTGAACCAGCCTACTAGAATTACGGAAGTCTCAGCAACTTTGATAGATTACATCATAGCGAATAGGGATTTGGAATTTAAAGTTGAAGTCATAATGAATGCTGACGACAAAATAACGGACCATTAAACTATAAGAGTGGAAGTGCGAATAAAAAATAAATCCATTATTAAAAAGCAAAATTATAAAACCATTTGTTATACTAAAGAACGTTTTAATTTTTTTCTAAATACACAGGTTCTCAGACAAATTCTTTGAAGAGGACTTAAATGCGCTATCGAACATTTTTTGTGAAAAGATTAATGCGTGTTGTGAAGCTTTAACAATTGAGAACACTGTAACACAATAAATTGATAATACATGGTTAAATAGCCATTTGCGAAATTTAAAAAGGTCAAAAAGGTTACAGCTAATATAACGCGATTTTTAACAATACGGTAGGAAGTTCGTCAGAATATAAATCTATTGGCAGCAAGTACAAAAGCGAAATAAGGAGTATTAAAAACAATTACATAATATTTCAAATAAATACTAAATCTGGCAATCAAATAGAAATGTGGAAGACTTAAAAATATTGGCGCAAAAATTTTAAATAACCCATTTTTAAGGGCTTAACATTTTAGTAGTAAGCAATTTTCTAAGTGCTTATTGACTGAATAACTATTTCAAAATTTGTAAGCCTTTTCTAAACTAGTAAATTGCTAATCAAGCAGAAAGCTGAGCATTTGCAGGGTTTGAATTTTGATAAACTCAATTATTGTTGTTATGCATTTTAAATTATTTTACATATATGTTGATGAAAACCCAATATGTGCTCTAAAAGGGTATTAGTTATTTCTATTTTCATCATTTTAACTTCATTATTTACAAAAAAACAAGAAAAAATTGTGCACCAGCAGGACTCGAACCTGGGCAGCCCGCGTGCATGGCTGATATACTATCAGATTCCATAATGGATTTAGCAAATTGCTAAAAGCTAAAGTAGCCATTCCGTGATTTTAACTTTAGTAAAAAGTTAAAATCGTTTAAAATTAGCTCAATCATCTTTCTAGCTTAGTAAATAGCTAAAAGTGGCCTTAACATTTTACTAAATCGTTTAAAAGTTTGCGCAATTGTCTTAAGGAATTCGAATACGAATTTTATTGAAAGGATTAAATTTGGGGAAGTGACATCAACTGTGGGTAATGAAATTGCGAACAAGTTTAATGTATACTTTGTGGACAGTATTCGGGCAATAAATACGTCAATTCCAACTGTATCATTTGTGTCACCAGGTGTTAGTTTTAGCTCTGTTTTTAATTTTAGATTTTGTCATGAAACTAGACTTTATAGATTTATTCATAATTTGAATAATAAAAAGGATATTTTTGGACTAAATAGAGATATATTTAAATCAATAGAAATCATTGGACCAGTCCTTATGAAATTAATCAATGCCTCGCTAGAAACTGGCAATTTTCCTGAAATATGGAAACAATCAATAGTTGTTCCTACAGAAAAAGTAAAAAAAATCGAATAATTTTGAAGACTTTAGACCAGTCAATATGTTACCTACTTGTGAGAAACACTTTAATTATTGTTCAACTCTACACTTTGGTTGAAACGCTGATGTTAAACTAAGACTACAGGGACTGCAGAATAAGGTTATGAGAATCATTTTAAAGGTGAACATATACACACCGATTCGTGTTATGCTAGATTGCCTCAATGGGATGAATGTTAAACAGAAACTGACTTATGATGCTATGGTGTTATAATTAAAATGCGTAATGGAATGCTACCTGATTATTATTCTAATGAATGGAATCTTGGAAGTGTCTGAGGCTCAAACTTACAATTTGCGAAACAACAACAACTTGCGACTGGGGAGATGCGGCTTAGGCGTACCCAACGTAGTATTTTTTTTTATGGAATCAATTATTTTAATAATCCTCCAAGTGCGGTGAAGAATGAAAACCGTATAAACCAATTAAAAGAAAAGGGAAGCTTTTTATTAAAAAAATATCATTTAGACGTTAAATATTTCATACATTTAATTTTTTTGTTATTCTGAAAGTTATTTTTAACTAATTAGTTTGTTTTTTCTCGTATTTATCTAGGGCAAAGTATAGAGCCTAATCTTTTGCAATGCAAAGATGGGTACTCTTGGCTTAAGCCAGAATGGTATGCGGAAAATCTATTATTATTATTTGTTATCTGTTAAGCGACACGCGGAAAAAAGTTAAAAGTTACTATGTTCCCCCAAAAGCGAAATCCACCATTTCGTAGATTTCAGACCAAATCTATGCATTTCAGCATATAGTTTTGGGATTTCGAAAGCCGAGATTTCGTTGAACACATAATGGGGATGTTCACTCAGTTAATCTCAGCAATCTAGAATACCTTTCTGTTGTCGTAATGTATGCAAAAGCACATATGATGAATGAATGGTGAACAGCTGTTCTCATGAAAGATATCTTGAGTTATCTCAAAAAATTTGGAATAACTAGTTATCCGAGAACAAATGTAAAGAAATGACTGCAAAATTCGTTTGGCGTGCGGTTTGTACTAATTTTTTGACAACTTTCAGCTAACCTATCTGAACCTATCGCGTTGAAGTAACTATCCAGGCTGGGCATAGAATATTTAACCATCATTCTCAACCATTACATCCATAATGCGCACTTCCCAAAAATATGGAAGACTCCAAGAATCCTGTCGATCTTAAAAAAACAAAATAATCATCACTTAATAAATAATGACAAACCGATCTCTCTGCTCTCAAACATCGGCAAAGTCCTAAAAAGACTAATTTTAGGAAATTTACAGACCTATTCTGCCGTTGTGATGCTAACATGTTGCAATTTCTTGTGAGGTTTCTTATGAGGCGGTCACAATTTCGTATTCTGTTGAGACCCTCATAAGAAACCTCACAAGAAAACTCACCATCGGAAGATGACTTTTTTTTAGTGATGGCGGCGAGCTGCTTTGTCAAAACTAACAAAATCAAAATAATCCTTAAAACCATCTGCAATAATAATTTACTTGACAAGAATATAATCAGTTTTAATCAAGTAATAATTAAAATCGGTGTTATACCTTGTAGATGAACTGACTAGATGGCCGCGGATTCTCAAGAACTTTCGGAGCCAAAGCCAATTTTTTTTTGTTGAAATTTTGGTATGCAGTTTTTTAGAGTTGTGGAAATCGAAACGAGGACGAATTGATTGTCGAGATTCACTAAAAGTCGGTTAATATAGGCCGATAGATAAAAGTTATATCTTGAATGACAAACAGATCATTCATGTCCCTTAATTATCTTAGAATTCTCCTGCGCTGCAATCAAAGGGTTATTTATTAAAAAATCAATTATTACAGTTTTATTAATTCTTACTTCTTACATTTATAGATGAAACTTCTTCCAAAAGATGTATCAAAATCAAATTCAATTCCATGTTTGTTCTTATTTCGTTTTTTTTTTTTAATAGTTTTGTTTCACAGGTGAGTTGTGATGTCCCAAGAAGCAGATCATTATTTTTTTAAGTTTTTATGATGCTCACAAGTTGTGAGGTTTTAACCAGAATACCAAATAAGTCACAAAAATGAGTTCACTTCAAGTTATGAGGTTATTGTGACTTGTGAGGGTTTAGTGAGGTTGCCAGAATAAGGCTATTAAATTATTCCAGACTTCCAATTTGGATTCCGTAGAGGTCACTCCACCCTTCATGCGCTGTTAAAATTCCAAATGATGAAATAGTGAAAAATACACTATTGCCTGCTCGCTCGATGTGGAAAAAGCGTTTGACAGTGTTTGGAGGAGGGGTCTACTCGCTAAAATGTACTCCCTTAACATTCCACCTCATGTATTAAACATTCTCTACAGTTTCCTTTCCGACAGACACATCCAAATTTAGGGCTCCAAAGATAATATATGCGAATGTAACAGCGGAGTCCCGCAAGGACTCATCTTAGGCCCACATCTATATAACATTTTTTCTGCACGATTTTCCCCACCAATTCACAGAAAACTACTTGGTTTCAACAGGCCCCTTTTACGCTGACGACAACATTGCATCTTCGTGTCACGATTCTCCTTTATCCGCACTGCCCCTTCTAGAAAACCATGTTAAACATGTTCTGGGTGGCATTGGCGCAGTGCCTAAAGTGCTTGATTGCTAACTAGGACGTGTGGGTTCAATCCCCACGCTAGGCGCATTCTTTTCTATACTTCCAATTTTAATTGGATGCCGCCCATGGGTTAAAATGAGACAGTCAATACCTGGTTCTCAAATGCACTGTACCAAACTAGTGTCGTGCAATTCAGGTTGTATTTAAAAGACCTTAGGTCTTACAGGCATATAGTTAAAATAAAAAAAAATTATTAACAACTATTATAATACCTGGGGAATCAAGCTTAACCTTCCTAAGTCAGAAGTCATTTGTATTCGCAATGCGAGCGGAAAGGGGCCGGCTGGGGTTGTCAGTAAAAGCAAATTCCTCTCCCTCAGTCTCGACAACTGTAACATTCAGGCCAAAAACAAACTGAAATACCTTGGAGTGCATTTCAACAACTTATTAAAGTTTAATCAACACGCGAAAATTGCGATTGATAAATCTAAAACATTATGCATTTTTTCAAGCATAAGGCTCTCAACCTCAAAACCAAGCCTCTTTTTCACAACACATTATTCAGACCGGTAATGTCATATGCCTTCCCAATCAGGTTTTCCATTTCCCCCACAGTGGTACAGACTCTAGAAAATCTCGAAACGAAAATACTCAGAATTTGTGCTAGGAAAAATTTTGAAACTCGAACCAAACGTAACTCTAACACATACATTTATAATGTCACTGAAACCATTCCATTGCTGAGATATAATTTATCGTTCATGAAAAAAATCATGTCCAACTTAGACTTTTCTGAAAATGACTTGATAAGACAAGTCATCTGTTCCCAAGCAAGGTTCTCTTGGGACAACACCGGTTACTTGTCTCGTCTTGGAGTTTGCTCGCTTATTCTGGATTCCTCGGAGACTTCTCCTCCCACGTTCTATACTGATGCCATCTCTGGCCAAACCCGTGGTTAAATTCAGGCTCCCTGCTCGGTTCACTATCAGTCGTTACAGGGGCCCCCCGTCCTGAAATGCAATAAACAATAAACTTAATTTAAAAAAAGAAGAAAAATAAACGAAAAAGTTACAAGCAATACTATATTATGGGTGGACAGTGCTCTCCTGACGCATATATCTAAGAACATATTAAATACCCAGTATTTTTCATTATTCTCCGCTAGAATTTATAACCAGAAATAATAGTACTATGGTATCAAATTGTGATTATAACCTTAATTCTGTATTATACAACTCGAAACTAAGTGTATAGTTATTTGTAATCTCGTAATTTGTAATTTCGTACATCATCTCATTGTCATATGCACATATATAAGTATAATCTCATAAATACATTTCTAGCTTAGTATATCTGTAAGATTGAACAAAAAATAGAAAAAAAAACATATAAAAATACACCCTTTGTATATAGAACCATCTCATTTCGCATTTTATCAAATTTAAAAAAAATACTTTGGCGATCTCGCTCCAAAAACGAAAACTTAATGTATTAAAAAATTAAATAAACAAAAATATAAATATATAAAAGAGAAAGAAATGCCTCTTACTGTGCATTTTCATTAGAGCTCAAATTATATAATTTGGCAAATTACATAAAAAGTGTTTTCATTACAAATTATCTTATTTTGTTTGACATCTGGCTGAATTGGGCTGAATTTCATTTGACAGTCCTTTGATATTTAAAATTTCATAAAACAACAAATTGTAAAATTATAAATTGGAAACAAATATTTTGATTAATATTACCAGTCAAATTACAAGGAGCATACCAAGTGGTGTCCTCAATTTTTTAAGAAAGAGGGCTCAATTTACCCGTCGCCGACAGCAAAGAAGGCGGGCAATGAAATGTATGCAGTTAAGAATTTGTATGCTTTCAAAATTAATTTCAAGCTGGAACAATCCAAAAAGGTTCTGAAAGAAGGTATTTACATACATATATAATATTTCCAAACAAGATCTCTCCTTAACACAATTTGTTTTTGGCTTGCAGCCTCGAGAAAGCCTTTTTTGGGAAAATGAAGTTCCCGAATCCGGGGAAGATTTCTTTAAAGAAAACTTCCGCATGAGTCGGGATGCATTTGCTACTTTGTGCATACAACTTAAATATTTGGCAAAAAGGAGACAAAAGCTTAGAAAGGCGATTCCACTTGACAAAAGAATTGCAATTGCTCTGTATTCATTAGGATCGATGATCCATCTATTCTGAGTACAGAACAATTGCTAATCTTTTTGGTGTTGGCAAATTTACAGTTTGTTTCCTATTAAAAGATTTCTGCATAGAGGTTTGGCGAGTATTGCAGCCAATATATGACAACAAGTATCCGCTCAACGAAGCAACTATTCACGAGTCGGTGGTAGGTTTCCAACGACTGGGTGTGTGTGTGGTGTGTGGAAGCTATAAGTAAATGTTTTTGATTGTAAATCAAGTTCTTAAGTTTTATCTTAATATATTCATAGATGGATGTCATTTGGAAGTTCGGCCACGAAAGGAGGATGCCATTGACTATTATAATTCTAAGGTTTGGTACTTTGCAGTTCTACTGGCGTTGGTTGATTATAGGTACAAAATTTCATACCAAGTGAAATTTCTGTATTGATATCCATAACCATTTAGGTACAGATTTCTCTATATCAACATCGGAAGTCCCGG
Source organism: Philhelius pedissequus (assembly GCA_910595825.1). Lineage (NCBI taxonomy): Eukaryota > Metazoa > Arthropoda > Insecta > Diptera > Syrphidae > Philhelius > Philhelius pedissequus. Next base: position 224,919,701 of record OU343160.1, on the reverse strand, counting down.
TCGTTGTAACGACTCCTACGTATTTGAGAAATCGTTCTACTTAAGTTGAGAAACGCACATCATAATTCCGAATCAAATATTAATTAGAATTAAAGTCGTATTTGTGTTTATACGCCTCAACGTTGTTTTTCATCCTTCGAATACCTCCGTTATTTTCTTTGGACTGTCATAGAGAACAAGCCCCACTGTTGAAGTTAAATAAAATTAAATGCTTGACCCGACTTTCTTGCAATTCAATTGATACCTACAAATATATTCTTCTTTCCAAATTTGCTTACGTAAGATAAACTATCGGGGAACCCAAAAATTCTTCCAAAAGGTCTGGGTGCGGAATTAAGGAAATTCCATTCACTGAAGGAGTTTGTGCAGGATATATTTGTTTCCCATTTCGGTAACGTTGCGTTAGTTGTTCATGTAGCTGCTGAAGTCCTCCTGAGAAAAAATCAATTTTTCATGATAATCATTTTTTTCGTTTTAGTATGACTTGCATACTTAAAAAAACATGCAAACAAATAACTTAAATACAGACATGATCTTTATTTAATACTAGCAGATACCCGTTCTATGCAACGGACTTTCTATCCAAAACGAATATAATGAGATCATCTATCCACCTACAAAATTTAATTGAAAGCCTTTCAGTCGTTGAGGCGTGAAAGCGGATTCAAATACACAAACTCTCCTATTTAAATCGATAATTTTTGTAGGATAATTCAGTTTATGATCTATATGCTTACCAAATTTTATTTCGCGTGAATGCGAAACAAATACCCAAGTATAAATTTTTTGCCTATCCTATAGGAATCGTTAATTTTGTCGGGATGAAAAATGATCTATGTGGTTGGATATTTGCATGCGTGTACATACGTAGCTACCAAACTTCAATGCACTTACCTTCGCTTTAGCCAAAAAATAAATTTGAGTTAGCTAGTAACCCTTTCAATTCATTTACTTCATAAAGTTATGTGTAAATAAAGGTGAACGAAATCAAGTTAAAATAGAAATCAAATGACTTAATTAGTACTTATAGAATAACTTTCACAAAAATACATCCATACAAAAAACATTATAGTGGATTAATAATTGCAGGATCCTTTGATCGACAGTATGCCCATGGATTTAGACCGTTTCTCCTGCTAAACACCTGCCTACGGTCTTGACCTGCTTGCTATAGGTACACCTAATCTGGAAACAACTTGAATATTGTTACAAAAACACCTATTACGAGCTCTCAGAGCAAGAAATCAAAGTGCAAATTTAGAAAGTTATTATGTATTGTTTTGAAATCATTTTTTACTGCATTTAGAAAAAAACCGACATCTTAGAAAAAAAATGTATATTGTTTTTTATTAAGCACAGCTATTGACCAGAAAATGCTATTTGTATTTTCTATGTGCACAGTTTCACTTTTCACACAAGTATATATTCGGTTCATCCAAGACATCTAACCGATTAGTTTGACGCACACTTTCAAAATATTGCCTAATTTTTTTTCAAGCGAAAGCTCAACCGCATCATAGCCGATGTTGGAAGCGAGTGAGATACATCAGTTCCATAATACTAATACTGAATATAATCTATCTCGTTCGGAGAATTTTCTGTAATTATTGAAGTCACTTCATAGTTGTTAATTTCTCCATGGAATAGTTGTGCATTTATGAGTAAATAGTATTTTAAATATCACATAGCAGTTATAGTAATACATTCTTAAATCAGACCTCCTCCTTGAATAATGATGTGGTCGCTGATATTGTACCAGAATTTTTCTGTTTCCTTCTGTTGCATGTGCACCAAGTATTGGTTGCGCTGGGTATGTACTAACTAGATACCATTCCGTAGGTAAATGAGTTATATGTATTAAGCGAAGAATTTTGCCTGTGAAATTATATTTTTTTTTTCAAATTCAATAAACAATTTCTATGCATTCAATTACAAATCTTACCCATTAAAATAGTTGCACGAAAAATGAAAGTTTCATTTGATACAATCTTGTCAACAATTGATTTTAATAAGCCAGTTTCCAAGAAGCAAACACTTCAATAATAATAATAAATCACAAAACAACAGGGTTTTTTCTGGACTTTCATTTGGTGATGATAGACTCCTTGGGAAGCTTAGGTTAGGTTAGGTTATAGGGGCTGTTAGCTGTTAAAGAAATAACTAACTAACATACTTAGTCCAAAAAGTAAGGACCATTGTGGTACCACAGGAGATGGGTTTTTTGTCCTAAAAGAAAGAACTTAAAACAATTTCTTATGAAGCGGAGGAGAGAATTAATGTCTTAGTGTGCTACTTCACTAATATCACTGAAGAAGAAGTCTCCTAGAAGAAGTCCTCGTCTGTTAGACATTGCAGGGCATGTATAGAGGAGATGAAGAACAGTTTCCTCCTCCTCCTCACCTAAACAGCTTCTGCAAAAGTCATTTGCGACCACGCCGAGTCTTGCAGCATGTCTACCTATGAGGCAGTGTCCTGTGATGACACCTATAGTGGAGCTAATGTGCTTAGAGAGGTCAAAGCCTTAGAGCGTTTAAGATCCAGCTTTGGCCAAATCTCTTTTGTCGCTAGACATGTGTTACCACTAGTCCACCTAAGATTTGTCCTCTCTATAGCATTTAGCCTTAACATAAATGTAGCGATTGGAATACCCAGGTTACTGTAGTCAGTTGCAATGGGTAGTGGTGTTACTTGTTTGGCGAGTTCGTCGGCCCTGCAGTTCCCCGGAATATCTCTGTGCCTGGAACCCAGCTGAATGTTGAACTGTTCCGCAATTCCTTTGAGAGATGATAGACAGTCGAGGGCTGTTTTGGAGTTAGTGGAGATTAAATCCAGAGCTTTCAGCGCTGCCTGGCTGTCAGAGAAAATGATTATATCCTTTGAAGATATCATGTTTTCTTTGAGCCAGGATAGAACATCCTTAATTGCCATTAATTTCACCTTGAACACGCTACAATGGCTAGGAAGACGGAAGCAGAGATTACGATTTAGTCTGTTAGAGTAAACACCATCCCCTACACCATAATTTGTTTTTGACCCATCGGTGAAAAACTAAATTTTTTCATCTTCCAAGAATGCATAATCCTCCCACTGTGATCTGGAGGGTATGCTTACCTGGAACTTTTTATCAAAAAGTTATTGGGGTATGATGTGGTCTATGTTACTTTGTGGGATACTGAACATGTTCATTATGTTAGCGTGGCTAAAACAGTTGTTTATTAACTGTGAGGTCGCCTTCAGGCGAAAGCTGAGTAGGCTACGGATTGCTTGCTTAAAATATCTAAGGGTGTCAGATTAAAAAGTATTTCAAGCGCTGCAGTTGGAATAGTATGCAAAGCAACACCTTTACACATACAAGCAGTGCGTTGAACTCTACTCAGTTTATAATTATTTGTCGCTTTGTCTATAGCAGTCCACCAAACGACCACTCCGTAAGTAAGAATCGATCTAATAACCGCTGTGTATAGGAACTGGACTACGCGAGGCTCTGGACCTCATTTGTTGCCAATGACCTTCTTGCAAGAGAAAAGTGCAACCGTGGCTTTCTTAACTCTTTCTTGTATATTGAGTTTCCCGCTTAATTTTCTGTCCAAAATAAGACCTAAGTATTTCGCTTCCTCCGAGAATTTAAGACTTATACCATTTATAGATGGAGTATCAACGTGCGGAATTTTGTGTTTCCTTGTAAAGAGGATAAGTTCAGTTTTTTGGGGGCTTACACCTAAACCACAACTACTTGCCCAGTTGGTTAGCTTATTAAATGCAAATTGAAGGAGTTCACAGAGTGCTTGGATGTTTTCCTGAAACCGTAATAGTAACGTCATTCGCATGGGCAATCACTCTAAATCCCTCCTCTTCCAGATTTCTTAACGGTTTATTCACCACTAAGTTCCAAAGGAGAGGGGATAGAACTCCACAATTGTGAAGTGCCTCTTCCAACAGATATTCTTGAAGACGTAACACCCAGTTTTGAGTTGATCACCCTACTTATCAGCTTTTGGTTTATCAACTCGCCAAGTGAGCCATCCACCTTTAGAGTGCATTTGTGATTGCATCTGTGTCGACGTTCACAAAAACGCCTTCTATATCGAGGAAAGCTTTCAATGTGTATTTCTTGTGATGGAGGGAGTATTCGATAATGCTAACAAGTGAGTGTATTGGAGTTTCCTACGATCTCCTTTACAGTACGCATGCTGAGACGTAGACAACAGTCTGGTATCAATGTTGTTGCTAATATGGCTACCAAGCAATCCTTCTAAAGTCTTTAGAAGGATGGAAGATAGGCTAATCACACCTTTGGTCTTTGCCAAATGAGGAAGGGATTCCTTATTGTTCACAAAAAGCGCACATCGATAAAGACCCCTTGGCGCATCCAGCTTGGCGACTTTCCAGTTGTGATTTGTTAGTAGAGGGTTATAGATCTTTAAAATCTTGGTGATTGCATCCAATGATGAGCGTTCTACTGGAAGCCATGTACGTGCCCGATAGCTGCCAATGATGTCCTCCTTTGCAACTACCTCCGGCCTCGTACCTGGCTAGACCTCGCCTAGGCTACCGACAGCAAGTTTAAATAGCTGACACGACCTCTGATCATCGCAGGCAATAAGCTTTACCTGACCCTGATGCCAACCCCCATCACTTGTGACTGATGGAGGGCCAGGGTTCGCCTCCATAATATCTAGGAAGCCAGCCGAGAGTTTCCCATAAGCTAACTACCATTGCTCGGACGAGATCGTGGCATCGGTAAACGATTTTTGTTATTACCGCCGGAGGGATTACATGAGAAATTACCCTTTGGTCTCGTAGGACCTGGTATAACATCCTCCATCGACCTTTGCCTTTAGTAGCCACAAACCCTCCACTACACACTGTCGCAGGAGCTACATCTACAGACAGCTTAGACGCTTTTAACTATGTTAGTATCCTCATTAAGATCCGTTTGCTGATACGAATAATAAATATTTATGTTCTACTTAAAACGCTTAAGGGCTACTTTTTACTCTGCGTAAACTGTCACATTTGTTCTTAAGTAGAACATAAATGCTTAAGTTGTATATCAGCAAACGCGCCTAAGAAGTCATGGAATTTAATTGTGTTTTCCGTTAAAAGGGTGAAAGATTCTAAGAACTTCACGTCTACGTCTCGCTGACGGTCGTTTTCCATTTTGTCTTTCTCCCTTTGTTCCTTCAAGTCCTCTCTTATTTTTTGGAGCTCTTTAAACACTTGGGACTTACTCCTTTCTTTTTTTTTCAATTTTACAGATGACGATGAGCTGGAAGGTGTAGGAGAATGTTCGCGGATTAGTATCTCCGATGATGTTCCAGGACTTGAATCTGGCACACTTTCCCCCAGAACTAATGCTACTTCTTCTAGAAGAGCCTCTGTGTCAAGTTGATTCGTATCTAAGTTAAATGAAATGATATTTTATATTTTAAAATTATTACAACTTTTTAATAATGAAGAAGAAATTTGAATACGCAAATATTAATTAATTCTATTTTATAAAATAAGTTACATAATGAAAATTTTTCCTGCCGTTTAAAAGCGGCATCATAGTAATACAATTCAGCATTTTTATAATAAAATAGAATAGAACATACCTTCCAAATTCATATCGTCAAAAATTAAATTTGAACTTCGACTTCTTACCGGTAGGTAAATAGTGTCTTCGGTAAGCCGTTCCGGATTGGAACTCCTGAATTGGCCTAATATGGCATGTACTTTGTAGTACAAAGACCAATCAGAAGGGGACCCTCCAGAGCAGCCTATCTTCGCCTTTTCTTTTCTGAGAATGAAAATAGAGTTAATAAAACAATTATTATTAATTATATAAATAGATAATCACAATAATAGTTAATTGTAAACAGAAAAACTTTTCAAAAAACGTGGTAGAGTTCTGTAAATTTATTTTATATAATAAGTTATGTTTTTTATAATTCCAAAATTCACAGGCGAAGGGGTCTCCGTTGTTTTCTTGCATTTTATCTCACATTACAAGACATTACCAGCTTCTCTGCATCCACCAGATAATGTTGTTTATATTTTTTTTTCTCCACTCGTTCTAAAAACTCTGAAAATAAAGTAAATTACAGAAATGTATGCATGTTCATACAGGAGTTTTTCTTAGCGTAGAAGAGAATCACGATCACTGGGACATGAGAAATATTTATATTTTCCAATACCCGTGACAATGATGAGGTCTTGGTTGTGATTGACGATCAGAGAAAAGCTTTGAGGATATTCCCCCATTGTTGGCTCTTCAATTTAAAAGTTGATCTGTAATTAAAAAAGTTGATATCTTTAATGATCTTATAATTTTCTTGGATAACTTACTTATAATTACAACTTATATCTTAATTATCATATTTCTTAAAAATTTCTCACCTATCTGTACTAGTTGCTTGTTACAATTCTCCACTCTTTTCGTTCTCAATTTAATTGACCTGCACATTAGGTCTCATCCAAACTTTTAAAATTATAAAAATTTTAAGAGTGGGGATGAAATTCTCTCATTAAGAAATATAGTCCGAAAAGGTCTAGAACAGCTTGAGCACAATTTTCTGCCAATTTTTAAACGTCAACATATTTGTTTTTTTTTATTTGCTTAAAATTCACATTTTTTCCACTTGAAACTGTTTATTTTGTATTTTAGTGTTTCTAAATTAATTTATTTGTTCAACAAATATTTCCCCACAACAACTACGAAACGTTTTTTTTCGTTTATGACAAACGTCAGCCTGATAATTGTCATTTTGCTGCCTACAAAAATTTATTGGGCAGAAATTGACACGAAGGGGAAATATTTAACTCTCTCAAGAGCGCTCTCTTCTGCCTAAGACTACCAAATTTGTAAGTCTGGAACAGAAATTGGCAGAGTGTGGATCATACCTAATTGCTTGCAAAATTTTCACATTTAATTTTTTTATCAAAACAAAAAAAATGGTTTTATTCAGTGCAGTGTTCAGTGTATTAAAAGAAAAATGGAAATTTCTCTCGGAAAAATGCAAGTTCACATTCTTTAAATTTCGGCCCTAACCCAATTTCAACAACGACTAAACTAAATCTGCAAAATTAAAATGGAAAGAAGCACACCCTTCACATATCTTATCGACGAACAAGATTTACTCCAACGTAATGATGTCAGAATCTAAGAGAACATAATTGTGCGGTTAAAGTAGCTGCCCGATAGCGTCCAAATCTTGAAATATTCACAAACAATCCTTCTTCAAATTCTAATATTTTTATTGTCGGTAAACGTGTTTTTGCCTTTGATCATGTTCTCTCGCCAAGTATTTCCCAAGAAGAACTATTTAATTCGTTGGTCATGCCGCTTGTTAGCTAAGTTATTGAAGGATTTTTTTGCACGGCATTTGTCTACGGTCAAACGGGAGCAGGAAAATCATTTACAATGGGATTGAATAGAGAAGGCGTTGACGTAGGAATGATTCCTAGCTACTTATCTTAAGAACCATAACATATAAGAACAATAGAACAATATATAGAACAATATATAAATAAGAACTCTAATATATGCTATTAATTTTAAGAAAATAAATTGTAATGTTAAACCAATGTGAACGCAACTATTAATTCTAAGAATACTGAAACGTAACGTTAAGCCACACAAAATAATTCTCAATTCTAAGGATAACTAATTTGTAACCTTACTGTAAAGATATACCCCCAGATAGGGGCAAGTGTGCTCATTCTGACTGGCTTTGTCAATAATAATGATAGTAAATTGGCAAAAATATATAGTTTTACTTTTCTTAATAAATAGTCTAATATGCAGTTTTGTAATTTAATAAGGCCCTGAACAATATCTTCTATATTTGGCTTGGAATCATGTTTCAAAGTCGAAAGTGCGTCCACTTACCCCTAACGACTCTATGTATTTCTTTGATTAAAGGCGGCTTTACATGGATCTGCATCTGCAGATTTGAAGAAAAGTAGAGCGGGCCAATAATATAAAACAAACATAAAAGTAAGACAGGGTACACACTAATAACTTACTCGAACTCTGCTATAACTTTCTTGACACATCTCACAATCACATGTTCTTAGCGTTCAGGTATGTAGTTTTGAGAAGAAAATTTTCGCTATTTTCGTTGTTTTTAAGCAAACTGAGGTGAAATGGTAAAAAAAAACTTGAAAATTCGTTATCTGAACGGAACAAATTATGGTGCAGATGAAAATGCTATAATGAAGATGAACATGTTCATCTTCACTATAATCTGCAATCTTCAGGTTCGTACTTCCTATAATCTTCATACATGAAGATGATCTCCATTTTGGTTTTCGCTCTCTATCGCACAAGTCTTATTTTTTTATTTTGTTTCCTCTTTTTCTGCAGATGTCAATGCAGATGAAGATGAAGATGCATGTAAAGCCTCCTTAATGATATCCGCCCATGTGGCAAACGAGTTGTTGTATTTTGTTTTTCCATCGAACAGTCGAGTATTCCAATTTCCTTCGAAACAAGAAATTAATAAAGAGAAAATTGATTAAACAAATCAAAAAAAATAAACCAATACCGGTTTCTTTAAAACATAAAAGAACAAAAAGAAGTTAAAAAAATCCATAACAAAAGCAGAACGAGACGTGTGGTTACTTAAAAAGAAATTAATTCATAAAAGTTATCGGCACAGAGTGCCCGTCGGCATTGAAGACGCCATCACTTCATCAGCAGCCATGCCAACACTGAAGTGATCGGCGCAGTTGGCTCCGTCTGCATTTAAGGTGACAAAGAGACAATTCGTCCAAATTCGTTAGAATATCGGACATGAGCAATAATTGAGTGCTCCCCAGTGAAAAATGTTTGCTCCTTCCACCAAAATTGCTTCTCGAGGAGGAGAGCCAGTGGTCGGGGCAGCTTGTTGTAGAATGCGCTTAGTGTAAAATTGGGTGCTCGTAGTAACAAAATTGCTGCTAGTGAAAAATGGTCAGTTTTGGTGTAGGAGCCTGATTAGTATGCATTGTGCGTCTTGATTGTGGGTCGTGTGTGTGGAAAAAAGGTGGATGAAATTGGTATAGGATTTTGATTACAATGCATTATGTGTCGTGTGCTGGGTACTTGTGGCAACAAAATTCCTCCTGCTGGAAAGGGGTCAGTGTTGGTGTAGGATCTTGATTAGAATGCATTGTGGTTGTGTGCATGGTAAAAAAATGGTGAATGAAATGTAAAGGATCTTGTGGCAAGAAATTTGTACCTGATAAATCGATGGAAAATGCAAGGAGAATGTGTTGTGAAAAAAAGCTTTTGTCGCGACTGTAAGAATACACCTTTTGGGCGTAGAAATAGAGTTGGGAAAATTTTATGCTTTATAATTACAACAACTATATAGAGATTAAAATATCCTACTTGAGGATTAGAGCAATTTTTGAATAATTTTGGTGGTTAAAAATTATAATATTCGGGGTGAATCTAGTTCTTGTGACAGTTTTTATGTCTAGTGATGTACAGAAATATTTATTTTTTTAGGATTGAGGGCTGACGTGGTGGATGTGTACGTAGTAGGTATATGCTAGAAAAAGGAAATCTTGGATGGTTTGCAGGTAGGCTTAAAGTGGGTATGTTGATATGGTTTTTGAATTGTAAAGCGCAGTTTGTAGGTTCATTGACTTTGAGATGCATTTGTAGGCTGTAGAGCGCAAATGTAGATGAAATAATTTATGAATAGAAAGGAAACCAATATTGTATGTATATAATAATTGGAATTTATTAATCCATGAATTGTTATCCTGTGGAAAGCCGAGCCATTCAGCATATACATTGTCTCCCTTACTTTTAAGTACATTTTCAACGATATAAATATTAGGGTATTTAGTGTTTTGTAACTCTTTTTCATAAAAACATCGCTGATAGGTTGAGCTTTAAGATCTTCAAGGAGATATGTTGCTGGATTTGTTAGGTTTACTTTTCTTAACTTAAAAATTTCCGGTGTCCCATTAGGTGTGTAGCCTTTCTCGGAAACGTATTTGAACTTGATTATTCTAACATTGTCTACAGCTTGGAGTTTACCACGGGGAGCGATTTTAATTCTAATATACGCTGTAGATAAGATTTTTTTAGAGTCTTCCTGATTCACATCGATTGGGCACATTTTTATAGTTCTATGCATTGAGTGATTGTATTCATCCACCAAATCATCAATAATGGACATCCATTTGTAATTACGATTAAAACTGAATTCCTTCCACATTTGCTCTTTAAGTGTGCGATTAAAACGTTTGTGGGAAACGGCACATAGATTTTTTGTCTCATTTAATAATAATCTTAACCTCCATAATAATAATAATAATAATATTAATAATAATAAAAATAATAATAATAATAATAATAATAATAAGAATAATAATAATAATAATAATAAAAATAATAATAATAATAATAATAATAATAATAATAATAATAATAATAATAATAATAATAATAATAATAATAATAATAATAATAATAAACTTAATAATAACTTAACCACCTTGACTATAGTAATATCAATATTCAATAATTGAAACAATTTGGGAAAACGGGGTATTGTCTTGCTACAAAATACCGGCACTCCATATGGAGTATGTAGCTACTTAATTTCGTCAAATTGCACAAAATTTAACATTCTATCAGAAAGGCCGCTAATCCTTAGTGGTCTGACTTGATCATGTCAATGAACTTGGAAAAAACACCGGTAGTTTCAAATTTAAACTGCTGGAAAAGAGGCGGAGCAAATTTGCAACTTGGGAAAGAGGAACTTTCTCTAGCATAGCAAAGGACGGTTGCTAGATAAGCTTTAGCAGAGCGGGTCGATATCGAAAATCGAAGTCGAAGTAACGCGGTAAATAAGAACCAAAATAAAAGAAAAAAAAAACATTTTTTATAAACCTAGTTACAACAAATAAGGTTATTTTTATACGCGCGCTAAAAAAGAAATTAAACTTAAAGCTTCAACAAACAAAAACTACATTGGTATACTTACACAAAAACAAGTAAATCTAATAAAAGTACGTTATAATAAAGTAAAGTGTCAAATGCATAAGCCATGGAAAAGAATGTATAAAAGCTTAACTTTAGATAATAATAGATTAGATAATCCAAAATACACACAAAAAAACCTATTTATATAGGCAGTGATAATAAAAAAAAAACAGTGTGCCATATATACAGTGTGCCATATACACAGTGTGCTATATACCTTCCTCATAAGATAAAAAAAGTACAGGAAAACTATTAGTGCACGGCACAAATCCGAAACATACCCTATAAAAAAAACCCGTTATAACCCCTCTGCTCACAAAAAAAAAGTTAAACCTACCAACTAAATAAACATACCAATTTTCTAACCTACATTGAGAAAAAGAAATACTCACCAAGGAAACCTGGGAAAAAAAATTAAAAAAAAAAATTAAAAAAAAGAAACATAATACATAAATGTTCGTTTACCTGAAGTTCTAAATACCTGCTCACCTGGAATTCTTACTTACCTGGAATACCTACTTACCCGACCTGGAGATTTCCAAGAAAAATAAATTACCGGAGGAATAACCTGACATCAATGGAGCAGCACCCTACAAACAAATTACTTACATTGTGAAAAAAGTGTGTCAAAAGTGTTCTTTCCATATAACTACCTATCCATACCTACCTTCTTCAATTTAATGACTACCCCACCCCCGCCTTCCTCTTGTGTGTAGTGTGTCGTTAGTGTCTTAATTCTATAAGTGTAATTCAAACTAAAACGAAATAATATCAATATAAATGAAAAGTGGCCAAGATTAATTTAAAAAGAAAAAAAAAGAAATATATAATTTATTTAACAAATAAGAAAAATATAGATATATGTAACTTTTTGTGGGCTGTAGGTCAGCCCTACAAAAAGTTACATATATCTTCAACGATAAAAGGTCACAAAAATTTCTTATAATTTTATTAGGAAAAATATAGTTAGTGATGGAAATAATTTTTTTTAAGAAAAAGAAAAAAAAAAAGAAAAAAATGGACATGCTTAATATCAAAACAAAACAAAATAAACTTAATTAATTGCAGAACGTCATACTATAGGATAAGTACTCCAAGGCGGTGCACCTCCTTGGCAGTGGCGATATTCGGATGACGACGTAAGTTTCTTTTTATTTTATACTTACCTTTTAATAAATTTTGATTTGTTTTGGCATATAAATAGATATTATTTTTTTTACAACAACAAATAACCTTAAATGATCTAGGCACTACACTGGAAAAAAAATATACAAGTAAAAATAAAAAAAATAATAAAAAATTAAAAAAAAAGGGAAAAAGAAAACCTATTCGTGAAAAAACAAAATATAGTTAAAATTTTGAATTTGTGCAACGATTAAGGTTGCCACCCCTACCTATACTTAACATTCATAAGCTTTTTGTTAATTCATTATTTTATTATTTTATTTTAATCTTGTTTTTTTTTATATTTTTAAAACTTAATGGTGTTACTCTATTCTTGGCCAACAACAATAAGACAACGATTGTAATTCCTGTTAAATCTAATTGTCGTTGTCTCTTTCTTTTTATGGATCCAACCTGCCATGGTTTTCTTTTATGAATGATTGACGTGTTTTATTTTAGAAGGGAAGTATTTCGCTATCAGCTCGTTACTTTTGTGGACACGTAGTGTATTTTGGACAATGGAAATGTTTTGGTTTTATATATAAATACTATTACAAATGTCTTGATGTTCTTTTGTTTGGAACTTGCGATAAAGGGGTTTATTTACCCAACTTTATGCAATTGTGTTGCTTAAATTGAATTTGAATGAACATTATTTTTCTTGATAATTTTGTTGCTTTCTCCGGATCGTCTGGTGAATTGGGTCGGTTGATCCAAAGTTACGCAGTTGCGAATTCGCGAAACCATAAATATAACACATACACTTAACATTTAAAAATTTGAAGTCTAAGGTTGGAGACCTATTCCGACTTCAGATGTTCAAACATTTTTTTTGGCCTTCTAAGTATATTTTCTTTTCGGGTTTAATCGTGCAGGTTCTTGCGGCTTGTCTGTCAGTTTTGGCTATAAAAGCCAGTTGAACAAAGCAAGCACAAGCACTGTCAGACACTTCGTCCTAGGTTCATGAGGCATTATTGTGAAAGCAGGTGTTTGCTTGTATCCTGATCAAACTTACGTGATTCCTTGGGGGATACCAGCCTTCATCGTCATACATTATACATTAGCTTTCGTTTGGATTCTACTAAATTTTTTTTTCTAACTCAACTAAATCCTAATTTAAGCTCAACTTTTGAGATTTTATTTTTATTTTTTTTTTATTTCATTAGTACTTTCATTTATCATACATTTTTTTTATTATTATTTTTTTTGTTTTGTTTTTGAATTCTTATTTTGAATCCAAAACTTTATTTTTTTTAATTTCCTCTCAACGATATCTTTGATTGCATTCAATTTTGATCTTCAACATGCCAAGTCGAATGCCAAAGGGCAAGGGTAAGAACCCCGCGGTAGGACGTGTTCTACGGTCGGGTTTACTTACAGACTCCTTTGCGGACCTAGCGGCCACAGCTAAGGGTCCACCTCTACCACCACCAAGACAGTCTTTCGATGGGGCAAGTAGTAGCGAGGGAGCTGCATCATTACTAGCGCAAGCTATGGGTGGGATTTCTCAGAGTAAGCGACCATCACCTATTCCAAGACCACGCGAATCGATAGGCGGTGCAACTGAGGAACAGTTAACCGCGTATATCCAGGATGTGGTCACTGCTGCTGTCGGTGCGAGTAGAGCTGTAGATTTTTGGTTCTTCCCGGGGGAGATGGAGCGAACTAGGAGAGGGAGAAGCTGATGGAACCAACACCTGAAGTCATACCTCGACCTACACCACGAAATAAAATTCAACGCGAGGAAACGCACCATTCTTCTAATGTCGTCAAATTTCCACCAAGATTTTCACCCGGGTACAGTTCGCCAACGCGAAATGAAACTCCATTTCGCTCTCGATCACCTCCGCGTGGAAACGCAGCAGCTGACCACTCCAACATGGAGGAATTTCTGCGAAAATTTTATAATATGACCTTGAGTGACCCCGTCAACACCACTCGGCCAGTTCCTAGATCCTATAGATTACAAAACTTTCACAAATGGGGGCTTAAATTCGATAACAAAGCAATGACCGTTGATGATTTTTTGTTCCGGCTAGAGAGGCTAAAAGTAAGCTACAACGCGTCCTGGGATGAAATCGTCATCAACTTTCATCATTTCAACTCTGGGGGAGTTGAAAATTGGTTTTGGGTTTAGATGAAGGCGAACCCGGATGTACCCTGGCTTGCACTGAAAGACGCACTAGTGAAGCAGTTTAAGAGTCTGGAAACGGATTCAGAGCTGTCGAGAAAGCTGTGCGACAGACATATGGGCCAGATCGAGACTTTTGATGACTTCTACTCTGCAATACAAAACCTGAATAGTAGGTTGAGAGTTCCTTAAACAGATACTGAAATTATTGAAATTCTTAAAAATAACGTTCGACGACAAATTGGATTGCTACTGATTACGTTCAATACCAGTACCTTAGGTCAAATGGTCCATGTCTGTCGGAAAGTGGAAAAATACATTCTCGACCGTGAGGCCGGAGCGCTAAAGCCACGGATTGGACCAACACCATCACCACGTAGAAATGCTATCTCCGAGCTCGTGGCTGAGGAAGGGGAGGGACAGGATTTCGTTCCCGAGATAGAGGCATTCCACCTTAGGAAAGAAAGGGATACTCGCAATTTCACTTGTTGGAATTGCAAGGGTAAGGGCATTCGTTTTTCGAATGCCCTGACCCTCAGAAGTCCCTCTTCTATTTTAAGTGTGGCTGGGATAATATCACCTCTCCGCAATATCCTCGATGCTCGGGAAACGAGCCGAAGGGCAGTTTGAAGCCCCGGGGGAATTGCTCTCTGGAGAAGAACCCGGATACTCAGTAAAATTGGCTGCTAGTCCTCCCCATTCCGTTAGTAATTCGGAGTCCGTTCCAGTCACCAACTCTGCTTCACCACCATTGAATTACTTCGAAAACATAACCAGCATATCTCGAAACTTTCTTCCGAGGTGAAGACCGCGGACGGAAAGAACCAAGCCATTGTGGGAAGAGTCTGTGCGGAGGTTACGTATAAAGGGATGTCGAAAACAATTCCTCTTTATCTGGTTCCGTCCCTGCAGCAGAAACTATATCTGGGAATCGACCTCTGGAGTTTAAGATCGCTTCTCAGTTGATCTCCGAAATCTCTTGCACAATTGAAACACAACAGAACAAAACAGATCCGAATGCCCATACACTAACCGAACAACAGTCCAAACGGTTAAAAGATGCCATTAGCGTGTTCCCATCCTCTGCTGTTGATGGCTTAGGAAAAACGACGGTAGAGGAACATACGATTGATACAGTTGATGCAGAGCCCATTAAACAGCACCATTACCAGATTTCTCCAGCGGTCCAGAAACTGCTATATGAGGAATTGGAAGATATGCATAAACTCGGAGATATCGAGGAAAGTACCAGCGCGTGGAGCTCTCCTGTAGTTCTAGTGCGTAAGCCCGGCAAAAATTGCTTATGCCTTGACTACAGGAAGGTCAACGACAAGACAAAGAAAGATGCGTATCCACTTTCTCATATAAAAGGATTGCTATTGCGTCTTCCAGATACACATTCCATTTCGAGTGTGGATCTGAAAGATGCTTTTGGCAGATCCCGCTTGAGAAATCGTCACGGGAAAAGACGGCGTTTACTGTGCCCGGTATGCACCGGTTGCAGTTTTGCCCTTTGGCCTTTGCAATGCACCTCAACGCATGGTCAGATTAATGGACAAGGTGGTTCCGCATAAGCTGAGAGATAAAATCTTCTCTTACCTTGACGACTTGTTGGTTGTATCAACCACTTTCGAGGAGTATATTCAGTTGCTAGAGATTTTGGCCGGTCGACTGAAGGAAGCGGGATTGACAATGAACGTCCAGAAGTCAAAATTCTGCTTTAAGGAATTAAGTACCTAGGATATATTGTCGGAGATGGTTGCCTGAAGACGGATCCAGACAAATTAGCTGCCATATCAAATTTTCCCACTCCGGCTTCGGCGAAACAAGTGCGGCGATTCTTGGGAATGGCGGGATGGTACCGACATTTGGTGAGGGACTTCCCTTCTCTATCAGCTCCAATCACCGATACGCTGAAGAAAGGAAAAAAGTTTGCTTTCACTGAACAGGCGATCGATTCTTTCAACAAACTGAAGACGGCCCTGACTACTGCTCCACTCTTGGTGAATCCGGATTTCTCAAAGGAGTTCATTGTTTTCTGCGACGCTTCGAACACCGGAATTGGTTGTGTGCTAAGCCAATTGGACGAGAGTGGAAACAAACGACCTATATATTACCACTCACAGAAACTCAACTCGGCCCAGCGCAAGTACAGTGTGACCGAGCGTGAATGCCTGGCTGCTGTTATGGGAGTTCAGAGGTTTAGAGCTTACGTCGAAGGACATGCCTTCAAAATTGTGACGGACCATGCGAGTTTAAAGTGGTTGATGAACCAGAGAAAACTCAGTGGTCGGTTAGCGAGATGGAGCTTAAACTTCAGGGTTTCGATTTCACCATCGAGCACCGCAAAGGTTCCCAGAACGTCGTACCCGATGCACTTTCACGAGTACGTGGGATGGAAACTCTGGTTTGCGATGCTTTGATGTTGAACGATCCATGTGATGTGTTGCATTTTGATCTTGAGGATCCTAGTTTTAAATCTACGGAATACCTCAAGCTCATAGACAGCATCAAAGAACAAAAGATAAGTCTACCTGACCTTCAAGTGTCGACAAATTTCCTCTACAAGAAGGTCAAACATTGTACAGGGAATCCCGTAGAGGATGACCAAGTATGGGCGCTTTGGGTTCCAGAACCTCTGACTGAACGCTTGATCGCTCTGGCCCATAAGCCACCTCGGGCTTCGCATGGAGGAATTGCTAAAACCTTATATCGACTACAGCAACAATTCTTCTGGCCTAATATGGCAGCCCAGTTAAGGGCATTGATCGGGATGTGCGATATCTGTAAGGCCTCGAAAGCCCCAAATGCAACGCTGAGACCTCCAATGGGCAAAGCATTTTAGGCTGAGAGACCATTCCAGATGTTGTACATCGATTTCCTGGCCCCCGCATATTGTGATTGCGTTGGACCAGTTGCCCAAGTTTGTGGTCGTAAAAGCTCTTCGAAAAGCAACAACTGATACGGTGTTGAAGTTTCTACGATAACAGGTTTACTGCGTTTTTGGAGTCCCGGAAACTATAATCTCACATAACGGCAGACAATTTATTAGCCATGAGTTTGTGAAGTGCATGTCGATGCTAGGGATAAACCATGTCAGGACCGCCGCCTATTCACCTCAAGCAAACGCTAGCGAGAGGGTTAATAGGTCGAGTCTCGCCGCTATTAGAGCCTACATAGATCCTGATCAAACAAACTGGGTTAGTAATTTGCAGTCGACAGCTAGCGCCCTTCGTACAACAGTTCACTCGGCAGTAAACATGTCTGCGTACTAATCCTTATTTGGACAAAGATGCGTGGAACATGGCTACGACTATAAATTGCTCCGTAAACTTAATGGACTTAACAACTCAAACTTCGATATCGTTTCCAAAGCTGCACATATGAACATTCTGCACGCTTATATAAAGAACTCTCTCGCTAATGCTCATAATAAATACGAAAACACCTATAATCAGAGGAGCAAGAATGTAAAGTTTGCGATCGGAGATGTGGTCTTCCGCAGGAATTTCGCTTTAAGTGATGCGTGAAAGAAATTCTGTGCGAAGCTCAGTCCGAAATTTGTCAAAATGAGAGTTTCAAAAATAATTGGAAATAATCTTTACGAGCTGGAGGACCTAAATGGAAAAAAAATTGGGGTTTTTCATTGCAAAGATCTAAAAAATGAATTCTTTGAAGGGCCGGCAACAGTCAGCGCATAAGACTCGAACAAAGTAGATGGTGTGTGTCTTTTCTTCCTCCTTCGACTCGAACCATCTCGTTGACAGACGAAGCTTTGTGGGAAACGGCACATAGATTTTTTGTCTCATATAATAATAATCTTAACCTCCATAATAATAATAATAATAATAATAATAATAATAATAATAATAATAATAATAATAATAATAATAATAATAATAATAATAATAATAATAATAATAATAATAATAATAATAATAATAATTTTTTTTTTCCTTTAGGGTTTCAGGAGAAATGCTTTATGCACCATAAGGATGTCATCTTGGCGTTGACCCTAGACAATCCCCGTGTGCCGGACTCGGTATAGTTTCCCCATACCGGCTAAAACTCCTTATAACCCTTTCAGAATCCACCCCCCCCGAAACCGCTCTTTGCATTACTTCAGGGGGTTGTTTATATTAACTTACGGGTTCAACTGTTTCCCGAGCGTTTTCCTCTTCTCTTTTTTTTCTTCTGAGAATGCGTTCGATATACATGCAGATTTTGTACCACGTCCGGTCGTTGGTCAACATCTTATCTACTATGTTATCTGGGCTGAGTGGTCCAATATCTCTTTCTATTTCTGCACGTTGGGCTTCCCATCTACTGCAAGCGAAGAAAGTGTGGTATGCATCGTCGGTTTCAGAGTCACCGTACTGGCAGGTTGGGCTAGTTTTCTTGCCGATCCTGTGAAGGAAGGAGTTGAAAGACCCGTGCTCGGTGAGTAACTGGGTGACGTAGTAGTTTACCTCACCATGTTTCCGGTCGTTCCAATCTGCAACGTGCTTGATCAGGCTCACCGTCCAGCGTCCTCTGGTTTCCGAGTTCCAGCGATCTTGCCTCTTCTCTCTTGTGTGCTCCTTTGCCTGGTCGGTAGCCGCTTCCAATCCCATTTCCGTCTTTTTGTCGTAGACGTACTTCTTTTCTTCCGCTAGGAGATCGATGGGAGTTACTCCTGCGACTACAAGGGCTGCTAGTTCCGAAACCGTTCGGTAAGAGCTAGCTACATGTAGAGCTCCACATCTTTGTACTGCCGCCATCTGTTTCCGGTACTTATCTTGCTTAAGTGCGTCTGCCCAAATTTCACTCCCGTACAGAAGAATGGACTGCGTTGTCGCCACAAGTAACCTTCGCTTACTGGCCGTGGGACCTCCGATATTTGCCATCAGCCTGCGCAGTGGTGCCATTGTTTTTGAAGCTCTTTCTGCTGCTGCCTTTATTTGTTGCCAGTAGGTTAGCTTGGTGTCGAGTCTCAATCCCAAGTATTTCACCGCGGCGCTGCTTCTTGTTACTTCTGCCCCGATTTAGAAGTCGATTTGTGTAGGGAACCTCTTCTTCGTGAGAAGGACTATCTCTGTTTTCTCCGTTGCTAGGTCGAGCCCGTGCTCTTTCATCCACGAATTTGCTCGTCGCATGACTTGGTTCGGTTCAGCTTTCTTTGCGCGCTATCGAAGTCTCGTGATCACCGTAATCACAGCGGCGATATCGTCTGCGTACCCGACCAGAAAGGCATCCTCAGGCATCTCCATGCGTAGGATGTCGTCATAGGAGATGTACATTTTCAACGAGATAAATATTAGGGTATTTAGTGTTTTGTAACTCTTTTTCATAAAAACATCGCTGATAGGTTGAGCTTTAAGATCTTCAAGGAGATATGTTGCTGGATTTGTTAGGTTTACTTTTCTTAACTTAAAAATTTCCGGTGTCCAATTAGGTGTGTAGCCTTTCTCGGAAACGTATTTGAACTTGATTATTCTAACATTGTCTACAGCTTGGAGTTTACCACGGGGAGCGATTTTAATTCTAATATACGCTGTAGATAAGATTTTTTTAGAGTCTTCCTGATTCACATCGATTGGGCACATTTTTATAGTTCTATGCATTGAGTGATTGTATTCATCCACCAAATCATCAATAATGGACATCCATTTGTAATTACGATTAAAACTGAATTCCTTTCACATTTGCTCTTTAAGTGTGCGATTAAAACGTTTGTGGGAAACGGCACATAGATTTTTTGTCTCATTTAATAATAATCTTAACCTTCATAATAATAATAATAATAATATTAATAATAATAAAAATAATAATAATAATAATAATAATAAGAATAATAATAATAATAATAATAAAAATAATAATAATAATAATAATAATAATAATAATAATAATAATAATAATAATAATAATAATAATAATAATAATAATAATAATAATAATAATAATAATAATAATAATAATAATAAACTTAATAATAACTTAACCACCTTGACTATAGTAATATCAATATTCAATAATTGAAACAATTTGGGAAAACGGGGTATTGTCTTGCTACAAAATACCGGCACTCCACATGGAGTATGTAGCTACTTAATTTCGTCAAATTGCACAAAATTTAACATTCTATCAGAAAGGCCGCTAATCCTTAGTGGTCTAACTTGATCATGTCAATGAACTTGGAAAAAACACCGGTAGTTTCAAATTTAAACTGCTGGAAAAGAGGCGGAGCAAATTTGCAACTTGGGAAAGAGGAACTTTCTCTAGCATAGCAAAGGACGGTTGCTAGATAAGCTTTAGCAGAGCGGGTCGATATCGAAAATCGAAGTCGAAGTAACGCGGTAAATAAGAACCAAAATAAAAGAAAAAAAAAACATTTTTTATAAACCTAGTTACAACAAATAAGGTTATTTTTATACGCGCGCTAAAAAAGAAATTAAACTTAAAGCTTCAACAAAAAAAAACTACATTGGTATACTTACACAAAAACAAGTAAATCTAATAAAAGTACCTACGTTATAATAAAGTAAAGTGTCAAATGCATAAGCCATGGAAAAGAATGTATAAAAGCTTAACTTTAGATAATAATAGATTAGATAATCCAAAATACACACAAAAAAACCTATTTATATAGGCAATGATAATAAAAAAAAAACAGTGTGCCATATATACAGTGTGCCATATACACAGTGTGCTATATACCTTCCTCATAAGATAAAAAAAGTACAGGAAAGCTATTAGTGCACGGCACAAATCCGAAACATACCCTATAAAAAAAACCCGTTATAACCCCTCTGCTCACAAAAAAAAAGTTAACCCTACCAACTAAATAAACATACCAATTTTCTAACCTACATTGAGAAAAAGAAATACTCACCAAGAAAACCTGGGAAAAAAAATAAAAAAAAAAAATAAAAAAAAAGAAACATAATAAATAAATGTTCGTTTACCTGAAGTTCTAAATACCTGCTCACCTGGAATTCTTACTTACCTGGAATACCTACTTACCCGACCTGGAGATTTCGAAGAAAAATAAATTACCGGAGGAATAACCTGACATCAATGGAGCAGCACCCTACAAACAAATTACTTACATTGTGAAAAAAAGTGTGTCAAAAGTGTTCTTTCCATATAACTACCTATCCATACCTACCTTCTTCAATTTAATGACTACCCCACCCCCGCCTTCCTCTTGTGTCTAGTGTGTCGTTAGTGTCTTAATTCTATAAGTGTAATTCAAACTAAAACGAAATAATATCAATATAAATGAAAAGTGGCCAAGATTAATTTAAAAAGAAAAAAAAAGAAATATATAATTTATTTAACAAATAAGAAAAATATAGATATATGTAACTTTTTGTGGGCTGTAGGTCAGCCCTACAAAAAGTTACATATATCTTTAACGATAAAAGGTCACAAAAAGAAAAATATAGTTAGTGATGGAAATAATTTTTTTTTAAGAAAAAGAAAAAAAAAAGAAAAAAATGTACATGCTTAATATCAAAACAAAACAAAATAAACTTAATTAATTGCAGAACGTCATACTATAGGATAAGTACTCCAAGGCGGTGCACCTCCTTGGCAGTGGCGATATTCGGATGACGACGTAAGTTTCTTTTTATTTTATACTTACCTTTTAATAAATTTTGATTTGTTTTGGCATATAAATAGATATTATTTTTTTTACAACAACAAATAACCTTAAATGATCTAGGCACTACACTGGAAAAAAAATATACAAGTAAAAATAAAAAAAATAATAAAAAATTAAAAAAAAAGGGAAAAAGAAAACCTATTCGTGAAAAAACAAAATATAGTTAAAATTTTGAATTTGTGCAACGATTAAGGTTGCCACCCCTACCTATACTTAACATTCATAAGCTTTTTGTTAATTCATTATTTTATTATTTTATTTTAATCTTTTTTTTTTTTTATATTTTTAAAACTTAATGGTGTTACTCTATTCTTGGCCAACAACAATAAGACAACGATTGTAATTCCTGTTAAATCTAATTGTCGTTGTCTCTTTCTTTTTATGGATCCAACCTGCCATGGTTTTCTTTTATGAATGATTGACGTGTTTTATTTTAGAAGGGAAGTATTTCGCTATCAGCTCGTTACTTTTGTGGACACGTAGTGTATTTTGGACAATGGAAATGTTTTGGTTTTATATATAAATACTATTACAAATGTCTTGATGTTCTTTTGTTTGGAACTTGCGATAAAGGGGTTTATTTACCCAACTTTATGCAGTTGTGTTGCTTAAATTGAATTTGAATGAACATTATTTTTCTTGATAATTTTGTTGCTTTCTCCGGATCGTCTGGTGAATTGGGTCGGTTGATCCAAAGTTACGCAGTTGCGAATTCGCGAAACCATAAATATAACACATACACTTAACATTTAAAAATTTGAAGTCTAAGGTTGGAGACCTATTCCGACTTCAGATGTTCAAACATTTTTTTTGGCCTTCTAAGCATATTTTCTTTTCGGGTTTAATCGTGCAGGTTCTTGCGGCTTGTCTGTCAGTTTTGGCTATAAAAGCCAGTTGAACAAAGCAAGCACAAGCACTGTCAGACACTTCGTCCTAGGTTCATGAGGCATTATTGTGAAAGCAGGTGTTTGCTTGTATCCTGATCAAACTTACGTGATTCCTTGGGGGATACCAGCCTTCATCGTCATACATTATACATTAGCTTTCGTTTGGATTCTACTAAATTTTTTTTTTTAACTCAACTAAATCCTAATTTAAGCTCAACTTTTGAGATTTTATTTTTATTTTTTTTTATTTCATTAGTACTTTCATTTATCATAAATTTTTTTTATTATTATTTTTTTTTTGTTTTTGAATTCTTATTTTGAATCCAAAACTTTATTTTTTTTAATTTCCTCTCAACGATATCTTTGATTGCATTAAATTTTGATCTTCAACATGCCAAGTCGAATGCCAAAGGGCAAGGGTAAGAACCCCGCGGTAGGACGTGTTCTACGGTCGGGTTTACTTACAGACTCCTTTGCGGACCTAGCGGCCACAGCTAAGGGTCCACCTCTACCACCACCAAGACAGTCTTTCGATGGGGCAAGTAGTAGCGAGGGAGCTGCATCATTACTAGCGCAAGCTGTGGGTGGGATTTCTCAGAGCAAGCGACCATCACCTATTCCAAGACCACGCGAATCGATAGGCGGTGCAACTGAGGAACAGTTAACCGCGTATATCCAGGATGTGGTCACTGCTGCTGTCGGTGCGAGTAGAGCTGTAGATTTTTGGTTCTTCCCGGGGGAGATGGAGCGAACCAGGAGAGGTAGAAGCTGATGGAACCAACACCTGAAGTCATACCTCGACCTACACCACGAAATAAAATTCAACGCGAGGAAACGCACCATTCTTCTAATGTCGTCAAATTTCCACCAAGATTTTCACCCGGGTACAGTTCGCCAACGCGAAATGAAACTCCATTTCGCTCTCGATCACCTCCGCGTGGAAACGCAGCAGCTGACCACTCCAACATGGAGGAATTTCTGCGAAAATTTTATAATATGACCTTGAGTGACCCCGTCAACACCACTCGGCCAGTTCCTAGATCCTATAGATTACAAAACTTTCACAAATGGGGGCTTAAATTCGATAACAAAGCAATGACCGTTGATGATTTTTTGTTCCGGCTAGAGAGGCTAAAAGTAAGCTACAACGCGTCCTGGGATGAAATCGTCATCAACTTTCATCATTTCAACTCTGGGGGAGTTGAAAATTGGTTTTGGGTTTAGATGAAGGCGAACCCGGATGTACCCTGGCTTGCACTGAAAGACGCACTAGTGAAGCAGTTTAAGAGTCTGGAAACGGATTCAGAGCTGTCGAGAAAGCTGTGCGACAGACATATGGGCCAGATCGAGACTTTTGATGACTTCTACTCTGCAATACAAAACCTGAATAGTAGGTTGAGAGTTCCTTAAACAGATACTGAAATTATTGAAATTCTTAAAAATAACGTTCGACGACAAATTGGATTGCTACTGATTACGTTCAATACCAGTACCTTAGGTCAAATGGTCCATGTCTGTCGGAAAGTGGAAAAATACATTCTCGACCGTGAGGCCGGAGCGCTAAAGCCACGGATTGGACCAACACCATCACCACGTAGAAATGCTATCACCGAGCTCGTGGCTGAGGAAGGGGAGGGACAGGATTTCGTTCCCGAGATAGAGGCATTCCACCTTAGGAAAGAAAGGGATACTCGCAATTTCACTTGTTGGAATTGCAAGGGTAAGGGCATTCGTTTTTCGAATGCCCTGACCCTCAGAAGTCCCTCTTCTATTTTAAGTGTGGCTGGGACAATATCACCTCTCCGCAATATCCTCGATGCTCGGGAAACGAGCCGAAGGGCAGTTTGAAGCCCCGGGGGAATTGCTCTCTGGAGAAGAACCCGGATACTCAGTAAAATTGGCTGCTAGTCCTCCCCATTCCGTTAGTAATTCGGAGTCCGTTCCAGTCACCAACTCTGCTTCACCACCATTGAATTACTTCGAAAACATAACCAGCATATCTCGAAACTTTCTTCCGAGGTGAAGACCGCGGACGGAAAGAACCAAGCCATTGTGGGAAGAGTCTGTGCGGAGGTTACGTATAAAAGGATGTCGAAAACAATTCCTCTTTATCTGGTTCCGTCCCTGCAGCAGAAACTATATCTGGGAATCGACCTCTGGAGTTTAATATCGCTTCTCAGTTGATCTCCGAAATCTCTTGCACAATTGAAACACAACAGAACAAAACAGATCCGAATGCCCATACACTAACCGAACAACAGTCCAAACGGTTAAAAGATGCCATTAGCGTGTTCCCATCCTCTGCTGTTGATGGCTTAGGAAAAACGACGGTAGAGAAACATACGATTAATACAGTTGATGCAGAGCCCATTAAACAGCACCATTACCAGATTTCTCCAGCGGTCCAGAAACTGCTATATGAGGAATTGGAAGATATGCACAAACTCGGAGTTATCGAGGAAAGTACCAGCGCGTGGAGCTCTCCTGTAGTTCTAGTGCGTAAGCCCGGCAAAAATTGCTTATGCCTTGACTACAGGAAGGTCAACGCCAAGACAAAGAAAGATGCGTATCCACTTTCTCATATAAAAGGATTGCTATTGCGTCTTCCAGATACACATTCCATTTCGAGTGTGGATCTGAAAGATGCTTTTGGCAGATCCCGCTTGAGAAATCGTCACGGGAAAAGACGGCGTTTACTGTGCCCGGTATGCACCGGTTGCAGTTTTGCCCTTTGGCCTTTGCAATGCACCTCAACGCATGGTCAGATTAATGGACAAGGTGGTTCCGCATAAGCTGAGAGATAAAATCTTCTCTTACCTTGACGACTTGTTGGTTGTATCAACCACTTTCGAGGAGTATATTCAGTTGCTAGAGATTTTGGCCGGTCGACTGAAGGAAGCGGGATTGACAATGAACGTCCAGAAGTCAAAATTCTGCTTTAAGGAATTAAGTACCTAGGATATATTGTCGGAGATGGTTGCCTGAAGACGGATCCAGACAAGTTAGCTGCCATATCAAATTTTCCCACTCCGGCTTCGGCGAAACAAGTGCGGCGATTCTTGGGAATGGCGGGATGGTACCGACATTTGGTGAGGGACTTCCCTTCTCTATCAGCTCCAATCACCGATACGCTGAAGAAAGGAAAAAAGTTTGCTTTCACTGAACAGGCGATCGATTCTTTCAACAAACTGAAGACGGCCCTGACTACTGCTCCACTCTTGGTGAATCCGGATTTCTCAAAGGAGTTCATTGTTTTCTGCGACGCTTCGAACACCGGAATTGGTTGTGTGCTTAGCCAATTGGACGAGAGTGGAAACAAACGACCTATATATTACCACTCACAGAAACTCAACTCGGCCCAGCGCAAGTACAGTGTGACCGAGCGTGAATGCCTGGCTGCTGTTATGGGACTTCAGAGGTTTAGAGCTTACGTCGAAGGACATGCCTTCAAAATTGTGACGGACCATGCGAGTTTAAAGTGATTGATGAACCAGAGAAAACTCAGTGGTCGGTTAGCGAGATGGAGCTTAAACTTCAGGGTTTCGATTTCACCATCGAGCACCGCAAAGGTTCCCAGAACGTCGTACCCGATGCACTTTCACGAGTACGTGGGATGGAAACTCTGGTTTGCGATGCTTTGATGTTGAACGATCCATGTGATGTGTTGCATTTTGATCTTGAGGATCCTAGTTTTAAATCTACGGAATACCTCAAGCTCATAGACTGCATCAAAGAACAAAAGATAAGTCTACCTGACCTTCAAGTGTCGACAAATTTCCTCTACAAGAAGGTCAAACATTGTACAGGGAATCCCGTAGAGGATGACCAAGTATGGGCGCTTTGGGTTCCAGAACCTCTGACTGAACGCTTGATCGCTCTGGCCCATAAGCCACCTCGGGCTTCGCATGGAGGAATTGCTAAAACCTTATATCGACTACAGCAACAATTCTTCTGGCCTAATATGGCAGCCCAGTTAAGGGCGTTGATCGGGATGTGCGATATCTGTAAGGCCTCGAAAGCCCCAAATGCAACGCTGAGACCTCCAATGGGCAAAGCATTTTAGGCTGAGAGACCATTCCAGATGTTGTACATCGATTTCCTGGGCCCGTATGGACGCATATTGTGATTGCGTTGGACCAGTTGCCCAAGTTTGTGGTCGTAAAAGCTCTTCGAAAAGCAACAACTGATACGGTGTTGAAGTTTCTACGAGAACAGGTTTACTGCGTTTTTGGAGTCCCGGAAACTATAATCTCACATAACGGCAGACAATTTATTAGCCATGAGTTTGTGAAGTGCATGTCGATGCTAGGGATAAACCATGTCAGGACCGCCGCCTATTCACCTCAAGCAAACGCTAGCGAGAGGGTTAATAGGTCGAGTCTCGCCGCTATTAGAGCCTACATAGATCCTGATCAAAGAAACTGGGTTAGTAATTTGCAGTCGACAGCTAGCGCCCTTCGTACAACAGTTCACTCGGCAATAAACATGTCTGCGTACTAATCCTTATAATCACCTATAATCAGAGGAGCAAGAATGTAAAGTTTGCGATCGGAGATGTGGTCTTCCGCAGGAATTTCGCTTTAAGTGATGCGTGAAAGAAATTCTGTGCGAAGCTCGGTCCGAAATTTGTCAAAATGAGAGTTTCAAAAATAATTGGAAATAATCTTTACGAGCTGGAGGACCTAAATGGGAAACAAATTGGGGTTTTTCATTGCAAAGATCTAAAAAATGAATTCTTTGAAGGGCCGGCAACAGTCAGCGCATAAGACTCGAACAAAGTAGATGGTGTGTGTCTTTTCTTCCTCCTTCGACTCGAACCATCTCGTTGACAGACGAAGCTTTGTGGGAAACGGCACATAGATTTTTTGTCTCATATAATAATAATCTTAACCTCCATAATAATAATAATAATAATAATAATAATAATAATAATAATAATAATAATAATAATAATAATAATAATAATAATAATAATAATAATAATAATAATAATTTTTTTTCCTTTAGGGTTTCAGGAGAAATGCTTTATGCACCATAAGGATGTCATCTTGGCGTTGACCCTAGACAATCCCCGTGTGCCGGACTCGGTATAGTTTCCCCATACCGGCTAAAACTCCTTATAACCCTTTCAGAATCCACCCCCCCCGAAACCGCTCTTTGCATTACTTCAGGGGGGTTGTTTATATTAACTTACGGGTTCAACTGTTTCCCGAGCGTTTTCCTCTTCTCTTTTTTTTCTTCTGAGAATGCGTTCGATATGCATGCAGATTTTGTACCACGTCCGGTCGTTGGTCAACATCTTATCTACTATGTTATCTGGGCTGAGTGGTCAAATATCTCTTTCTATTTCTGCACGTTGGGCTTCCCATCTACTGCAAGCGAAGAAAGTGTGGTATGCATTGTCGGTTTCAGAGTCACCGTACTGGCAGGTTGGGCTAGTTTTCTTGCCGATCCTGTGAAGGAAGGAGTTGAAAGACCCGTGCTCGGTGAGTAACTGGGTGACGTAGTAGTTTACCTCACCATGTTTCCGGTCGTTCCAATCTGCAACGTTCTTGATCAGGCTCGCCGTCCAGCGTCCTCTGGTTTCCGAGTTCCAGCGATCTTGCCTCTTCTCTCTTGTGTGCTCCTTTGCCTGGTCGGTAGCCGCTTCCAATCCCATTTCCGTCTTTTTGTCGTAGACGTACTTCTTTTCTTCCGCTAGGAGATCGATGGGAGTTACTCCTGCGACTAAAAGGGCTGCTAGTTCCGAAACCGTTCGGTAAGAGCTAGCTACACGTAGAGCTCCACATCTTTGTACTGCCGCCATCTGTTTCCGGTACTTATCTTGCTTAAGTGCGTCTGCCCAAATTTCACTCCCGTACAGAAGAATGGACTGCGTTGTCGCCACAAGTAACCTTCGCTTACTGGCCGTGGGACCTCCGATATTTGCCATCAGCCTGCGCAGTGGTGCCATTGTTTTTGAAGCTCTTTCTGCTGCTGCCTTTATTTGTTGCCAGTAGGTTAGCTTAGTGTCGAGTCTCAATCCCAAGTATTTCACCGCGGCGCTGCTTCTTGTTACTTCTGCCCCGATTTAAAAGTCGATTTGTGTAGGGAACCTCTTCTTCGTGAGAAGGACTATCTCTGTTTTCTCCGTTGCTAGGTCGAGCCCGTGTTCTTTCATCCACGAATTTGCTCGTCGCATGACTTGGTTCAGCTTTCTTTGCGCGGTATCGAAGTCTCGTGATCACCGTAATCACAGCGGCGATATCGTCTGCGTACCCGACCAGAAAGGCATCCTCAGGCATCTCCATGCGTAGGATGTCGTCATAGGAGATGTTCCAGAGGTCTGGTCCTAAGATCGATCCCTGCGCTGCGCCTGATGTCACTGGTTTTCTTCGAGGGCCTTCCGTAGTCTCGTAGATTAGCTCTCGATCCCTGAGATAGTTCTTCACCATCCGCAGTAGATATGCCGGAATGTGGAACCTCCGTTCCAGCGCGTCCAATATATCGCTCCACCTGGCTGAGTTGAAGGCATTCCGTACGTCCAGGGTTGCCAGCAAAACGATCTTCCGGGAGTAGTGATTTCCCTGGTTTGCGATTTGGGCAGCGTTCACTACTTCCTTTATAGCTCCAATCGTAGAGCGACCCTTCCGAAAACCGTACTGCCTCTCTGACAGATCACATGACGTTTGTACTGCCGCTGTGAGCCGTGGCTTAAGTAGCTTTTCCAAGATTTTTCCGTGGTGTTTAGCATGCACAGAGGCCTGTATGCCGATGGGGAATCCGGGTCTCCTTTGCCTTTGCTGATAAGTACCAACCGTTGTTGCTTCCAGCTCTTGGGGAAGATCCTTTCCTCTAGGAGGCT